>VZTY01013597.1:216921-255340 GCA_013400935.1 Turnix velox
GTGGGGTCTCACCAGTGCCAAGTAGAGGGGTAAAATCACCTCTCTTGACCTGCTGGTCACACTTCTCTTGATGCAACCCAGGATTTGGTTGGCCTTCTTGGCTGCGTGTGCACACTGCTGGCTCATGTTGAGTTTGTCATCAACTGACACCCCCAAGTCTTTCTCTATGGAGCTGTACTCAAGCCACTCTCGTTTTTCTGACTCTGTTGCCATCTCCACCTCCTCTTGCTTTCATTTGCACAAGCATCCGTTTTTCTGTACACATCAAGTAAGACCCTGCACTTTGCCATAGTCTTAGTATCAACACTGGGGGAGAGAAAGNGATTTTAACAGGAATTTAAAAAAAAAAAAAAAAAAAAAAAAAAAAAAGGGAAGCAGTTACTCAGCCACAGAACTTCTGAGTCCTCGCTGAACTCCAGGACTGGGAGTGAGAAAGTCCAGCCTAACCCTTCCCTCACATCAAGGCTGATGATAGGGGGGCCTACAGAAAGGCTAGGATAGGACTTTTTAATAGGGTACAGGGCAGCAGGACTAGCTGTAATGGACGCGAAGTGGGAGAGATTCAGGCTGGATTTAAGAGAGATCTTTCCTGTAAGGGTAGTGAGACACTGGAACAGGTTGCCTAGACACCCCCTCCCTGCAGGTGTTTAAGGCCAGGCTGGACAAGGCACTGAGCAACCTGGTCTAGTGGGAGGTGTCCCTGGCCATGGCAGGGGAGGGTGGAACTAGATGATATATAAGGTCCCCACCAACATAAAGAACCAAGAACATATTACCCCGAAAGAATCAGAAGATCAAGAGCTAGAGTGCCTTCGCCTGTCTCACCGTGACCAATCAACTCGGGACAGACACGCTATAGCTCTGGCTCGCCGCTGGAGTAACAGCTTTTTACACGAGCGCCTCCTTTCCAACCCTTGGCGCCGGCTGCAAATCCATCCCCAGCGGTCAATCGGCCTCCTCTCGGGGGTTCTCCTCGTCCGGCAGAAAAGGCGCCGGTGCCGCGCAGGATCCACCCGGCAGAGAAACGAGAGCACGCGCAACCCTACGGGAGTTGCACCTCTCCTCCTCACACCTGATACTCGCTCATTCCTTAAAATTGAGCCTCTGTAACACTCAGGAGCCAATTTGCAGATTCAAATAAAGGAAACACAGAATTCCCACAGTACACGCCTCCTGCGTAACGCAGGGGCGTTTCACAGGCCCTCCGCTGTCAGAAGGCGAGTTTCCACTCACCCCGCCACGCCTGCACCGCCTGAGACGGGTCGCGCCGGCAGCAAGGGCTCCGCCTTGACCGGCCTTGACCCGGCCCCAGCGCCCGGCTACATCCGCAGCACCAGAGAAGCCACTAAACACGCCCAGCATTCGAGCCGGGACCGCAATACAGGCCAGTGCCCGGTTTCCTCACGTCCGGCGGCCCCGGACTGGGAGACCGGTGCCCCAGGCCCAGGAGCACTCAGCCTGAGCCCCGCCGCCGGGCCCCTTTCCCGCCCTGCCTCGCCCCGCCCCACCGGAGCTACGACAGGCCGCTGCGGCCCGTCCTCGCCCCGCTACCGCACCAAGGACCCGGCTGCGCTCCCCAGGTACCACTTCCCACCCGCTGCCGCCGGTACCTGCTGCCGCCGCCGGTACCTGCTGCCGCTGCCCGGCCCGCCCAACCCAACCCGTCAACTCCCCGCCGGCATCCGCCGCCCGCCGGAAGAGCGGCCCGTCGCCGCCGTAACGTCGCCCCGCCCCCTCCGCAGCCGGGCGCCGTCCGGGCGCGCCTACCACCCGCTCGTAGTGTTCCGTCGGCATGGAGGACCCCGGCGGCGGGACTGGGCCGCCGGAACTGTCTGATACGGCCTACTCGGCGCTGAGGAGCCTGTCGCCCATGCTGGTGCTGGAGCCGTCGCTGTCCCTGGAGTGGGGCCCGGCCCTGCCTGCCGGGGCCCGGGAGGATGCGGTGGGGCCGGGCTGCAGGAGGTGAGTACCGAGGACAACGGGGCCGGGGGGCTGGGCAAGCGTGCGACCATGTGGCCGCGTCCGACCATCTGCCCGCGCCTTGCAGCCTGGTGCAGCGGAGCCCGAAGGAGGAGGATGTCAACTTGTGGCTGGGCTGGGCGGACGGAGACGAGGGGATCGCGGCGTCGCAGGAGGCGGGGGCGGTGCGGGATGCCGAGGCCTATCCGGGCGGGACGGCGGCGGAACCCAGCGCAGGTAGGTGCCCCGCCGAGGTGACTTGGGGCCTTCCCGAGCCTCGGGTAATTGGGCTCTCCCTCGTGTACGGCGCTGTACCCCGGTGTACCTCTGGTTTTTGCACCAGAGTCCCTGAATTACTGGATGGCAATATCTGTCTTCCAGGTTTATGATCCTCTGATGCTGCAGTGTCATGGAACAATAGTCAGCATTTACTTCATTGACAGTACTTTTGTGTTTGTGCAGTGGATCCCAGTGTCTCCGAGTTGGTAGATGATGAAATGACAGTCCCCATTTTGTCTCCTGAGATTTGGAGGCCAGTCACCATGTGTTTCCCTGAGCTGCAAGATGAGGAAAGTGCACTTACTGACCTTGACCTTTGGCAAGATGAGGTTCTGATGACTGAGAATCAGCATCTTGAAGCCATCTCACCCTTTGAGGTCAATGGGGATTTCAGCGAAGAGCTGAATGAGGGTATGGATCCTAGACCTGCTGCAGAAGAATTTGAGATGGGGCATAAAGAGGCGTGTTCCAAAGACCTTGATCTGTCATTGCCTTCAGACGGGGTTCAACACAGTGCTCACTTGATCAGCGAGCCAGACAATGTGCATGTTCTGGACAGCCAGCTCCACGAGCACCTGCAGAACGGTGGTGACAGGACAGCTAGGCAGGAACCCCAGCAGCCCAGTCCTTCTGAAGAAGAGAGCATAGAGACTTGTGAGAAAGAGAGCAAAGTTTCCAAAGACTCAAAACTGGCATCCCCAGCACATGGGGAAGATAGCACACTGGAGGGGCCTGAGGAGCAGAGGGAGCCTATAAAGGTGGTGGAAGGTGATTCTGGCAGTCCAGACCTCCCACCAAAACCTCTGTCCCAGAAGGATACGATCAAGCGGAAGTACCACTGCGGGGAGTGTGGTAAAGCCTTCCTGCAGCTCTGCCACCTCAAGAAGCATCGCTTTGTCCATGCTGGCTACAAGCGTTTCCTGTGCACAGAGTGTGGTAAGAGCTATAGTTCAGCGGAGTGCTTCAAGGCCCACATGTTAACCCACCAGAGCACGCGGCCATTCCAGTGCACCCAGTGCGACAAATCTTACCTCACCAAGCGGGACTTGCAGCAGCATGAGGTCCTGCACACTGGCCAGCGCCCCTTTTCCTGTGAGCAGTGCGGGAAGTCTTTTGCACGCCAGCCTTCTCTCTGCATGCACAGGAAGGTCCATTTGGCTGCCAGTCCCAGTGGATACCAGTGTCCCGTATGTGGACGCCACCTGGCCAGACCCGGCTCCTTGCGCAACCACATGCGTCTGCACACAGGGGAGCGCCCTTATGTCTGTCCTTACTGTGGCAAGGATTTCCGCCAGCAGAGCAGCCTGCGCGAGCACCTCCGGCTGCACACAGGAGAGAGGCCCTACAAGTGCCACTTCTGTGGCCATGCCTTCGCCAAGCTGCCAGTGCTGCGGCGCCATCTCATCTCCCACACGGGGGAGGCCTACCTGTGCACCGTCTGTGGGAAGGCGCTGCGGGACCCCAACTCGCTGCGCTCCCATGAGCGCTTGCACACTGATGAGCGCCCTTTCCGCTGTGAGCAGTGTGGCAAGTCCTACACCCTGGCCACGAAGCTGCGGCGCCACCAGAAATCCCATCTGGCTGACAAGCCCTACAAATGTGAGCTCTGTGGCATGGGCTACAGCCTTCCCCAGACCCTTGCACGCCATGTGTTCACCCACAAGCTGGAAAAAGATTCCAAGGAGCTCACCACTGCAGAGGCCTCACTTGGTGTAGATGTACCTCAGAGGAAGGGCAACCAGGAGGAAGTTGTTACAGAGCCTGCCTTGCTTAAGTTGAAGGTGCCAGGGGCAGTGAATGAGGCTGAGCTGCTCCTTACAGCCAGCAGTAATTGTCAAGCTACTCACCACTCTCAAGGCACCCCCCCAGATCCTGGGGCACAGGGAACACCTTCTGAGCATTTGCCATCAGCAGAAGACATCATGGAAATCGCTGTCTGTAAGCACGGAGACAAGAGCATTATAGTGCAGGATGAGGACTCACTAAACAATATGGTCATTCTCCAGGAGGGAGGGGGCTTTGGAGCAGTGGCAGAAGTGGTGGAGGTTGAGACTGGGACTTGACTATCCCAGCCTGCTCTGGCTGATCTTCTGTATGTATTAAAATGGCATTAAACAGCCCTGTCTCTTGTGTCTCTGTATGGCAACAAGGCCCTGTGGCTCAGCCACAGGCAGAATTAACAGCCTTGTTGGTAACTACCTGTGTAGGGCTTATATGTAAGTTGCCCCTTGCAGGTGTAAGCCTACACACGCTAGAAGTATTGTCCTTTGATGGGAGTAATTGCTTGGAGAGAACACCCACAGCATTAATGAGCAGTGCTTCTGCCTGTTAGCTGTCAGTGTTTGTCAGTGCACTGAGAACAATGTCTGCCCTTCAGGCTTTTTTCTCTGATTAATTGTTGCTATTCACCCACTTCCCTGGGATTTTAGTCTTGGAGCTCAGCAGCACTTCTGATCACTTGAAGGTGGTGGTGATGCTGGACTTCTGGGAAGCAGCATCCCATGTGTGTACAAGGTTATGGTTACTCTGTTGTGGGTTACTTGAAGAGCATTTTTTTGCAGTTAGCAGAAGCAAAGTCCTGATTTGGAGTGAGGTCTGAGTGTTCCTTCTCCTCTATCAGATTCTTGACCTTACAGTGTCTAGATGGTCTGTCTGAGGAGGCAAAAGGATCACTTTGTGCCTCACTGCCAATTGCATTGTACAGCGAGTGCAATTTCACTGTCCCCAGCTCCTCTCCTCACCAGATGAGGGCACAACAGTGCATCTCAGTTTGTTCAGAGGATTCTGCCTTTTACCTCCATATTCAAATTGGCTTCATCAATCTTGCCCTTTTTCCCATGTGCTTCCTCTCTTACACTTCTTTCCTGTTCCTTGCAGCAAAAATTTGAAAGGCAGCACCATTACAGCTACACTCCACTGTTTCCAGCTTAGTGCTCACATGCCAGCTGAGGCATTCTGAAGGTCCCATTTCAGGAAGGAAGTACAAAGCTCCTAGGGCCATATGCATGTGGCCTTACAGAGACCAGAAATCCCAGTCCACACAGAGGTCTTTCAGACTTGCCAACTTTGCAGTACTTTCATTTACCACATCCTCAGTTTTAGTTGGTCTGTGTCTCCATCTTTCCCTCTCTAACATCTGTGTTTCCCCATAGAAATCTTATTTATGTAACTGAATTCCTTGGGCACTGTGCCCACTGCACATGAGGAGAATATAGTGTCACCAGGAAACCATTAGTAGCTCAGTTCCCTTTTGAGGTGTTATGAATGTTGATAATCTGAAAAGCTGCTCTTTCTACATTCACCTTTTCCCATAAACTTTTTGCAACCAATTTGAAGACATGATACTTGAGTCAGATCCTTGACACTAACGTGAAGTGAGGTTTTAAATTGAATTCAGCTAATAAGCCTCCAAGTCTCCTTATTTCTAGCTATTCTCATTAGTCAGAAGGCAGATGAACTCAGACCTTGTACTCAGTGCTTGGAGATGGACCAGTTGGAGCACAGGATTTGGAGCAGGGAATTGTCCGTGAAGCCACAGTGCATCCTACTGCATTCCCTTTGCTGCCCATCCTAACTCTTGCAGTTTTCAAATATTGACACAGCTGCCGTGTTCTCGCTGGAGCTGGGCATGTGTGCTCTGCTTGAAGCATGTGCCCTCTGTCACAGCAGAAGCAGGAGAGAAGGGGGAGCAACCTGGGAGGAGGGAAGGGGAGAATTCTGCCCCTACTGCTTAATCTGCTGACTTGTCTCTTTATTCTGGGACAATAGGACAGAAAATGTAAGAGTACTTAGGAATTAGGAAGCCATCACAGAAGCATTATTCACCTAAGTGTTAATCTGAGTAAACAGAGGCACATCTGTCCTATGCTGCACACATCACTTGGACAAATTTAGCTTGATAATCTGGACTTACAAGATGGGTGGATCCCACTGGCCATCAGCATGTCTTTTTATCTTTCAAAACAGCATATTCTTACGTGAACAGACTTCTGCTTGATAGTAAAATTATAAATAAAGTTGCTTACTCCTAAGAAAATCCTATAAAAGCCACATTGCTGGTGGCCATCAACATAGGTTGTATCTGTGAGGCATGCCATGGTCTGACTAGATATCTGTATGATGCCATGCAACTTGGTGTTTACAGCTTCTGAAGGTATGTAGACTTATCTAAGGCTATAGTCTTTCTTGTGCTACATCCAATAAATGGTATTTTAATTAATCCATTATGATCTCTAAGTGCCTTTCTTGCTGGGATCACTAATGAACACTTGTCCCAGTGCCTTACTTTTGGTGTAGTTGGGAGGATCCTGGTGAGACAGACTTTACTGGAAGGAGGATAGTAAGGAAAAAGGTGAGTGCTTGCCTGGTCCCATACTGCATGAGGAAAACAAGCAGATTCCTCCATTATAGTGCTGATCATCATTATGTTTGGGGGCAGCAAACACATAGATTACCTGTCTGGCTGGAGATGTGCATCTTCATCCCTTATGGTATCAGGCAGCAAGCACTCAGCAAGCAGTCACTATCTGTGTGGCATGAGGTGATGCTGTACTACTTGGTGTTCCCAGCATTTGAAGAGATAGATTTTCTAATGCTATCCCCTTTTCTTTTTCATGTTATCCCAAGCAAATGGCATTTTAATCAATTCAGAGTCTGTGTGCCTTTGTTACTGGGGCCCATAATTGACACTTGCACTTGGGTTAGAAGGGACCTTAAAGAGATTATCTAGTTCCACTCCCCCTGCCATGGGCAGGGTCATCTCCTGCTAGACCAGGTTGTGCAAAACCCCAACCATCTACTCCTGGAAGCTCTTTTCTTCCTCTGGTGGAATGTCTTCCCTGCATTCGCATCCTTATGCCTTGCTCAGTTGTGCCTAGTTAAAGCAGCCCTGATACTTTTCCCACCTGCAAAGTGAGTCCAAAACCAAATTATCATACAGAGTAAAGAAACTGTCCTTGCTGCTCATGGTAGGATGGTTAGAACTAGATGATCTTTGAGGTACCTTCCAACCCAAACCATTCTATGACTCTATCTTCTTCTCCCTCTCAGTTGAATAGGGCTCTCTGCTTACCAGCTGGGCCCACAGGCATTTGGGGCTGTTTGCGTCTCCTTCCCCTGCTGAGGAACACAAGGTGTTTGTTTCTACTCTCCTGCCTAATCCAGGGCACACACTTCTCCACTCAGATCATCTCCACTCAGGTCATCCCAGTCAGTCCTCAAGGTGTCTCACCAAAATCCAGGGGCATGTGTGGGTGAGAACAGGATGAGGGAGTGCGCCTGTGCAACTGCTCTTTGTACCAGTGGCCAGAGAGTCATTCCTCAGCCACCCTAATGCTAATATTTGCACTGCTCCTATGGAGATAAACATCACAGACATATCTGCTGCAGGGAGGCACAGCACAGACTGTGCCATGTGGTGGTTCCTGAAACTACTCTGCCCTGCTATCTTCTGGTTTCTCATTCCACCAGTTAACTGCTTACTGTAGGAACCATTAGAGCTTTCCCAACTCTGGTAACCCAGTTCTTGACTTAGTAGCTGATATCATGACATCCAGACTATTTTTGCCATGCTGTTTTCCTGGCTGGTTTTGGATGTGCTAGCTCTTTGCTTGTCAGCTTCTGTTTCCTCCTGGTTGTACCCATTGGTGTGGGAATAAAAGCAGTAGCCCAAATTTCGTGCCATTTCACCCTCCTCTGCTGTGAATTGTAATGCAGAGGGAGGTGTGCACTGCAAACAGCATTGCTGACCTAACTGGGAGGAGAATTTAAACTCCACATGGGCTGTTGCAGGTAGCCCAGCTACTCCTTGGCATGAGCAAGGAAGAAGGAGGAGACTTAAACTGTGTGTTCTGGTGCCAAAATACCTAGGGCTGAGCTTGCTGATAACTTTGAGGAGAAAAGAGAACTGCACAGTAGGGGGAAAAAGCAAGGGGATTTTCAAGCATGGCTCTGTGGGAATGATGAATCCTTGCTGTGTGTGAGCACAGCCTCTGAGAAGAGCCAGAAGGTCCCTCCTGAGGCAGCATGGTGAAGTGACACTGACAGCTGCACAGAGTGGTGCTGAGGGAAAAGGAATGAGTGAGCTGCTCTGGCAAGGGGTGTCTGGGAGCTGGCAGAGCCAGTCCAAGTTCTCCCAGTGCTCTGGGACAAGCCTGTCCTCATCCTCCTCAGATCATTATGAAATGGGATGCTAATTTTAGTTTCATAGGGATCCAGAGACATTTTACTTAGCTTCCAGCAAATGAGAAAATGAAGATGCCCCAAAGGAAAGGAAAAATGCCAGGAGAGGAGGGATAAGAGAAGCCTCAGTCCCATTGTCCCTGACACACCATGACCTCTGGAGTCCTGTTTCTTCATTCTGGTTCAATATTAACCCGGTGGGGCTGTGACTCTGCTTATTCTGCTCCCTTTGCATTTTCCCTGCAGCCCGGGCTGTACAGCATGGGGCACAACAAAACCAGCCTACTGAGGGCCCTGCTCATTTCCAGCCTCCTGCACCTCACACTGAGCCATGATGGAGGTAAGACCCCATGGCACAAGGAGAAGGGTGGCATCAATGGGTGACAGGAGGAAGGAAAATGGAGTTATTTCTTTCTAGGGGTAAAGCAGCTGGCAGGTTTTCTCAGGAAGGCAGGAGGAGCTTCTAAAATCTTGAAGTTGGGACTGAAAGGTGAAAGGGTGCTGCAAGTGCATAGGAGGATGCATCAACATCCAGCAGCACGTAATAACAGCTTGGTGGATTTTGTAGGTCACCTGGGAGATGGTGGAGAAGGTGATTCAGTCCAAGACCACGTGTAACATAACCATAGGCTTTGCTAGGCCATGGCTCTGATCCGGTTGGCTGTGATTCTCAATTGCCTCTCCAGCTGTCCCATCTGCATTTTAGGTCATATGCAGTGTGGTGCCTTCCTGCTCACCATTCCTTTCTCTTATTAGAGCCTCTAATTCATCTGTCTTCTCCTAATATGACATTAGGGCCTTTCTGACCCCCTGCTGCATGGGGGAAAATCAGTCTCTGAATATGAAGGGGAAACCCAGCTGTGCCTATCACAGTGGTCTGAGGTTGGCAAGACAGAAATACAAGCAGGGAACAGTGGCAAGATTCAAGCAGAGTTGCTAATGAGCAACTCTGACAACATAGCAGAGGATTGCTGTCACTTGTGTTACCTAAGTGATTCGAGCCCTGATGGATGAATTACAAAGCCTTCTCTGCTCACTGGGTGTAGATCTGACAGGGCTTCCCTCAGTATGGTGGGAGAGGTTGGATTCTGGAATCATCATGTGATTTTTGGAAACTGAAAGAGGAGATAAAGGGGTCCTTCCAATATGAGCATTCTGCCTTGACTCCAGTGTTCCAACCCTGTAGTTTTCCTGGAAAAGGGGCAGGCCCTGTCAGTGCTCAAGCGCCCACGACGTGCCAACAAGGGATTACTGGAAGAACTGCTTAAGGGAAACCTAGAGCGAGAGTGCCTGGAGGAGACATGCAATTATGAGGAGGCTTTTGAAGCCCTCGAATCTACCCATCAGACGGTATGTACAGGTGCCTCTAGGAAAAATTCCCTTACCCAATCCCTGCAGTGAAATACCAACAGGTTGCACACAAAGCTTGGGACAGAGGTTGTAAGACTCAATTCTGTGAACCAAAGATGAAGCTGATGTGTATGGGCACCAGGGAGAGCTCCACCTTCCTTAGAGAGTTTCCCTCCTGGTGCCACTCCCAGGACTGCGGCATAAAGCTCAGGTCTTTTCCCCTGTCTCTCTATTTTAAGCATGAGTTGAAAAGGAGAGTGAGCCTTCCCCCCAGTCCTGAATTGTATCTGCGATAGCTCAGCACATGCCACAGCCTCAGTGTTCACAGCCTGGTTCTACAGGCCTATCAAATGGACACTGAATGCAGGTCCCTCCACCTCCTTTGAGCTTTTGCACAGTCCATCCTTTTTTCTGGCTTCCAGGCTCGCTCACTCACTCTGCTGAATTTGTTCTGCATCCTACTAGCTCCAATGGCCATAGCAGATAAACAACTAGGAGCCTTGTAACTAGCAAGTTACAATCTCCGTGGAGTGTTTCAAAAGCCATCACACCCAGGCTGCACAGCAGAAATGTAGATCCAAATTGCCAAGCAATATCCACATGTGATATGCAGCCTTAAAAGTTCTAGAGTCAACTCCTTGGACTTCTATACTGCACACAATCTCTGCTGCCTCTGCAGGTTGTTGATGGTTGTAAGCATCTTTGGCAATTTCAGAAATACCAGCATGCTCTCACTTTCCAAGTGTGATAAATAGGAATATAGTTTTATATCAGACTTTTTGCTTTGTTGGGCTCCATAGTAATAGATAATGAAAGGGGTACCTATGCAATTTATATATAAAAGCATGCAGCAAAAGGACAAGGGACAATGGTTTTGTACTGAAGCTGGGCAGGTTTAGATTAGACATTAGAAAGAAGTTCTTCAGTATGAGGATGGTGAGGTTCCCCAGAGAGGTGCGAGGCACCTCCTCCCTGGAGAAATTCAAGGCCAGGCTAGATGAGGCTCTGAGTAACCTGAATGTGTACAAGATGTCACTGCTCACTGCAGGGAAGTTGGACTAGATGGCCTTTGAAGGTTCCCCTTCCATCTCACCACATTCTATGATTCTATGAGAGATAGGTTACTTTGTTGAGATAGGGCATTTACATACTGGTTTGAATTGCAGCAGCTAAGAAAGAGCTGATATTTTTTAGCATCAACTTTTTTTACCTTGTTTTTTTTCAGGCGATATTTTGGTCAAAATATCAAGGTAAGTTGCTTCAGGTCCTGTATATGCTTGTTCTGCAAGCTCTTAAGATACTTTCCCATCACAGAGAGGTGGCACTCTGACCTCTTACAAGTTCTCACTTTCCAGGACAAAGCTTGTCCTGTAAGTCCTTACTTATTTGGATTTCTTTCATGCACTGTGTCTCTTTTTTGTTATTTCGGTAGCATGTCAGGGTCTGAAAGGTTCAAGGACAATCCTGGATGCTTGTTTAGAAGGTAAGAAATTCATGTCGACTTCAGTCTCCCAAATATGGTGAGTGCCAAGAACATGGTTCCTACAGAGATTGCAAGGTTAAAAAAAACCTAAAAAAGAAAAAAACCTCAATAGCGTAACAGTAGTAATGCCCTCTGATTAGAAAGAAAAATAGCACAAGGGGAACTTGAAATTCCTTTTTTCTTTGTTTCCCTACTAATTATGGTGTCAGTATCTTTCTTGGGATACAGTAGGTGACCCCTGAGCTCAGCCTCACAGAAGGGCTGCACCTGCACCTACAGCCAAAGCAAGCAGAAAGCCTCAAGGCAAGCTCCCTCAGCATAACCCATGGCTGTGCTTGGGCAGCACAGGCAGCAGAAGTTAAAGGGAGTCGTGAGATGGTACTTCTGACCTTGCAAAATGCACCATCCATTTCCCCTGGCCTTGGCTTACACTGCACTGGGATTTTGACAGGTAACTGCTCTCATGGGCTGGGCCAGAACTACCAGGGGACAATTAGTTACACAAAATCAGGGATTGAATGTCAAGTATGGACAAGCAAATATCCACATATACCTAAGTAAGTTCATCTCCCACATGCCCCTAAAAGGTTTTCCAGTGTGTGCCTCCTTCCCAGCCTAAACAGCTATTTCTTGTAGATTTAATGCTACCATTCACCCCAACCTTGTGGAGAACTACTGCAGGAACCCAGACAACAACACAGAAGGCCCTTGGTGCTACACTCGAGATCCAACAGTGGAACGGGAGGAGTGCCCCATCCCAGTATGTGGTATGTCTCAGCACCAATTCCCAGCGAGCCCTTCCCTGGCAGGACTTTTGGCTCAGGGCATCACTGCACCGAGACCAATAGAAAATGTGTCAAGGGGGCAGTTAGGAGGGAGAGACACTACATGGCCCGAGGTCAGATGGAGCACAGAAGCACTCTCTAAGGGCAAAGGAGCTGAGGAGAAATCATCAAGCTGCCCATATATGTACCTTGGCTAAATTCCTCTGATATGTTGGTTTCTCTAAACTACACAAATCTAGATCCAGACTAAATCCAGTATCAGCAGTTCTCTGTGATCTACTACAGTTATAATAGTCAGGAACAGACTCAGATACCTCTAATTTGTGAAAACAAGTCACAGGGGGTTTTAAATCTGAATTTCCACCCTTAAGACAAAAACCACTACAGCTTGTTTTTGAATGCCTGCCCTAATGCTTGCATAGAGAAAGATGCAGTTAAAAACACAAGCTAGATTTGGTACTTTGCTAACATATAATACAAAGTCTCCCTCAAATATGGTTACCACACATTCTAGAGGATGGCACTGGAAGCTCTAACACAGCAGCATAACGATGCCTGAGACAGCTGCCCAGCCCTTGAGATAGCCCAGAAAGAAACATAATCCCTTCCTTCACATCCAAGTGGTCTTTGGGAGCACAGTGTGAGCTCCCAAACATAATGGGATGTCCCATGTAACCATAAGCTTTAGAAAAGGAGTTCCAGTAGCATTTGCTAACAGTACTTCTGAGTGCAAAGCTATGGCTTTAAGTCACAGCTTTCTATCTTCCCAGGTGAAAAAAGGACAACAGTTGAATATACTCCACGGGTCACACCACCAGCCCCAGCACAGCCTTGTGAACCAGAGAAAGGCATGCTTTACACTGGCACCCTCTCAGTCACCATGTCTGGAGCCAAGTGCCTGCCGTGGAACTCTGAGAAAGCCAAGGAGGTGCTCCATGGAAAACACATTGACCCAGAGGTGAAGCTCCTGGAGAATTATTGTCGCAACCCTGATGGAGATGATGAGGGTGTCTGGTGTGTCACAGAAGAGACGCCCAACTTTGGATATTGTGATCTGCACTACTGCGGTGAGAAGCCTGCATTGGTTTGGGTAGGCACAGCTGCAAGGCAGTGGGGAATCAGAGCAGTACATGCAACTAGGGTGAAGGCCTTGGTCTGGGGGCACAACCAACAACGTACGCACACCATGAGTAGGGTAGTCCTGTTTATCCAAATAGCACATGTACTAACCTTCCACGCACATATAGAGCTGTCACATCTCCCTGAAAAAATCACAACAGACAAGGTGCATTAAAAAAAAAAAAGCAGTGGTTTTAAGCCTTAATTACTTAATCAGACTGATGGTGTATAGAGAGGAATGTCCACGATGCTGATAACGCAATGAAACTGCAGCTAGGCCTTTTACCTTGTCTCTCTCAGACAGCTCGCTAGAGGATGAGAATGAAGGAACGGAGGGAATATCAGGACGTACTACCCTTCCTCAGGAGTTCAAAACCTTCTTTGATGAGAAAACCTTTGGAGCAGGTGAAGCAGGTGAGCATCAACTCTAGATCAAGACTCATAGAAACCCTGCAGCTTCTTCCCCCAGGACACTCACTGTTCCTCTGAAATAACAGCAAACCAAATGATGTCAAAAACAGGGAGAGATACTTAAATTCCTTCAAAGTCTTCTGAGGGTCCATCTACTGTTACCATCATGGTCTAGTAGTAAGGTCTTCCCTCACAGGTTCTTCCAGCTTTGAGTGCTGACTGCAAATGTTTCTACACCATGTCTCAGGTAGAGTAACGAATTCAGATTGCCTGTTTTTTCAGCCTGTGGCACCCGTCCTTTATTTGAGAAGATAAAGGTAACAGACAAAAGTGAGAAGGAGCTGCTGGAGTCCTACATGGGAGGCAGAGTTGTGCATGGAGATGATGCAGAAGTCGGGAGTTCACCCTGGTAAGCATTTCATTTGTGCAGTCTTTTGTGGGGAATTGTGTCTCCCTTCTCAGTTCAAGGAGGGGGAAGTAAAAGGGCTGCCCCACCTCAGGCAGCATGTGGGCATAATGGCTTCTCCAAGTGGCCGACAGGGCACCAGTATAAGAGCAGAAAATAAACTCTTCTCAGCCAAAACAGAAAGCAAGAGTATTTGTCTCTTCCTCTTTCCAGCTTTGCTTGAGCAGAAAGGATGAGAAGCTAACTCCAGGTGAGGGAAGGGAAACAGGGCAAATACCCCCCTAACACACAAGCCCACACAAGACTTTTGCTAGCTGCCTGTGCAGTTTTCTTCATGTAGCACAAGGTTCTTTCCTACATTGAATTCTGTTCTTTCTGCATGACAAGACACATACAGACAAGCACATCTTCAGTCCTGCTAGGTCTTTTTCCTTCCTTGTCTTCCAGGCAAGTGATGCTCTACAAAAAAAGTCCTCAAGAGCTGCTGTGTGGTGCCAGCCTCATCAGTGAGAGATGGATCTTGACTGCTGCTCACTGCCTTTATTATCCACCCTGGGACAAAAACTTAACTGCAAATGACATCTTGGTCCGGATTGGCAAGCACATAAGGGCAAAGTAAGAACCTAGGTGAAGTGACAGTGAAATATCTTTGCTCTTGCCTAAAGGAATCCTATGAAGTTGGGCTCACACCCAGTATCCAAGGAAACATACACAGATTATGTGACATGCCTCTCTCTGATCAAATGGGGCTGTCAATTGCTGCTCTTACTGATACTAAAGCGAAAGGGAAGGCAGAAGTTCAGACAGTCTAAAGGAGTGCTCTGGTGTAAAAACAGTCTTGTCTCAAGAGGGTACAGAGCACCCGAGTATCATGAACCCCATAACTCTCAGTTACTACTGTACAGCAAAAGTTCTTTCCTTCATGATTATTTCAGATATGAAAGGACTCAAGAGAAGATTGCTCTGCTGGATAAAATCATCATCCATCCCAAGTACAACTGGAAAGAGAATATGGACCGAGATATTGCACTCATGCACTTGAAGAGGCCCGTTATCTTCAGTGACTACATTCATCCTGTCTGCCTGCCTACCAAGGAGGTTGTACAGAGGTGAGGAGACTATCCCACAGCCCTAAAAAAAACAGTGAACAAAAGCTTCCTTTGGGCCTGCTGCAAAGATTCCTTATTTAGGCAACTTGCAGCAGGAGAAAACTGTCCAAATATATTTGATTACACTCACTCTTCCTTCCACAGGCTGATGCTGGCAGGCTATAAAGGACGGGTAACCGGTTGGGGAAACTTGAAAGAGACATGGGCCACTAGCCCAAGCAACCTCCCTACAGTTCTGCAACAGCTCAATGTGCCAATTGTTGACCAGGGTACCTGCAAGGCATCCACCAAAGTTAAAGTCACCGACAACATGTTCTGTGCAGGTAAGCAGTAGGAGACACAGGGCCAACCTGCCACAGAAGACAAGTGCTCCTCATGGCTCTCACAAAACAATACTTCAAGGAAAAGGAGGCCAACATCTGCCACTCCCCCTGCAGTCAAATATCCAATTTCCTTCTTGTCTATAGGTTACAGCCCTGAAGACTCAAAGAGAGGAGATGCTTGCGAAGGGGACAGTGGGGGACCTTTTGTAATGAAGGTATGCGTAACAACTTCAAGCTTATAAGCTTTTTGGAGCTAGGTCTGTGCTATGCTAAACTTTTGTAATAGTCTAAAAACAGCAGGAGAGATGGAGTTAAGTGGCTAAAACAAATCCATCCCACACTCAAGCTGAGCAATTGAGATGAATCCTGCCGGCATCCAGCTTCATTTCTCTACTGAGCGCTCAGCACATACAGAGATCAGCTGAATGGTACTTGCCATACTTGAAGGATGGCAAATTCTCACTTCAAAGTTTAAGAGCAGAGACAAAATTACTCTAATGAACCACACTGTTCAGTAGATACCAGTCTGAACCCCAAAGCAGCATTGATCACTAATGGGGCTAGAGCACACACAGAGCTTACATCTGAAAGTTCCTTGCTCCTTGTACCAATTCCATTCTTCTTTGCTTTAGAACCCAGATGACAACCGTTGGTATCAAGTGGGAATAGTTTCATGGGGAGAAGGCTGTGACCGAGATGGCAAATATGGATTTTATACCCATGTATTCCGCCTGAAAAAGTGGATGCGAAAAACCATTGAAAAATATGGGCAATAGAGGAAGTATTTACACTGCTCGCTCTCAGTTTTGCTACAATGCTCCACATCTTAAAAACAGAAGCATAGCAGGTCCTCAAAGTGTTTCAGTTACATCCTTATTACAACTCAACAAAAGGAGAGTGTTCTCCTTTGAAAATAAAAGTTCTCAAACCCATCATCTTCCTTCTGTTCATGCTGAATTTAGTTGTACTTGAATCTAAACCACCGTAGTAGCCAACAAAATGGCACTAATTTTATTAATTACACAATTTAAATTTTCCTCCTTTCCTAACAGTTGCGATCACCAATGGATTTTACATCTCAGACAATAGCTTTAAGCCAGTCACAATAACCACAAATGTGCCCTCAGGCATTGTCCATTTCCTCCCCTCAAATCAACTAATTTTCTGCTCCTGAAACTGAAACACGAACCTACTGAGATAATCAACCTACAGAAACTGTGGCATTACACAAAACACCACCACTGATGTCAAAAGTAAAGCAACTATAGCCTCTTTTGATAAGACAGACACCATTCTCAGCTACAACAGCAGACAACAAATCCCAGCACCGCAGTTTGCAAGGTTAGCATCATAAATTACAGATGCCAGCTGCGGGCAATTTCTCATATAAAGGGTGCCAGGTTTGAATACATCAAGTAGTATTTCCATTACTAGATGGCAGTTACTGCTTGGTCTCCAAAGAGTATTTTGCACCTCCATAGCAAGATTCAGAGGGAATTCAACACAGCCACTGTCAAAGGGGTCCAACGGAAGCCTCCTGTTTGGTTGTCTTACAAAACCAACTTAAGGATCACTACCAAAAAGGTGCTTCAGTTTTTTTTTTGAACACTTTACCAGAAATTTATGGACTGCTGAGGACCCAGTTAGTATATACACATTCTTGACATTGTTGATCCAAATTTCTCCTAAAGTAATCATGAAATTTGGAAACTCTGCCTGCTCTTTTTGACACCGTATTCCTACACCCCTCATTCACAGTGCCATCAAGTCACAGAAACAAACAACAGTGAAATTCTGTTGTACTTCATACAGAGCACTAAGAAGCAGTGTGACTGTTGAAAAAGTGCCTGTAGAGGTTACCATCTGAAACTACTTGGATACAAAATTGTGTGGCCTGGCCACATTCCTTGAAAATGGCTCATATGAAAAGTAATTTGAAGACAGCCCAATTTGATTGCCCAAAGCAAGCATAAAAACATGTCAGTGACATCTGAAGAAAGAAATCAAGAGATCAGGTTCCACAGATGCCTGAAGTCAGTGACAGCCACAGGCATTAAACACTGAATACATTTAATCCTTCTAATGTTTTTAATCTTTAGCCTCACCGTTTCACCACAACCTAATAACCTGTGAGAAATTGCATATCTAGGAGGTAAAAATCAGGCCCATACAGTTTATGTTGATACTGACTTGTTAGAAACAATACAGAGGAATAATTTTTAAAATTCAGTTTAATGTTATTTAAATATTGTCTGGGCTAAAGATTAGGCTTTATTAATTTATGTGCACAAGTTTTAGTTCAGAACTCCCAGAATATTGAATCCAACCAAACACTACAGAGAAACAGGGCAAAAAGTCATTCAAAGTATACAACTAGATCTGTTATTTCTCTAATTCACTTTCAATTCAGCTTCAAATTTAAAATAGTTGTATGCAGGTTTGCAGGCATTGCTGTTTTGACATCTTGAGCTAATCAACAAGTAGCTTTTCAGAACATGTGCTAGACATGGTAAAGGAACATATGGATTAATGAGTCAGTAAGTTTCAAAAAGCAGCTAGTAATTGAGAGGTAGTGGCAATAACTCTAGTGCCAGCCAACACAGACCAAATCATTCGCAAACAACCCCAGTTCAAGCATGCAAAACCTCAGCACTTACCGAGACAAGGGTGAAACCTCCACCTGTTACACACCTCTGTTCCACAAGAAAGTGCATGCCTGGTTCAGATTAGGAGAGACTGGGACTACTAAAACTGAGGTGGTGGAGAAACAAATCACATCATGTCAATTAACACAAGATGAAGAACGCTCACAAGTCACTTAATGTCAGTGTGCAAACTCATCGTAAGCACCAAGCAGCATCATGTCAACTGCAACCCCAACCCAGGGGTCCTGTACAGGGAAGATTTCAGCCATTTGTGGAAGCTCTGACAGGGATCTGTTGTACAGGTACTAATTTAAAGCCACATTTTTACTGCAATCAGGCAAGAAAAGTTTCAGTAACAGCTCTAATGCAGAGACTGCTGATCCACAAAGCAAACAACAAAAACAACACTTACATGGAATAGCTAACTATCTAGAGTAGAAATGTGCTATTTTAAGCCTGACTGTCCAATTCTTCAGTAACTCTGTTCTAGCTAAGGAATGGATGTGCAACTTATGCTTCACAACCAGTTCACAAGTGGAAGTGCAGTAGTAAGGTGAAAATACATCACCTCTATAGAGATAAAAGGGCTAGAAAGGCCACACAATATTTGTCTTAATCTTCACACTTGTAGCTTCTGAAAAAAGCTAATCAAGACACTCTTACCAAAAAAAAAAAAAAAGCGCAGTGGCTACAATTTACAACTTTCTCAGGCTAGCTCTACCAGCAATCTTAGTCATACAAAACACTAGTTTGCTGACATCAGATGTTTAAGAGCCAAAAGACTGTGATGGTGAGGTCCACCAGCACCTGAAAACTGTATGAAGATGACAGCTCAACCAAATGAGGTGAGAATAAACAAGTTCACTGGTTGTGATCACTGCTAATCTATTCCGTCATCAGCAGCAGGCTTCTTCAAAGAAAGCATTTGTACATAGACTTGATAATGCTTCATCTGGGTAGAGGTATTATATAAAGACTAGATAATTTATAATAAGCTTTTCAGCAAACTAAAATCAACTTAATCTCAAGTCATAGAAACCTATTCCAAAATAAAAAAGTGCAGCTATATGAAAAATGCAATACTGCTCATAGAAGCAGGAGTGCAAAGTCTCAGGATTACACCCACAGATATTATATATGCACTCATCTTACTTATAACCAAATCCCCAGGATCATGTCAAGAATAGCTTAGTTTTGCTTCTAGATGCCCAGTCATTAACATTCAGAAATAGAGTGACTTCTCTAACCAGCAGTCACAGCTGTTCCTACAGAGGCTGGTATCGTTAATGCAAACTTTATTTACAAAAGACACTTAAATTAGTTACTTCATGCCATGTGTCCATACAGAAACACAGTTCAAGGATTACATGGAGAAGAATCAACAAAATTAAAAGTGAAATCACTAAGGATATTCTAAGAGTTAAGAACTAGGAAAGGATCTTGGAGACAATTTTACAAATAAGAAACAAGTTATGAGAAACTAGTTGGAGCAAGAGGATGGTTGTTTACAGGTCTGTACACTAAAACTAATACACAGACAGCCTTCTATTGTCAAAGAGATGTTCACTGAGAAGCAGAGTATGTACAAATACTTGTGCCACAATGACTCAACCCCCCAAAATCCACTGTATTATACATAAACCAGTTTGTATACATTAGGCCTAAATGAGGCCATTAAACTATGAAGACTTCTAGCTTAGTAAACTAAAGCTGAAGACAGCCCAAGTAGTGATGCTGTCTCTTTTGCATCTTTATTTGCGACTGCTTTTTATTCTCTCCAATCTTTTTTTCAAGTCATCAATATTATCTGCTGCAGAAGAGGGGGAAGCCAGAGTAGTTCCAATGCCAGAGGAATGAGTGTGATTGGAGTCCAGGTCCAGATGTTGGTACTGCTCCCGTGACTCACGGAGCTGGGAGAGCTTACTGTGAAGCATATCTGTAGAGGATGCAACTGTTGGAACTGCTGGTTTAGAGAGCAGAGAAGTCAGCGGTGGTCTGTCCTCCTGCTACAGCAGAGGAGAGTGCAGTGTTAAGACAGAGAATGGCAAAAACCATACAAGCAGCACAGACCGTAATCAACAGTTTTTCATCTTCCCACAAAACACTCAAAGCAGAGAAAGGGGAAGGAGCAATATAACACAAGTAATCTGGAGCACTGAATCGTGCAAAGCTGTCTACAATACTCTGTTATCATTAAGTAGTTCATGTCTAGCTTAATGTCAGTTAGGAACACAAGGGAACTGCAGTCTTTAAAGATCAAAAATTCTCAATAGACTAGTATTTTACTGAGACAGACTGCAGCAGTTTTGAACAGCCTAAATTCTTAACATCACAAGAGGGAGCTCCAGACCTATACACAGCATCAGCAGGCAATGAGTCTTCTGGAGGAATGAGGAAACTTGGATTGATTTGCAAGATTTACTTTGTCCAAGACTCAAAATATCAATTCATAGGATATTTTCATCTGCATTAATCATCCAGCTTCTATCATCTACAAAGATTTAGAATTTCCATGTCATTCAACTCGGAGGTCAACATATGTTAACTTCTGGAGAACAGTAAAGTTATTTGAACCTATCTGAGACCCAACTACATGGCAAAGGAAGAAAGGCAACTACAGGGCTGTAGGAACAACCTGCATTTTCAACAGAACTACACACAAAAGTGAAACAAAACCCAATTTAGCCAAGTATTGAGTTTAAAGCCATTTGTACCAGGCATAGTAACACACAGTGAATAACTAGGACATGCAGCATAATCATAAACTCCAACTGGAATTTGATTTTGGCACTAAAGAACCAATTTAGGTGAATCCTTAAAAAAGAATAAAAGAAATGCATTCCCATGGTATTTACAAGCGCTGTCAAGTACAATACCTTTGCTTTGTCAAGGCCACAGCGTTGCCTGAGAATTTTTAGTCTTTCCAAGTAAACTGAAGGACCCACATCCTCCCCATTTGTGTTTCCTATGGATGAAGACACAGTGGGAATAGAAGTATGAACACATGTTCCTTCCATCTGAGGAGAAATTCCTGGAGAACAAGGGAAGGGGTGAAGAGCAGAGAGAAGAAACCCCAAACCATTAATACCACAGTTTAAACCTAGTTAGTCACTTGAAGACTGGGGGATGGAGCAGAAGATGCTGATGTGACATCAGCAATAAACATGATGTCCAGTAAAGAGAACTCAGCAACTGGAAGGATAGGAAGTATCTGGAGCCTTCTGTCTTTTCCTGTATTCAGTAGTACTGCTGGGAAGATCTTGCCACTGATCTTAACCCCTCTTTACCTCTTCTTCTTCAGTAACTTAAATCTGGTACACCTTCCAATTCAATCTGACAGTGATTTCTGGAAGGCATGTAGCAAGGTTTTTATAGCTTCTCCACCAAAAGACAGGGAAAGGATTTTACATTATCAAAAAACCTTCCCATTATTAAATGAATGGCAAGTTCTAACACTTAGTGTTGACAGGGATTTGTTTTCACCAGTTTACTGCAAGAGCATTTAAAATATATATAAGAAGAATTAAGGTTAAGTGTTTATACCTCAGCCCAAATAAAGCCTAGTTACAAGAAAAAAAACATTATCTCTTATTATATCAAGATACTATAGTTAGGAAGAAGTATGACAAAAATTAGGGCACAGAAGTTCCATTTTTAGATCTCTTAACTATTGAACTAACATTTCTTAGCTGAAAAAACTCAGGATGAAAGGCAGCATTTTTTGTCCTACCTAATCAGACATTTAGGAGATTCTGAAAGAAGCTTGCATTATCTTGCAAAAGTAATTTACAACTAGGGATAGGGGAAGGAACAGTAGAATAAAAGGCTAAAGTTTCACAGGACATTGTGATAGAAGTGAAAGTTAAAAGGCAATTTTGCCAGACTATGTATCAGTTTTTACTGCTGGCTTAACATTTGCCACATTCCCTCCCTAATACTGCATCAAGTAGTTAGTTTCATTGTCATTTCATTGCAGTACAAATAAGTGTCTTACAGTAATTTACTCAATTAACAAGCTTAATGGAAACTGTGATTTATCATCAAGTTTGTTTTAAATAAACTTTTCAATTCCACAGAAAACAACAGTCTATCAAAAACTCTTATACCGTTTTAGCAACCAAAAGGTAAAACAAAAACCTGACAGCTGCTGCTGTTATAAACCACTGTGTACTTTGCAGAAACAATTCTTCATACTAGAGACATGAATGTTCAGGCTTAATGTTCACATTACAAGATATGAATTAGAACCACTTGTTCACTAAGCCTTTGAAATGTTTTCTACATAGTTAGAACAATGGTTACAACATCTCTTTTTTAAATAAAGCACAAAAATACCCTGCAAACGACACATCACAAAAATATCTAACTCACTCTGGAAATCCATAAACAGCAGCAAATATTAGTTTCTACCAAGTGATGTATCACTGCTTCTTACAAAACAATCAGCTTTGCTATAAGGCGTACCTGTCGAGTTAGTAATGTTTCCTTTCCCTTCCCGTTCTGTTTCAATCAGACGAAGGCCTTTTTCCACATAGCTCTGGAAGAACTGAGAGGAGTTTTTCAGGAAGGGCTCAATGTCTGCATCAGAATATTTCTTTTTGTATTCATACAGCTCTGCCAGACCCTGTGAAGGAAGAGTTCCTGAGCATTACTAGAACTGCTTCAAACACTGTTCTAATGTGTCATGCCCTCTTCCTTGCAGGGAGGGAACACCTACCTCCTTAGTATTCTCCTTGGAGCCAATCTTCTTAAATATTTCTGCCAAAATATCATTAACTTTGGCCTTTGAAGCCTTTTCCTCCTAAATAAACAAATAAAGGAGACTTCTGAAACAAAGTGAATAAAAATGATGGAGATTAGACAATACCAGAGCAGCAAATATTCTAGTGGCACAGAGCTTCCAAGATGAAGAAAATCTTAAAGCAGTTAAGGCTTTGCACAACTACTTGTTCACAGTGGAAAGGCAATTACTACTTCATATCCCACAGTCACAAAATAGAATTTGTTTCTTAAATAGATTGACTTACACCCTTCTCTCTATCAAGGTATCTAACTTCACTTACTATGCGAGAAGCTCCCTTTTCTGTATCCTTATCAGCTTTGCTTCCTGTCTGGTCCATAGAGTGTTTAATTACTCTACGCAGGTAAGACTCCAGCTCAGACTCATTTTTGTTGTCTATCATTGTGAAGTGATCCAAGATCTAGACCAAAAAACAAAACGAAAAGATAGAAAAGCTGTAGTGATTGCATAAACACCCAATCTAAAGTCTTATGACTAGTGACTGCTCTAACCTCAGGCCCTTTCAGCTTGCATAGAGTGTGAAGTAGAGTCTTCATTGTCCTTAAAGGAAACTCACTCTTACACTGCTTCAGCTTCTCTCTGGGAAAGACTTTGAAGAAAGTGTGGATATCCAGTAGAATCCGATCCAGATTGATGCTATTAATGGTTTCTGGAAGAAGACGCACCATTCTCCACAGACACTGCAATGAGAGACTGACTTAAGCTAGACCACTCGAGGAAAGAGCATTTGATTATAAGGAGACTACACAAAACTATCACTGAGCCATTTCACTGGTTACCATGTACAGACACACACTATATATATCTGTTCAAGTTGTACTTGTACTACTACATTCTACTTCACCCAGGTCCTTCGCAGCTGATGCACAAAAGTAGTGCTGACCTTTGCATGACTAAGTTTCAGCAGAGAAAATACACATGCTATGAACACTGGGACAGGTCACAAGTTCTTCAGGTTTTACTTCATTAAACATGCTTTTTGCTGCCTCTAAATCACGTCAGCTACAAAACAGTGTTGTATTAAAAAAAAAAATTACATCAATGCTTAAACACAGACATTTGCACACTGTCTGTCTGTAGAGATGATAAAATACAAGCCAGCTCCATCATGGGCCTGATCCAATCTAGTGTACAGTGCTGTGCCTAAGCAAATAAACCCAGCAGGTGACCACATATCTCTATATGACAATTCTGTTGGTACACACAAGCTTTTGTAAACAACTAGCAGGCATTAAGCTCCCTCCTGGAGAGCATATGTCACTATAAGTAACTAATGGTAAGATTGTAATTTCATGAGTTATAATGCATGAAATATACATGAAGTTATAATCACCAATTATTACATGTTATTTCTACTAAGTTGATTCAGATAAACTGAATTCAATGCCTCTACAGGCTTACCTTCATAACAAGTTCTGAAAACTTAGGAGAGCTGGCTGTTGCTAGCAGACTGTCTTGGAGCAAAACAAGCAGTGCACTAGAAGGAATACATTTATAATAGTTAAACAGAAAAAGTTCTACACACAAACCACGATGCCAACTCCCCACATGATAACAGACCTGAGACTGGGGTTAGTCCAGCAGTTTATGTCATGTGGTGTAATAGCTTGCTTTTTCTAGTCTATTGCAAGAGTTTAAGATGTGATCAGTCTGCCAAACTACAAAGCATTCAGAATCTTACTAAGCTGGCTCTTTTAGCCTGACTCAGGCTATGCAGGTTGTGCAGTCAAATTCTGATCACCACCAATAATCTGATTGTTAGCCAGACAAGAGATCCCACAGACATAATTCCTTTATTTACAGAATGACTAAATCTTCGTCATAGAAGAAGAATCGTGCAATTTTCATTACATACCTCCAGATGTTGGTCTGGTCGGACTTTTCCAGAACTTTCAGTACCAAGAGGTTCACTGATCGGATGACTTGCACGCCCTCCTCAAGGTCTTCAACTCGAGAATCCAGCAGTAATGTAATAAGACCATGCATTAAGTCCTTCAGCACACCAGTGGAGGCCTCCCGAGCCAGACTCTCTGTCTGAAATAGCTACAAATCAAACACATCATTTTAAGTTTCCTCAGCATGAAGTACTTTTAATACAGAGATTTCTCTAGACTATGCTGTCAAACCATTTGACACCCCAAAAAAATAACAGTGGAGCTAGGAAAGAAGTTATTTCTCCTGGGACTTCCAAAAATACACAGGCTACAAGTGCTCAAAAGACGAAGAGTATCTAACCAGAGCTTTATAGAAGTGTTGGATTGGCCATATTCTGTAGAAACGACAAGTAAAACATTTTTCCCTTCCCCAGTTTCTCGCTCCCTATTCCTTCTAAAAAGGAACTAGCATCAAACTTTGATTAAGCAAGAGTCACAAGTAAGGTAAGATAGGTACAGGTCAGGTATGGACAGACATTCCACTCTCCTTTAGCTTCTGTACAGAAATTGTTTTTCATCTTAACGTTTAGGTCAAAGCCTTACCGTGATCAAGCTCCCAATAATACAGCTGTAGAGCTTGACTATCTCATCTTTGTCTAGTTTCTCATCTGCCATGTGCGTATTGTAGATTAGCCGAAGCTGCATGAGGGTAGCTATTAAGAATTGGTCAATATGGGCAGACATAACTTCTACTTTGTATTCTTGTCTTAGGACCTCATCAATCTAAGATTTAAAAACAAAACACTCAGGTAAAGTCAACATAGTGCAAACAGTACAAAATAACGTCAACTTTAAATCTTTTCTATAAGAAAGGTCTTGCCCTGACCAATGCATTTGCCAAGGCACTTGTATTCTAAGCATTCATCAGAAATTAGGAGCCACAGACTTCTGTGCCTAATACAAATAAAAATAACTCAATCTTTTAGAGCTGCAATCATATCCTGTAAACAAATGAAAACAGGAAATGCTGCATTATGGATTCTGGAGCTTTATGAAATCTTCAAGAAAGAATACTTTTAAGCAGTTAAAGCAACAGCAGAAATACGTAAATGCTATCAAGCAAGACAAATCTTTTGTTATGTATCTCTAGAACACTTTACATTTTGAAGTAAAGTCTTACTGCCTTAACTGGCTTTTCCAAATCTGTAGCACAGCCAGTTGACAAATATCAGAGACGTGCACTTCTATCTTTTTTCCTTAGTGCTTCTGTGTTATGAGTGTATTACATCACTCAAGTGGAATTCCTATTGCTAAAGCGAGTCAGATGGCCCCTGTGCACTTAGTTTTGTCATCAGGGAGATTCTGAGCAGAGTCCATGTCACCTGACATGATTGCTCCACCACAGTGCAACTCATCACCCTCGCAATTAGTTAAGGTAGCAACTAGTCAGGCTATACTAAATTATCTTACCTGTGCCAAAGCTTTGATGCTTGTATGTATATCTCCAGTGGCTACTTGGGAAATGACAAAGTTGATAGTAGAAGCTATGCTACTGTGCATGTCATCAAAGTGTGGGGACACAGAACGGATTCTAAACAATTGAAAAAAATAGCATTCATTACTCTGCATAGACAAAGCTCTAATTTACCTGGTGATACTATATTTCAATGACAGTTTCAAGACAAGGAAAAAGATTTCACTCTTCACAGGAGAACAAATAGTTCCTTCTACCTATCTTACTAAGACTTCTTACTAAGACACTGAGGATGAGTTTACAACTAAAGATCCTTTCACTATAAAAACCCCACATAAGCAGAACATAGGTTTTCTCATAGAAATAACTGCTCTCCAGATTACAGAACAGTACAACAGAATGTCACTTTGACATCTCTCTTGAAATTACCTGATGGTATCTTCTTGTGTAAACAAGCCTGCATGCAGAAACTAGCATAGTCAATTCAGCTTCTCAAATCAGTTTCAAGCCCTAGACTTACTTAGGCTCAGGAATCAAGACTGGCTCGAAGATGTCATCTAGTTTGTGCTGTACAAGTGCTGGCATCTCACATCTGACAGTACCATTGTCATTTTCAATTTCATCAAGATCCAGCTGAAATTCTCGTGGAACTGTATGTGCGGTCTCCGAGTGACTGCCCATGTTGCGGGTTTGGCTACAGAAATCAGGACAGAAATGTTTGTTTATACACAAAAGACAAGAGCACTAGCATCCACTGGTAACCCTGAGGCTCTCATAACAGCACAGATTTTATTGTTGTGGGGTTTTTATTCAAGCCTCCAACCATCCTCTTTGCCTTTCCCCAGCCAAGCAAGGGTTTATAGGCCAGAAAAGCAGCTGCTAGTTAATTGTCTTCCTAGTTTTTCTAATCACCCACTGTGAGACTTTCTACATCTGTGACAGGAATGCACTAGTTCATTTGGAGAGATACATAGAAACAGTAGCATTAATGGAATGTAGCATTAAATGTTCATAAGTAGCTGGGTTTTTAAAAAATGATGGACAGGATGCATATGTATATAAGCAATCTTGCAAGCTCATCTGATCCTAGGACTCCCAGACTTTCACCTGACTTGAGATGTACATTAGCTTTTTAAAGGAGATGTTCTAATACAGAGTTCTCAATGGGGACTTCTATTCCAAGATAAAGAACAGGTGTTGAGGAATACGTCTTCTGAGCTGTTTATTTCTGGTGCTGTTGCCACAGGCTCTATGATTTGCACATTCTCTTCCAGTTCTGTGCTGTATGTCTGCTAAGACAAGGGTGCAATAAACACCACGTTCAATGTAAGACACTGGAAGTTCTCCCAATATTTTTAACAGCTGCATAATGTGGAAGTGCCATATTCTGCCTATGGTTTGACCTGCAGTCACCTTGTCAGAAACCTGTATTTTAGATGTCTCTTTTTCCTTAAGTCAGAGACCTGTAAATAAACTGCAAATGGCCATAGTAAATTGTCACTCTCTGGAAGGGATGTCTAGGATAGAGACTGAAAGATACAATAGCCTTGCTACCAAGGAGTTCACGGGCAGTACTTACATCCTATAAGTGCGATACATAATTCTGTCCATGGAGAAGCAGTGAAAAAAGGCACAAGACCATTTAGAAAGATTTCAAGACAGACAAGACAAAAAAGTTTCAGACATTTTGTTTTACATTATTTGGCCAATTTTCATAACATGCAAAGGTGATGATAGAAGAACTAAAATAACATTGCCACGCATGATATCAGCACATAAACCATGCAGGTTTCAGATCATAGTGTATCATTACATACTTGAGTTTGGAAGACATGTCCTCAGCTGATCCCTTTCGCAGCATGCTAGCATTAGAGTTGACACTTTGAGTACGTTGAGGTTTCTCCTCTACCTGTCTTACTGGAGCAGCAGATGGTTTCTTGGCTGATCGTTTTATTCTTTCCTCCAGCATGCTCATGTCTTTCTCAGAAAGCTACAACACACAACACTCAATTTGAGTTGCGTGGATTTAGAAATCTTGATCACTCACAGGAGGTATATAATTTATTACTGCAGGCTGAAGCTCTGTAATACCAAAGGCAGAAACTACCAATGCTGCCATCTAGCAGCAAACTAATAATATGGCCACTCTGGAGTGATAGATGCTACTAACAAGCACATACTGACAAGCTACAGTACTGAATATTCTAGGTGGGCTATTTCTGGTCCACCTAGTTTCCAAGAAGTACATAGTCTTGAACTCAAGCTGTGATACTACCATGTGTTTCTAATTGTTGTTCTGCTGCTGCAAAAGCACAAACAAAAAATTTCCACAGACCTTTCTATTTGGACCTCCAGGCTATACTTTAACATTATGAATCCTGCTAGCAGGGATCCAGGCTCCTTTTAACAGGGGACTCATAATTCAACTTAAACACAAGGCAAGCTTTCTGAATACAGCTGCTCACACAGCAAAAGGAATCATATTTACCTGCTTACCAACAGCACTGAAGGTTAACAATAACTACATCTGAATAAATGCAATGAAGAGAGTTTTGTGGGAAGTACTCCCCAGCATCCCTATTATTTGGAAAACTTTCTGAAAAGCCATATGTTTTCGGACTAAATAGACTATATCGAAGTTTAGTATGTCATAGATAAAAGGGGCTGAATAAAAGTTCAGAAGTTAAGGTTCTTTTCTTAACCATGCACTCTGAACAATAATCAGGACAAGAATCTAAAATACTAATGAAAATGCAACATAACTATAATTTCTACTATCTGTGGTAACTATCTCCACGAGAATTGAATTTCAGCATTCCACGATGGTGAAGCAGGCCTTGCTTCCCAGCTCATTGTACTCCAAAAAATATCCCACCAATAAGTTTCTATGCACAATGGCAGATAAAAAAATTAGTACACACTATAACACAGGTATTATTTTCAAATCAGTTTAAGTGCTGCTAGAAACATTACGGAGAGAACAAATTCACAAAACAGAATGAGAGAAAATGGCCTAACAACTCTTGATTCAGGTTTACCTTAATGTATTCTGCACAGTTGTTGCAGATAACATAGTGAAGAATATTTACACTGCTGGGGACTGGAATCTGGATTTCACTACCTTTAGCTTCTACTGGATTTTAAATGAATTGGTCAAGTATGACTTCCAGAGAACACGTCAGCAGCAACAGAAATCAACACAGTACTGAGACAGATCTTCAGTACTAGAGTGCAGTAACACAAAGCAAACATATTGAGCTTATCAGACTACAAACTACAAAACAGCTGGGAGATAGGCATTAAAAAAAACACCTTGAAGCACTTAATGGAGCCCCAACAATTAGCCCTTTTTTGGTCAAGTAAGTTATCTAAATATCATTATAAGTCACAAGCATTACGTCAACAGTTGACTGGAATTCGATTCAGTTCCTATGAAAGTCAGAGTTTCGCTCATTTATTTGAATTTAGTTTTTTCATTCCTGAACACCCATGTTATATATCCCACAGTGGGGAATTATCCAACTTCCTTTTAAAAGCTGTATGGTGCAGCAAGTTATTCTCAAAGTGACAAAATGTTTTTGACACCACCAGTGTGATGCGCCATGACCACCCACAAGCAAAACACCAGAAATCCCCTATAAACTACAAAGATTAACAAAAAAAAAAGTTAAACCCCCAAACTTATTTCCAGTTACACTCACATTTCCAATCAGCTTGAACACTTGGTCGCCAGAAACATTATAGACAGTCACAATGGTGTTCAGTGCTGCATTGCGCACAGTGTTGTCCCTGTCACCAATATGAGTTGCCATTTCTTTTAAGGCTTTTCCTGGAGTTGGCTGGCACACATTCATGCCATACGATTCAACCAGACATCCAAGCTCTTCCAGGCATTCTAAAACAAGAAAGTGACACATGCACATTTAAATTCAAAGCTGCTGGGAATGAAGAGTCCTCCTGTTTTCTCTATTGGTTGCACAATTTGAGTATTCGCTATTGAAAAGTATCAATTGCAATGTTGATATATTCCAGGTTATTTATGGGATAAAAAGTAAACTAAAGGTTCATACTACCTCACACAGCTAGCATTTAAAAGCTGTCAGTCATCCTACATCCTTCAGATATTTCTTATTACCATATATGACTTCTCATCCAGGTAGTTTAGACAGTTGTGAGCCTGAAATACTATACTACATAGATACTATAACTATCTGGTTATACCAGGATGAAATATTCTCAAGGGGACTAGAGGGTTATTTGAAAAACAAATGTCATACCTCATATATTTTCTAGAATAAAGCGGAGACAGATATACATTGTAGAGGCATTAATTTCCTTGATCGGATTAACTGATTCCTTATGTCACTTAGACAATAGTATTGTCACCATTCTCCCCAGTATGTTTCATTAAGACAACTATTGTTAAAACTATATCCCTTAAGCCTACTCAAGAGATACCCATAATCTTAGTGCTAATAGATTGCTCATCTTTGGAAGGTACGAATACACCAAAAATCAGATGCTACTACTTTTAAATCCGATCCTTTAAAAACTTACAAGCGTTTGCATAAAATGCTATAGATATGCAAATCTCACATGATCCCAAATGTTGCCAGGCTGGGATTTTCAAGATGCTAAACAAAGCTGTTTCAAGTACTTTGCAATTGCCCAGTTCATCATTCCATCTCCTACCTGCACGTTGTTTTGAGTTTTTGGATTTTGTTCCCTCCATGATGAAAGCAAACATCTTGCTGGCTGGATAGATGAGGCACATCCTGTTCAGAATGGCACGTACATCCTTGCGGATGACATCTTTCGGTTCTCCTACCTAGTGGACAAGTCAAAAACAAACAAGAGAAGAAATACAGAATATTTTAAACAGTCTCACGATACAGTTGATTACTCCAAATGAAGTTAGGAAAGGCCGTAGTATTCTCAATGCAAAAATCCTTTTTGGTAAATTGCTTTTGAAGGTAAAATGGTAATGCAGAATCATAGATCTGCCCTTAAGATCAAGCTAATCTAGCACTACCAAATCACTAGATCACAACCCTGAGCACCATGACTGCACGTCTCTTAAATACTTCTGAGGATAGTGACTCACTCATTTCCCTGTACAGTTTGACAACCCCTTTTGGTTAAAAATATTTCTACTAATATTCAATCTAAACCTTTCCTGGCACAACACAACTCCATTTCCTCACACCCCATCTACTTCTTCAAGAAGAGGAGAGATTTAATTTAACATCACTCACAATGTATTTGGAATGAACATATCAGGGTTTGATGATCTCCTGCTACTTTTCCCATGAAAAATAAGGTGAGTTCCTATACAGCAAACTGTACCTTAATGATAAGATATGGGATAAAAGAAGATGCTTCATTTTCAGTAAGGTGATACTCTTCTTGACTCAGCATATTGAAAAGCAACTTAAGGTATTCAAGTGTTTTCATGAGTACGCTTGTGTTAGTATCGAAGAACCTCAGGGTAAGCCATTTCAAGATCAGATCCAGGCAGCTGATAACTCCATCTTTTTCATTCTCCAAGTGCTTGAAATGAAAAAATAAAATGATGTTATGCCTGATAACATGTTTTGAGTTTACTGGTTGGTTCCTGGAATTGTAAGCACATTTAATTTACACAGCTTTCTGAAATTCTCCTAAGAAATATTAATACTAACTTCAATCATTCCTCTGAAAATTAAACAGCACAGAACAACCACTCTAATTCATCAGATAATTCATATTTGGTTTTAATTGAAGCAGAATCTTTCATAGCAAAGAAAAATTCTATATGTCATGTACTCACACAGATCCAAACTCACCTCAATCATAACTGCCAGTGCTTTGTTGTGGTGCTGAAAGTCTGCATGAAACATCTCATCTTGCAGCCATTTGGCCACACAACTAGACATCTGAGTTTTTAGCTGCTCAATATACTCATCACGGGGAGTAGTGAAATTCCACTTCAGCACCTGTAAAAGGCAGCATGTGTAACTCAAAACAAGCAATGCCTTCTCTTCCAAGCACCATACATCCCTTTTGATTCTGCTTTAGAACTAGTTTTCAAATTCTTGTCATTATCAAGAAGTACATTGAAAAATTCAGGGGTGCTTACTCACCTTGGATTACCGTTTCGTCTCTGAGGCTTAAGGTGGATGTTTTTAAACTATAGATAGGTCTATTTACTAGCAAATTACAAATAACTCAGACATTAATAATAGAATTCCCTACAAAAGTAGAACTTGATAAGCAGAATTGTGCAAAATAAAGCATACTAAAACATTTACAATGTATCCCAAAACTCTGAAATTAGTTGACTTATTTCAGGTAAAAACTTGATACTTCACAACTGAAGACCATCTTTTGGAAACTGAAAAAATGCCTTTGTCTTACATGAGAATATATATACACAGAATATATATATGCACAAAACTTGGAAATCAGAAGAGAAACACTGCAACAAACCAGATACTTGTGAAAGTCAACTGAAGAACTAGATAATTAATCCAAGGGATGGACAGAGACTAGCAATTTCACATGCAATCCGACAGTAATAACTAAAAGCATGAACTAACATTACTCTTCTCCAAAACTTGTGAATACAGATTTTTTTCCTCACCTTTAGAGCTTTCTCATCTCTCATCCTCTGTTCTTTCCCATTTGGGACTATAATAAAAATCGGACCTGATTTGTCATCATCTTCCTTCAAATTCGGCTTGCTTAGCACTTTCTTCCCTTGTACACCCTGAAAAAAGGCAGGTATTAACAGGCAGCAAGACATATACGTGCCTCAGTCCCAGCAATTACAAGCATTAGAACCCAGCCAACCTCATGCTGCCTATATGTACAAGAGCCAGAGAGAAGCTAGAAGAATAATGATAATTAGAATTTAGAAGCTGTGAAGCTATACCTGTAACAGTGTGCACAGTAGTACCTTGTGAAATGTAATACACCACTCTCACCAGTGTGCTAGTCACCCACACACATCTCTGAAACCCAGTGTGGTACCTGTTTGATAGATTTGCTTTTTGTCAGACTGGTATTGCCTTTGCTGAGGCTTGTATTATCTTTGGACAGGCTGGGAGTGCCCTTGGACATACTGCTATTAACATCTGACTGCTGTAAATAAGCCACAGAAAAGGCTTTGTTGTTAGACAGCTATTAACCCTTAAGAGTTACCATTGCAAACATCGTAACACATTCACAGCAAAAGCATCAACTTTCACATCACATTTTTGATAGGATAAATGAAGTTAAGGAATCCTACATCCTTCAAGGTTTGTTCTGTTCATTCCTGCAATGAATACAAGGCTCTCTTTTCTACCCTTCTCCAGACAACAGGATTGTAGAACACTGCATTTTGTTTATCATTTTTACACAAAGGACAAACTTGAAAGTTAATAGCAAAAAATTTATAAAAAAACATTATAAAATTATAAAACATAAGAGAAAAATCTAACCAAAATCAAACATAATCAGTTATGACTGTTTAAGCATGTTCCTTCCCTCTTTCTTTTTGTGATAAGAGAACTTCTTACTCTTCATACTGTCAAGGAGGGATGAATTCCTTCTGCTACATGGGTTCAAAGTTATTGTACGAAGTATAAGATTGGAATTGCAATTGTAAGAATGATTCTCAACAGCACAAAAACAAGGAGGTCAAGTAGACTGACCAGCTCACCAAGGCTGCATTTTTTACAATACACACTTTAAGAATTAAGCAGTGTTACATAAGTGATATATAAAAACCTGTCATCTCAGAACTCAGACACATATAAAGATTCTCAGTAAAAGCAGTCACTCACAAGATGTCAACTCTTCTATGTATAAGTACATAGAAGAACTAACTACAGCTACTAACTTCACTGAACAGATTTTATATGAAATTAAATCAAAATACCTTAGCTTTAGAGGAGGGTCCTCCTGCTTTGGCTTTTTTAGGGTCAGGCTTGGATTCCATGGTACTGCACCCCAAATCTTCAGCAAGTGCTGGAGAAACAACAGACCACTTCAAACTACCAACAAGCTCATTTTAGGCCAGCACAGTTTCCCATTCATAGGACAGAAGAAAAACCATTCACAGATACAGTACACTTATCACACAGAGGTCTGAGGATATTGGACGTAAGAAATAAGCTCCTTATATTCTATGTCAGTATACAAAGTTCTTGTAGTTAAGATCATGATGTGTTAGCAACCTTGCTATTATCAAAACAATATAAAAATACATATACACACAGAATCTAGAGCTGTATTTTCACCTGGTTTAAGCAAAGAAGCTAGTCACAGCAGGGAGGCAAAGCAAGCATACTTCAAATCACTTTGACTGTTCACTAATCCTGTTACCACTCTTTTGCATAAGCACAGGTATTCTGGTAGCCCCACAGTGAACTATACTGAAGAAACAGTCCAGACAAAAATTAATTTGAAAATAAGTATTGTGCTAAAAACAGATTATTTCCAGAACTCCCACCTTCTACTCCACGAGTTTTACCTTCAACACCTACTAGCTGTTTTCAAAGGGCAGCAGACAGTTGGTTTGAGAGGAAAAGAAAAAGCCTCCTACATTGGAAGCTGCCTCAACTACAAGTAAGCCCAGAACTGCAGACAGAACTCACTAGATCACACTAATATTTATAACTATATCTACAGTGAATTCTACTCCTCTTTCCAAGTATGTTTCTTCCTCTGGCATATTAAAAAGTGTCAAAACCCACCCAGTCATTTAGTGGAAAGTAAAGAGGTTACCTGATGCAGGTTGAAATTTGGCTGGAGCTCCTCCCCCTACCACTCTGGAAGATGCTTTATTTGGAGGAGCTGGTTTAGCTGGCATGTTGGCTTTGGCTTTCTCAAGCATAGTCACTACCTGGTCTTTGGAAGTTGGCTAGAGAATAGAGAGAGGAAAGAAGAAGCAATAAATTTGAAAAAGATTAGCAATACTGATTACTAAGACATGCCACAGGCAAGCAAACATCAGTTTGAAACAAGCTATTTCTTCTTTAGTATGTGTTAGGACACATCCTAAAACAATGTTTTCAAATATATCTGTTCAGAGGGAAAACACCCTTCCATAAAAGTTTCTTCTGCAACACTATAGGCAATGTGTAAATCAGCAATCTGCTCCACATGTCTAGTAATGATGGTAATGGAGTGCCCTAACAGTGTTGCAGTACTCAAGGGTCCATAAGATGTTCTGAATTGCTATAAACTATCTCAACGGTGTGTTCAACAGTAAACAGTAGGACAGCAACTACAGAAAGGCAGATTTTTTCAGAAGAAAAGCAGAGTGACTAAGTGTCAGGTTCCTGAAGCAATAAACCTGTGGTGGCTGCAGCTTTACCACAGTCTCCTATTTTTCATCCTCTCTGAAAAGACTCAATGCAGGCAAAAAGTTTACATGACTCAAGATAGCATAACAGGAGATTATGAGTGTTAATATCCACTCATTCAAGGTCACATATTCAAATCCCAGTGATAGAAATACCTTCAGTTTGCTGGTGGCTTTTGCCATCTTCTCAAAGCCAAGATGCATCATGAAGAACGGCAGAGCATCCTGTGCCTTTTTACGCACATCGCCATTTCGATCTTCAAGGCAGGAATACAGGTGAGGCACACACAAGAGCAGATCAGAAGGAACAGAATGAAGGGTAGGCAACTTCTCAGCCAACCATCCCAAAAGCTGAAAGAAATGTTTCAACATTTTTGAAGGGTTCACTATGCTCCCTCAGGCCTCAAGAGTTTGAATACTAGTCCTTCATATATCATTAAGTAAATAGGAGAAAAACGCCCAACACCAACCTTTGTTCAGACAAGTACTCTTAACCAGTATCACTTTTTCCATCAGTAAATACCAAAATTTCAAAATTTATATAAATATAACGTGCTACCAGTCTGTTTCTTCCTTTTTAAAGTAGCATTACATTTTCATAGCAAGTAAAGTTATGTTGATCAGATATACACACAGAAATGTTCACTTATCAAAGGCCTACCCCTTGTCTTAGGAAAGGATTTTCTTTTTTGAGCTCTGCAGACAGGTCTTCTCCTTCCAACCACTCCTTCATGCCAGTTTGTTCAGCCCAGGCATTAACAGTTGCTAGTGCAGCAGCACGAACAGTATTCTGTGGTAAGAACAAAATTTGAATAAAAGTAAGATTATAACAATGCATCCTTGCCACAAAAGGAAAAAGCTCCTATATCACAGGCTTTGAAATCTCTACTCTTACTCACTATTTGACATGTTTAAGATTCATAAGAATTTAATTTTAGTGATTTACCAGCTGTAGAAATCACCAAACTAGACACCACATTTAACTACCATAATTTAAAACCCAGAAAGTTTAACAAAAAGGGCCAAAAAGCATCTTTGAAAACATTTTGTATCTGTCACCGTTCATTGATGAGAATTTTAGGAGTCTCCTAGCTCTCAAGCTAAAGAATAAGGTCAGTGATTTATGCAATGCTTAAAATAGACTTGTAACAGGATCCAAAACCCACTTCCCTTAATTTATGAACGTTCTAAGGCCACTCGTATTTAGGGCACACGCATACAAAAGTCAAGTCAGGAACAGGGGAGGCCTGTCATTCCTACTAATTTCCACCTTCACTGCTTCCTTCTCCAAGTGAAATGTAGAACAGTAACCTTTTTGGAAGCAGCTGTGTTCAATGGCATAATTAAGTCAGATTCTTCAAAATATCATCAGTATAGAGAATCATATGCAGGTAGTTATGGCTCGCATCATCCAAATATGGTGTCTTCACAAACTGGACACTGAGATTATATAAACTTCAGTGTCAGATGCAAGTGTCCTGTTTCTGCCTACAGACTAAAGATCTCCCACACAGTGGCACAAAGACAACAATATACTCTGTAATCTACAGCAATATGCTAAAAGAAAAAAACTCTATGAGTAACTTTAGCAAGCAAACCTGATTAGTGTCTATCATACTGTATTTTTAAGATAAGAAGTATGCCTACAACGGTGTCTGACAATTTTGGTGGCATCCTCTGACAGGCTTGCTACTGGCATCTTATCCATCAGCAATGGTGGATAACAGCAACTGGTATAATTTACCTGGACTTGAACAAAGCATTTGACACACACTAACATGACATCCTGGTCTCTAGATTGGAGAGACACAGATTTGACAGATGGACCACTCTGTGGATAAGGAATTGGCTGGATGGCCACACTTAAAGAGTCAATGGCTCGATATCCAAGTAGGTACCAGAGAAAAGTGGGACTCCTCTGGGGTTGTGTGCTACTGGGACTGGTGTTATTTCAACCATCTTTGTCAGCAACATGAACCCTCAGCTATTTTGTTGATGACACCAAGTTGTGTAATCAACACACTCGAAGAAGCGACGCCACTCAGAAGGAACTGGACAAGGTCAAGGAGTTGGTCCCTGCCAACCTCATGAAGTTCAACCAGGCCAAGTGCAGTTTTGCACATGGGTCAGGGCAATCCCAAGCACAAATACAGGCTGGACAGAGAATTAATTGAGCACAGCTCTGACAAGAAGGACTTAGGGGTGTTGGTGGATGCATAGCTCAACACAAGCCAGCAATGTTCTCCTTGCAGCCCAGAAAATCAATCATATCTCAAGCTACATCTGAAGTATGGTCAGCAGGTAAAGGGAGATCACTCCACTCCTGCAAGATCTCACTTGAGAGTACTGCTGCAGCTCCGGGGCCCACAACATAAGAAAGCCATAGGCCTGATGGAGAGAGTTCAGAGGCCCATGAAAATTATCTCTTATAAAGACACATAGATAGATTCAGGGCTGTTCAGAACTTCTGGTACTCAAAGAAGGCCAACAGGAAAGAAGATGAGGGTCTTTATCAGGGAGTGGGGCAATAATATGAGGAGTAAAGGTTTTAAACTGCAAGATGGGGCATTTAGACTCGATACTGGAAAGAAGTTCTTTATTGACAGGGTGGTGAGACACTGGAACAAGTTGCCCAGAGAAGCTGTGGATGCTTGATCCATGAAAACATTCAAGGCCAGGCTGGATGGGGCTTTGAGAAACCTGGTCATTCAGTCACATGTTCATATTTGCATAATAAGTTGTCACTTAGGCAAAAAATTTTCAGATGAATTTGTAAGCTTCCAAAGAAATTTAACTACCATCCATCTCTCAAAAGCATGTCCAGTTGTTATGCTCAGACGTAACTCAAGTACCACATGACAAAAACTGAAGGTTTTTTTATGAGTGTCCT
>VZTY01013597.1:255594-281333 GCA_013400935.1 Turnix velox
AAGTTTAACAAAAAGGGCCAAAAAGCATCTTTGAAAACATTTTGTATCTGTCACCGTTCATTGATGAGAATTTTAGGAGTCTCCTAGCTCTCAAGCTAAAGAATAAGGTCAGTGATTTATGCAATGCTTAAAATAGACTTGTAACAGGATCCAAAACCCACTTCCCTTAATTTATGAACGTTCTAAGGCCACTCGTATTTAGGGCACACACATACAAAAGTCAACAATATACTCTGTAATCTACAGCAATATGCTAAAAGAAAAAAACTCTATGAGTAACTTTAGCAAGCAAACCTGATTAGTGTCTATCATACTGTATTTTTAAGATAAGAAGTATGCCTACAATGGTGTCTGACAATTTTGGTGGCATCCTCTGACAGGCTTGCTACTGGCATCTTATCCATCAGCAATGGTGGATAACAGCAACTGGTATAATTTACCTGGACTTGAACAAAGCATTTGACACACACTAACATGACATCCTGGTCTCTAGATTGGAGAGACACAGATTTGACAGATGGACCACTCTGTGGATAAGGAACTGGCTGGATGGCCACACTTAAAGAGTCAATGGCTCGATATCCAAGTAGGTACCAGAGAAAAGTGGCACTTCTCTGGGGTTGTGTGCTACTGGGACTGGTGTTATTTCAACCATCTTTGTCAGCAACACGAACCCTCAGCTATTTTGTTGATGACACCAAGTTGTGTAATCAACACACTCGAAGAAGCGACGCCACTCAGAAGGAACTGGACAAGGTCAAGGAGTTGGTCCCTGCCAACCTCATGAAGTTCAACCAGGCCAAGTGCAGTTTTGCACATGGGTCAGGGCAATCCCAAGCACAAATACAGGCTGGACAGAGAATTAATTGAGCACAGCTCTGACAAGAAGGACTTAGGGGTGTTGGTGGATGCATAGCTCAACACAAGCCAGCAATGTCTCCTTGTAGCCCAGAAAATCAATCATATCTCAAGCTACATCTGAAGTATGGTCAGCAGGTAAAGGGAGATCACTCCACTCCTGCAAGATCTCACTTGAGAGTACTGCTCCAGCTCCAGGGCCCACAACATAAGAAAGCCATAGGCCTGATGGAGAGAGTTCAGAGGCCCATGAAAATTATCTCTTATAAAGACACATAGATAGATTCAGGGCTGTTCAGAATTTCTGGTACTCAAAGAAGGCCAACAGGAAAGAAGATGAGGGTCTTTATCAGGGAGTGGGGCAATAATATGAGGAGTAAAGGTTTTAAACTGCAAGATGGGGCATTTAGACTCGATACTGGAAAGAAGTTCTTTATTGTTAGGGTGGTGAGACACTGGAACAAGTTGCCCAGAGAAGCTGTGCATGCTTCATCCATGGAAACGTTCAAGGCCAAGCTGGATGGGGCTTCGAGAAACCTGGTCATTCAGTCACATGTTCATATTTGCATAATAAGTTGTCACTTAGGCAAAAAATTTTCAGATGAATTTGTAAGCTTCCAAAGAAATTTAACTACCATCCATCTCTCAAAAGCATGTCCAGTTGTTATGCTCAGACGTAACTCAAGTACCACATGACAAAAACTGAAGGTTTTTTTATGAGTGTCCTACCTTACTGTCTCCTAAGACTGTAATGACAGGAATGCCCAAACTTTTCACATGCTGCTTGATATTGGGGCCCATTGCTGTTGCCAGTTGCTGAAGAATACTCAGTGTTTGTTGCACCTGCACATAAACAAAAAGGCTTTGAATGAAACACTACTCCAATCATATGGCACAACACTCTAAGTCACATGGGGAAGAGCAACACTGCTGTTCCCCAGGCTTTACTGCTCTGACATTTACTCCAGACTTCAAAGTTATCACACAGATGAACATGACTTCGATATTCTGAGCAATAAAGTTCAACTTAAAATATTTTCAGACACAGGACACTTCACTTTTGTCATAAGTGGAACAATTACTCAGGCTAAATTTTTGGGGTTTTTTTGTTTGCTTCTTTTAGATTTGCTTATATTACTTCCAGAACACAAGCAGATTTTTCTTTTTTTGAAGGCTTTTTTAATACAAAGGCAAATATTTATAAAAATAGACAACTATATATAATCTAGATATATTCCCTGTTCGCCGTTTTCCAACTACTGATTTCATGACATTGTAACAAGCAGAGCAATAAGCAAGGATCTGAAATCATAAAGAATTTGACTTAAGTTCTATGCTGGAAACAGTTGAAACAGGAATTTGGATAGCATACCAAGATTTTATTGGAGTCATTGAGACGACCCTTCAGAGCAGCTGGAAGTTCTCCTATGTTTGGCTGTATGAACTTAGCATCATTTATTATACTTGTCACATCATCTAGACCTTCCTTTCTGATCTTCCAGTTCTTGTCCCCAATCTTAGCCACTAGTTCATCTGTGATCTTATCACTGCAAGAGAAAAAGATAAAAAACCCATCTTTTAGTTTTGTGTCTTTTGGTATTTGAGTGCTGTAACACCACAGATTTCTGCTTAGCAAGCATTTATAAACAAAGTTTCAAATTGCAGTAGAAGTATATCTTTAGGTCACAAAATCCAAACCTACCCAATATCTGTTCTTGGCAAGAGATCCACAACATCGTTCCCAACATCCTCCTGTTCCTCCTCTTCAGCATCATCCCCACTTCCCTCAACAAGTCTGGAAATGCCACGAGTTGGGGCTGGTGCTGTCTGCCCTTGCATCTGAAAGCAACACAAAACTGAGAAACAGCTATTTTACTGTTCTTTTATTTGACATTAAAAACACTTGCGTGATATGAATGCACTTTTTCATGGTGACAGATTCCTACAAAACTGAAGTTTGGTTTGAAATAAAAGAGAATGAGTTTGTGGCTGACTTGATAAGGTGTCTTAGAAGATCTGGTTCACCTACAAAATACAGGTTAGACCACACCATTGCTATGCATTCTGGCTAATGAAACTTCCAAATAGTTTTAATGATATGTGGAAGCAAGAGAGCCAGACTTCATACCTTTTCAAATTCTGCATCTATCTGGGAAAGAAGAGCTGGCTTCTCATCCTCAAAAAACATTCTCAAAGGAGGTCCCACATAAAGATACATGACTCCCAGTAAGGTAATGGCAGAAGTCCTTACAGCCTGTCAGAAAGAGGATAAAAACACTCAGCCTTCAAATTAAGTATTGATAATATTTCAGAATTAAAACTCTAAATTCACTCACTGGGTTAGTTGCAGCAAGAGCAGTCTTCACATTACTAATGAAAGCTTTGACATTCAGTCTGTGGGAAAGGAAATACCCTCCATAAGTAAATATAACACAGAAAGGACAAACAAGACACAAATCCATCAAAATATACTAAGGAACAGATTCATACAACTATCTGCATTTATAAAGTAGCATCCCAGGAACAGTACACAGAGTAGATATTTAAATAACTACTGAAATAGACTAGTCTACTATGAAAATCAATACAGTAAACAGAAAATAACTTATATACTGCTAGCATTACAGGTAGAAAGTTTCTTAAACTACATCACCCACATGATTCTAGGATGTCAGTTCTAGCAATCATTTTAAGCACCTAACACATAACTACATAATAAGGGTTGGTATTTTTGCTAGTATGTCTCAATCTTCCAGAAAAAGGCACCAATTTCAAAAACAAATTTACAAGACAAAGAAAATAAAGTTTAATATTACTAAGTTTTCTACACAACCACAAAATGCAACAGCAAAACAGCAATCACAAAAGCTTCCTTTGTGCAGCCTCAAAACACCATTGTTCTACATTATAGATTATGCTACTGGAAATCAATACTTTGGGGGAATTTGCTGAAGAAGAATGCTTATTTTCAAACTTAATCAATATTACTATCCATTTAAAAGCCATGAAACAACTTGGATTGGCATAGTAACTGCTCAAGTAGTTAAATTCATTATTATTTAAAGTCTTTACTGCTTAGAAACTCTTCTCAAGAGTGAACTGTATTATATGCGTACTTGAGCACATTTACTTAAGATTGGGGATTAAAAATGGAGGAATTCTATCCTTGGTTCTGACAAAGAATCTGTTTTTTTACCCTCAGACCACCTGACACACCAGTAATGGCTATTCTCTGAGATAAAATACTGTTACCAGCCTCAGCATCTCACCCAACAAGAACAATAAGCATGCTGCTATGTACTCTTCTATAGGCTATCAGGTTTGGGTTTTTTAAACTGTAAAATATAGTGATCCACCAGGATGCAGGTGTAAAACAGAACAAGAACACACATGTGCAGTACCAGAGCTTCTTGCCCAGTCTGCTCCTATAGTATTTAAAGCTTAAGTAAAAACCTCTTCAGAGTGCAAAGTGAGGAATAAAGCATCTAGCAGTGTAATACTGCTAGTAATGCCAAATACATTCACCTACACATTTAGAGCTACAGGTGCACCTATCAGAGCTACTAGCATTGGAGTTTAAGGAACAACAGTTTAGATGCAACTGCAGCCATCTCCTTGGGGCCAACTTGACAGTGAAAAGCAGCTTCTTAGTCCTAGATAAAAGCATTTTTTTTCTAGTTTATCTTAGCAATTTATTTAGGAAACATACCCGGAAAAGCCAAACTCTTTAATTGCATTTGAAAGCCAGTTCAAAGTTTCTGACTGATTTTTAGGATTCTTTTGAGAGAAAGCCATGGTCACAACCTGGAAAACAAGAGAGTTAACTGTAAATGAATGTAATGTAAGAAAGGAGTGAAGACACCTGCAAACAACCACAAGAGGTTGAAAGTAAACAGAAACAGCTGGGGTAACACATCAGCAGGAAAGATTTGTTATCTCATTGCAACACAACAATTGCAACTGAGCTGAAGCAGGAGCTCTGGAAGTGTTTAAAGGCAGCCAGAGATATCTTTCTTGGGAACATGTACCTGCCTTGGCAGTATTTCAGCAAAACACCAATATACTACTAATCATTTCCTATTTTGGAGGAACTCTGATTTAACGTCTGCCTTAAGAGCAAACAAATAATTTTAAGGTAACAGAGACCAACCAAAGACTTAGGATTTTCTCTTCAGATTGAATATCCCATGTAACACTTCTGATTTTCTTTAATGGAAGAACACCTTTGTTGCTCACTCACCTGCTCAGCAGTCCATGGCAACTGACATGCCTCTGCTATTGCTGTCATGGCTTCTTTTGCATTACTCCCACATTTCACATCACCAACCTTGTCTACAAGACCATCCAGCACAACCTGGGCTGAAGTTTTAGAGAAGTTTCCTTTCTGTGCAATCAATGCAACTATATGCAGTTTCATCTGCATCACCTGGAAGGTCCACAACATCAAGTTACTCACACCTATATGCAATTTAGATGAAATTTTTTATTCTGTGTATTTACATATAAAATAAACTATATGCATTTGAGGGCAAACAAAGGCATATATAAAATATAAATTTGTGTGTATGCACAAGCATACACATTTGAACGAATGAAAGTGTGTCCAACAGATACATTTATGTGCACAAATACACAATTTTTATATACACACACTTGTGTATATATGGTTCTGTGTCTCTACATACAAATACTTATATTTCTATCTACACATATACAACCAATAAAACGAGGTAGGCCATAATCTACTTTTAGAGCTTACATATACACACATCCACACATGTACACACAAACACTGAACATCCAGATGTCTTCAAATGTTGTTTATTTTTCCTAATGGTCGAGACTTAGCAAGTGTCATTTTGGAATTTGTATTCTCATTGCCCACAGATACAGCAGTAGTCATGGTGCTAGGACTGTTGTCAATGACACATATGCACTCACAGCATTTCAGATTAATAAAAACCCCACAACTTAGATTAAAAAATGGGATGTCAAAGGATAATGTATTACCTGAAAATTTGTTTCCTTCCAACCAGGTTTCTTGGCCAGCATTTTTACTAGGGCCTGGCAAGGCATTTCACTTCTCTCCATAAGCTCAACAGCCTAAAAGATAAACATCAAATTAACCAGTAGGTCAATAAGTGATACAAAACCCAGAACAAAAGGAAGTTACCTCAACTTTTCTGCAAGTATTTTCTTAATGCTGAACTAAGTTGCAGAATTCTTCAATGTAAGAATTTAACTGAAGAGCCTCACAAGATCTGCTTTTATAACAAGCTGATTTTACAGGGACCAAGATAGCACTAAAACTTCATTATTCATATTGCTACACATTGTATGCTCTTTATTAGAATATCCTTACAACCACTAACAACCATTCCATTCCCAGACACCTAACAATTCACTAGGAAAAACAAACACCAGCTGCTTTCTTTTTTTGTGCTGAGGTATACCATGCACCTTTCATTTTGGAATGATGACTGTACAGCCCACTTGTTGTTGGGCTGTATCCATGCCACTGATACTCTAACATCTTTGCATTTAAGTAAAGCTGGCTTCTGCAGCAGCATTTCAGAGCAGTCAGTCACCATTTCAATATGTAAGTTAGTAATCTTGTCCATTAAAATATTAACACAGTCACAACTGCAATGATGTAGTGATATGAACTATTTGTACATCTACATCTGAAATCTCAAAGGTTTTCTCACAGATATCATGGGAACAAAGCCAGGCTTCACGTTTGAGTGACACATGATGCTTTTTGTTTGTGACTACATGGAGCACTCACCACCAGCTGTGAAGGCTGCTGGTATTGTATAAGGCTTCAAACATCCACTATTTGACAAATTATATTTTGGTATTATGATCAATTCCTGCCTAACATGTAATCAGCATGGATTTACTTGCTACTGGCTTTGCACCATCATTGAAAAATTTGTTTGTTTAAACCCAGTTATCTTTGAGAGCAACTTCAGGATTACTCAGCATTTTAAGACCACTATGCATCCTTAATCCACTCTCCAGTATTTTAGACAAGAGCATAACAACCTGCACTAAAGACTTGCTCAACTATTGCTGTGGATTAAGAGCCAATTTAAACTACCTAAGTTACTTGTCTTTTGTAAGTATCATTTAATCCATCTGAAATGCTGACATCACTACTACTTGCTTGTCTTTTAAAAGAACTACCTGGCCTTAAGAGTTGAAGAAACTGCCTTCTCTCCTTCACCCACTACGAACTTACCTTCTGAAACTCCTCCATGCAGGCAAGCCTCTCTTTCCAGTTACCACTGTCCAACTGCTGGATACAAGAAGCTGGAAGGACAGCAGCAGCTTTCTCCTCACACGTTTCTATCTGCAGACAGATCAAAAGAAAGTTAGCACCCCTTTGTACCCCTTCAGAGGCAGGCTGCAGCCTTAAGGACAGGTAAAATACTAGAACTACCCTTGCACTGTGGTGCATTTATAAAATATGAGCAATTTTCTCTTGTAAGACAAAGGTTTTCATATAGATTATCACTTAGTGGCCTTATGAATTTAGGAAGCTGCAAAACTGTACTGCAGTTAAGACAGAATTCGTTTTCTCCAAGTGTAGTTTAATATGATCAGTACAGAATAAACTTGCATTAGCTCAATTTTTATCAATGCACTCTACTTCAGATTTCAATGCAAAATACAGAATATCATATCAGGCTTTTAACATTGGATGCCTTCAGCAAACCACACACACAAAGTTACATATACATTATATATATTTTTTTCATTTGTTCCTAGTTCAGGGACAATAATATATACTGTAATATTAGCACGGTTTACTGTCTTAATATGGCCTGGTTACTAAAACCTGCCCTGGAGACCAGGTGTGTTTATAATTTACCATTTTAATAGTTTCTCTTTTACCAGTTGTGAATTTAAATTATTTACATGTATTGCTCTCCCTTACCCTAACAAAAAAATTCCCAGCTTCAGTGAAAAATCCTGTAATAGCTGAATAACGAATTAACTAAAGCTACTCATACAAAGGATAAATTGCAGAAAATAGAAGAATACTCACAGAGAGCTCAGATTCAAATATTTCCTTGGTCTCGGGACCTTTCTTGCCTTTAGCTCCAGCACCTCCCATGCCTGTGGCTGCAGCAGGTTTGCCTTTCTTGGGTGGGCCCCCAGGCTGCAAAGGAAATGGAGAAGTTAATCAAGATCAAAGAGGACTCTAGTTCATCGGACAGAAAGAACTGCTGTTCTGCTACACTTTTACTTTCTAGCATAAAATAATATTTCTCTCTCTAGTACCATAACATCTGTGGGCAAAGAAACCATTTTTTGATAATAGAGTTTACTTATTTAATATACTGGTTTCAGAGTACCAGGTATTACAAAACACACTGTAACAACAACACACAAGACATTAAAGGGTAAAAAGGGACATAAAGGACAACAAAGGTAAAAAGTGTATGTATTTGGAAGGTTCATGAAATAATGAATTCTTCAATACGTTCTGCTATGGATAATGTCTAAGTATTAAATTTGTAACTAGAGGCTCTTTTCCAAGCTAACAGAGAACAAACAGGTATTTAAAAGTATTAATTAAAGTTATTATTAAAGTTTACCACCTGGAGAAATACTACAAAATCTAAAGTGCTACTTGGGTCAATTTTTAAAACCCAAATAATCACACTAAAGTAATACAGGGTAATGGTTCAAATTATACATAGTAACAAACTAAAACCAGCATTTAAGAAGATACTCAACACTTAAGTGGTAACCTTGCTAGTCACAAGAATAATCATTGACTTCATTCAAATATTACTACAACCCCATGGAGAACATTAATGTTATAACATTCTAGGCTCTTTGCAAGACCTCCAGTGGTCTACCACTATTTCAGTAGCAGAATTTGGTATTAAGATGTAAAAGACAAGACCATTCATCTGATACAGTACCAAGATTTCAACAAGCACATTCTCAGAAAGCCCCAGATTTTTTTATTGTTGGGGTCATGTAGATCTAACAAAAGGACAGAAATACCTCAGTGGAAGGAGACATCAAACAGGTCAAAAAGTAACTATTCAGTACAATTATAGACAACTATGACTGTCAAGAAGTCTCTTGGCAACCTCTTACCTTTGCAGCTGGAGGTTTTTTCAGTGATCCTGCTTTGGTTGCTGCATCTTTTGCTTCTTTATCTCCACCAGCCCCTGAAACAGCAGGAGTCTTCCCAGCAACAGGCTTGTTTTCTTTTTTCTCAGCAGCTCCTCCTGTCTTTTTACCATAAACCAGTTCTACTTTCTCAGCACATTCTTTAATCTGACAAGCAGTTGAAGAAAAAAGGAATAAAAAGGGGGAATTAAAAAAGAAAAAAAGCTATTTAGCTTCCACAATTAAATGTACAGCATGCTTTTAACAGCAGTAGCTCAGACTTGCCCCTTGAAAAATAAATGTGAAGAGTGTAAGTTGGTTACTTAGTTTTTCTTATCCTGTGCTCCCTTCAGTAGCAATATTAACCACTCAGTGGCATCAGCCACCACCACTGTACTGCTACAGTAATTTTTCTAGTCCAAAATGAAGTGCTTCATACACATTGATAGTCTTTAGAACATCTCCAAGTATCAGGGGCCTAATTTTTAGCACCTTAATTTGTAAAACAAATCAAGGCATCAAACCTGTCATTTTACACAAAATCACAAAAACCTTGTGGTCGAAAGTAAGTCTGTCTAGTAATATAGAATTAAATGTGGTTGTGATTTAAATCCCTAAACTGTTTCAGACAGAGCGTTCAAAAACGAACCAACCCTCACATACAATACAACTAAACAACTAACCCTTCCCCAAGCCAAACCTCATAACCCAATTCTACTACGTGGCTTGAAAAAACCAAATTAACTACATAATGACAAAAAGATGAAAAGATTCCCTGCCACATCAATACCTTTTGTGTAAAAAACAAATTAAAAAAAATTTTTTTAAAAAGAATAGGAGCTTAAATTAATTTGTTATTTTGTGATTGCTTGTTTGGATTTTTTTGATAATTTTTGTGATAAAGAACTCACCCGGTCAAGCTTTAGTTTGTCTACATCTGCTAGGAAAGGATTTACAGCTTTCTCTCCAGCCACCTTCAAAGCAGTGCCTAATGCTTCAAATCCAGCATCTCTTACTTCAGGAGCAGAATCATTGATATGCTGCAGAGAAAGACAATTTATACAATTTATATGACTTGCAGATCATATCTAAACAGTTTAAATACATCCTCGGTATAAATCCTCTCTCCTTTTTAAAAACCTGTATCTATTCCAGAATAATTTGTAGTAACATTCCATTGCAGAAAAAGAGAGGTTAGTTTTCACTTCTGCTTTGCTAATGTACTGATCAAACCTACTGTTTCTCATATATAGCCAGTTCCTCATCGTCCGAAGATAAACATTCGTGCCTTAATAGACACCAAGAAAGTTCTTTGCAACCTGTTCAGATCTTCATTTTTGAAGCCAAGGATATTTCCCACAACAAGGAAAGGGCTACTGTGCCATGGGAAAGGTAAGTATTGTTACAATTTAGTTTGATAAATTCTCTAGTGTAACTGCATCGTATGAATCAATGATGGTTCCCTTATTCATACTAAGTGAATAGCATTCCAAATACAAGTCTGCTAAGCACGTTTGCAAGTAGCAAGTGGCACAAAGCCCAGAAGTTTATTAGTTGCAAATCACTGTTCAAACTATTATAAACTTGGCAAGTCTTCAGTTTCAGAGATGCTAAGAAAAATGAAACTAAGAACAGTTCCTGTGAGAGGTAATCATCTTCAAGTTTAACATCAGTCAAAAGTTACTCTTTATGCCTACACAACACACAAGAACTCTTTATAGTCCTTACACTAGTAGAATTGTCTTTCTACCAAAACAACCCAATACTTCACAACAACAGTTCTCAAGTCAATGTTAGACAAGTGCCAAGTCCTGCATTACCTTCAGAAGTGCAGCACAGAAAGGTTTTAACAGGCTTTTCGGCAGAGTAGAAGGTGTGCAGTGTCGGAAGCTTCTTGCAATGAAAAGGGATGTTTGTTGTTTAATTGTTGGGTTTTTGTTGTCCATTACTGCCAACACATCTTCACTTATGTTCTGCAATGTGGTCTACCACAGTGGATAAAGAAATCATTAGTTTCAGTAAAGCAAGAGAAAAGCAAATCAAAATTACACACCAGTTCGTAGACAAGGAGAAAATTTTCACACTTACTGTAAGAAAGATTGCATCAATGGCCTCCTGCAGTGCCTGCACTACCTGAGGCTTCTTCTCTTTAAATTTCTCCAAAATTGTTGGAACAACCTATGGAAAAGCAGAATAGGAACAAAGAAAGAAGTCAATCCACCCTTCATTACTATAGTAGTGAATGTCTGACAGTCTGCTCCATGGTATTTTGTAGAGAAGGAAATAATGCAGCAACACTGCTGCCCCCTCCAGGGGTGCACAACAGCAGTATGAGATAGTCCATTCTAATTTAACTCCAACATTAAAATTGCCTCCAGTCAACCTATTAAAAAGGTAGACTTTTTTCCATGGCAGATGGAAATGGCAGATACACAAGTTCACATAATTATGAGTACTCTGTCACTATTGGTCTGCAACACAGATCATTGAACAGAAATTAAGCAATTTCACAGCAGAGTGCTGTGCTTTTTTACTCTTAAGAATCCAAGAAGGTATAGCACCTGTATCTTCTCTCCTGGCTTCCTAGCAGTACTCAGCATGAGTCATTAAGAAACATTCATTCAACTTACAGCTGACAAGACCATGGTTCTAAAGCAATCCAAATCCTTCCTGGAGCAGTATCGTTCAGGTACATCACCTTAAAAACACACACCTGACACTAAACTATGCCCTAACTGGCCTTTTTTTTTCCCCCAGCAATTTCTATTCAATTGCTGCTCAGTCAGTGACTGCTGAAAATAAAGTTTTTTTTAAAAAAAAAAAACCAAACAGATACTTTCATGCACAAGTAACATTAACATCTCTATTTAAATATGGTCTCTATAACAGTAAAATCTTCTGTCAGTGAGTCTGGAACATATAGAGCTTTAACCATGAAAAGTACAGTATTTCCAGTACTTCTATACATCTAACACAATTCATACTTTAGCAGCAGTCTGATGGCTTACAAAAGTTACAAGCTCTTGCATCATACAAATCATATTTCCCACATATAATTCTTTCTACTCAGAAAGTGACTATGACAGTCCAAACTCTTGCAATACAATGACCTAAGCTCAGCTGGTATCCTTGCTGGGCTCCAGCTTGCAAATTCCCTGTTCACAAATACCTTACCAATAGATTCCCTTCAATTAATACAGAATAGCATTATGAAGACCCTCATATCAGCTGATGCAGGTGCCAAATACTTCTAAACTCCGAAAGCAAAGTCAAGGGAGAAGACAATTAAAAAAACTAGGTTTCCAAGAAAACACAGCTCAACAGCCAGAATCAATAATTTTTAAGGACCTGTATCCTATGTGAAAGGGGGAAGAAAGGGAGAAAAGACAGTCAACAAATATAAAGCTGGGCCATAAGCACTTAATTAGGGTGAGTGGTATGGTTCTAAGCTTGACTTGATCACTCTTATTTTAGCCTGAGAACTGTAATATTACAGTTGACTAGTAAGAATTCATAATAATCCCACAATTCTTAAAAGTCTGTTTTAATAACACTTTCCAAGCCCACTCTCAGGAGTCTACACCTCACTCATAATAAATCCAACAAAAAATAAATCCAACAAAAAACCCAATTGAACTGAATAAATGAGTGAATAGTAAGATTAGGGAATTCACAGCTACCATTACAGTACTGAAAAGGTCACCTCCTCTACACCATTTGATAAAAGCAGTCTATCTGTAGTCTTATTTCAGAAGCTGAGCTTCTGCTTTTTCACTACTAACTCTTTTCTATGTGGGTTAACATTTAAAACATAAATAAACAGATGTAATAACGCTTCTTATACCTAAAGACACGTTTCAGAATGAGAGACATTATAAAAATCATTGTGCAGGGCTTGGGACATTTAAGTGTTTCTGAAGCAGCAAGACTTCAGCAACTTCAACTTCACAATTCATCAGAAAATATAACACTAACAGTAGCCAGACAATTCCTTGTCTCTAAGCCCCATCCCATGAGTGACAAGAAAGAAATTGATTGAGCAGCTTAGAGATCACAGCCATAGAGATTTGAGAAACAACTGAGACCTGCAATTAATTAATAGTTCCCTTCGATGCACTGGTGAAGTTTCCTCCTATTCCCTGGTACTAGCTGTTGATAAGAGAACAGTAGCAAAGGAGAATAGAGAAAAAGCACTGAACATTTTGATACCAAAAATCTCAGTAGTTTGGCTACTTACAGCAGTCAAAAAAAAACCCAAAGCATATTCCTGCCCCCACCTCAAACAAACAAAACCCCCACAACTAATAATCCCCCAACATTCAAAAAACTGCAACCAACCAAAAATATACATCACAGATTTGCAAAATGGAATTCAGGCTCATAGGCTACTTTTTCTACTGTGGCCTACAAATGCATTTCTGTGAGTGTATCTCCAGGATGATGTAACATAAATAACATTCATTTCATGGCACAGTAATTCAGAATTGTCTTAGTACAGAGAATTTATAGCAATAGTAAGCTTTAGGTTGCTGAATGTGAACAAACATGAAATCCAGGCAGATATTTCACGACTTGCTCCATTAAGGTGGAGGTAAGCATTCACAATTGATGTTTATCAAAGGTATTCCGTCTACAAGTTTTGAAAGAGGAAAATAAAGGGGAAAAACACAAAACAAAACACATAAGCATCTCCTGGTATCTAGAACTAATAAGAAAAAATACATATGTTACTTACATGCCCTGCATACTGTCCAAATTTCTTTCTGAGGCCAGTAGCTAGTCCAGCAAGGCATTTGGCAGCCAAAGCAACTAACATAACATTTGTATCCTTTCCAACAACCTGAAGGGAAAACACAAACCAAAAGTCAAATGCTGAAAATGCAAGTTTTACAGGTTTGGAAGAAACTAGAACAGTCAGTGTGCCATTGATTGGATTATTTTCATGCATATTCTCTTGACTGCAATTTTTAGAGTACAATGCAAGTAAGTTAACAAAAAAAAACCCAAAAAAAAAAAAAACTATACACACACTGAGCTTTATTTATTACCTTTTTGAGAACTTTCACCAAGTCTGCATAGTCTCCTGATTCTAATTTGGGATTTTTCACAAGAATTTCAACAGCCTCTAGAGCTTCTTTCCTTTCTTGCCACTTTTTTGCTTCCTGCAGAGCAAATTGACATTTGGTGATAAATACAGACACTTCTAGAGTAGTATATTTGCCAGAAATGATAGATTTCTAAACTTAATCTTATTCTAAGAAAGCCAATATCTCCCTACATTTCAACATCAGTAACTGCAATGAGGTATAGTTCTTTGTCAGGATGTATCTTGGTTCCTTAAAATTACAGCTTTCTTGATGGCAAATCAAATTCTGGGAGTTGTTTATGATGGACTGTATTATAGCTACTCTAGTCTGTTATTATCCATGCATCAGTAAAGTATTCATTGTAGAATGCCAGTAAGTCTTTAGACTCATTAGCTTCACACACGGCATAGAATCAAGTGGTAGTATTTAAATTTGTGCTCACTATTTTCTCGTAGAAGTCTTTGGGAAGCTTGGAAAGAATTTCTACAGCTTCAAGCAACTCATAGGCATCTACTTGTGGTACTGCCTCTTCCTCATCATCATCTCCTGCAACCAGAAGAGAGAAACAAAGCAGAGTAACAAATGAAATTTTGACTACAGCACACCTAAGGACCATTGTTTAAGAAGTACTATTACAAGTGATACTTTCATAGCACAAAGGACAGACATTCTTTTATATGAAATTTCTGTCCCAGCCATGGTTTCACTGTGAACTGCATCTCACATGTTTTGCATCAGTTTGAATAAAAGCACTTTTACAATTGTATGCATTCCTTCACAAGTTACATGCCAGTGATATAACCTCTGAGCTATATTGGGAAGCAAGAAATGTACCTCCATCTGCATCTCCTCCAACTGCCTGCTGCTGCTCAAATTTCGCTTTCAGCTCCTGTTGGGAACGCAGGAACCTGGTCTGCTTTGGGGCAGCTGAAGACACTTTGACCCACTCTTCTTCCAGTTCTTTCAACTGTGAAAAGGAAGGAGAACCATCATATCAGAGACATTTGGTATATAAATCAATACTAGCGATGCTACATGGCAAGTTTTCCCACTTCAAAGCTAGATAGCAATACTTTTCAGGGCTTTTTTTCTGTCACCTAAGTAGTGACTTGGCTTTCACATTCACTGTTCAGAAATTTTTGACCAAGGACATCGACAAAATCAAATACCACGAATGAAAATATCAACACAGAGTGTTTCTAAAAGAACAAACTGTGTAACAGTCAGAACATTCTGCCTCCTCTGTAGCTGCTTTAAAATAAAAGCGTCTTAACACAGAGGAAGATGTTGTTACAGTCATGCTATTATTACACACTAAAATTGAGATGAAACAAACGTCTGTATTTGATAAGACAGTTTTAAAAAAAAAAACCCAACACTCCTTTTCAGAGCAAGTTACTCTTTTCCATCTGAACGCAATTAACTCAAGAGCATAGGAGGAAAGGATGGATAAATAATTTACAATTTTTAAAGTAACTGTTGTGTGCCATCTCCAACCATAGTTACCTATCATGATATAGTGCAACTTCCTGCAGTGGAACAGTCACATCCTGAGCAACATCAGAACAAGTCTGAAGAGCTACACAGATGAAAAAAAATCAGGCAAAAACAAACAAAAAAGGAAAATAGACTTGGAGACTTAAGTGTAAAGTGATTTTTTTATAAAGGTAACCATTTGTCTTAGGGTTAGATCTTCCAAGAAATATCACTTCTTAAATTCCTTCCTTGGTTTCAATACAATGCTTCACCCTTAACTTCACATATATTCAGAGGAACAAAATACTGTCACAATTAATTGCAAGTAACAAATATGACTAATATTCTAGGTTAAACTATAAAATAAAGCTAACAAATAATGCTATTACAGAAAAATGACAGCTAGGACTTTAAGAATGCAAAATATGACCAGATCAAGGAGGGCAAGCACAGAAGTATTTTCTCAAACATTCAGATGCCCACCTGAACAGAGTTTATATTCTGCAATGGAGGTCTGAGAGCATCTCTTATCCAACGGTAGATTTCCACAGCAAGGAGTTTGGCTTCATCTCGAACAGCCTTTTCCCGAGACTCAAAAAGTTTTGGCAATACTTTAATGATTGGCTTCAGAGAGATTATTTTTGAGCCAAATTCACTGAAAGGACAAAATATAGAATAGCATCAGCATCCAGGTAGGTACCAGAAAGTGATTCATAATTAAAAATTTATTTTTTAAAAAACAATTTCTGAAGTGTTTCCACTGCATATTTAGAGATTACACCATTTACTCAAAGCAACATTACAGGTTATTAAAGGTAATACATTTTGTGAAGCTACTAAGCTACAGGAAAACTTAAACAATATTTGCCCTATCATAATTATCCTCCACACTCAGCTTGAAATTACAAAATCAGGCCTCTGAAATTACTTCAAAGCACTTAATCTAACCCTGCTGTTTAAATCTGTTCCCTTGCCAGGGGGGTAGAAAGAGAAAAAGAAAAAAAGAAAGAAGCGTCCCTAGGATCAAAATTTGTATGACCTTCTTTTTTTTTAGAAAAATCAGCATAGAATCTCCTTTGCATGTCCTTGGAGGCAAATGGCAGTAAAAGCATTAGTCACTTACGTATGCACTTGTTGGATCAGATCATTTTAGCAAGCCTGGGTCATCTTTACAGAAAATATGCATATTGAAATTTACGCTATTGAAAGGACCCATAAAACAAGCTTCCCCAGTCAATCACTCACTCTTCTCCATCAGCAGATTCTACACCTTGTTGAAATTCATACAACAAAATTCCTTTTCTAATCACTGCTGACTGGGAACACAAATACTTTTCATAAAAGATAGAAGTATCATAATGTAAATCACCTCAAAAACCTTTTTTTTTTTTTAAATTCAGAAACATTTCTTTTCCTTGAGAATTCTGAACTAACCTTCCCAATCATACTACTGCTTCCCTCCACCCATGTATCACATAAAAAAAGCTAGCAAAGATGGCTGCTCAAGAACTTCAATATCTCACTTTACAAACATTCTAGTACTAAGTATTTCACTTCCAAGCCCACTTTGAGAAACAGCAAGTATAAAAACCTGCAAGAGGGGCACAGTCTCATAAACAGCATCAACTTAAAGTGCAAAATATGAACAAATTACTTGTCCAGGATTTTTGCCTACTACAACTCAAAAAGCCAGCACATTAGGAAAAGTGCCTATGCAAATTCTCTTATTCTCCAATTAAGGTAATACTATCCAATTCATAAACCACCACAGGAATGAACATTAGCACAAGAAAACAAGCACCAGAAGCTAAACTACTTACACAATCAAGCTACACAAATACATGTTATCTTGTCAAATTTATGTGGTAATACAGCTCTGAAGCAGATAATTAAAATCAATAGGGTTTCATGAAAGAATTTGATATTGCCATTTTAAAGATAATAAAATGTAGCATATGAAAAAAAAATCAGGCAGATCTGGAACGTTTTTTAGACACGGTTAGTTGAAAAATATTGAGGAAGTTTATGCAGTTTCTAATCACACTTCATTGTTAAAAGCGCACTTCATGAGACAAGGCAAATAAATATAGCTGTAATATCTTCTGAAATACAGGATGGTGGTGTCCTGAAGCAGAAGCAAAGCTAATGTGCTAAACCAAATACCTTATTTTAATGCTTTCCACAGAATCCTGAGACAGGTAGTTTAACAAGGTTTAACTACATTTATGCTTCAGCAAGTTCTCTAAAAAATAGCCAACATAAGACACACTACATCGGCACTACAGAATTGTCACACAAACTATTTTTCTCAGCAAAAAAGCACATTGCTCTTTAAAATAACGATCTGGTTCCATTAAAAAAAAAAATCTAGCAGACAGTGCATAACATATACATCAAGAATAAGAAATTCTGAAAACACCTGTATTTTTCACTTAACTCACAGGGGGAGCAAACATACTTGAAGTGAAACAAAAAATAACCACTCCAAATCTAACCTTGAAATCAACTACTCTGTCTTGATTAAACTGGATTTGATTAGGGACTACTACCAGCTTTTCCATTTAATAAAGAAATTATTGTAGGAACAGTGAAAGTGTATCGTGCAATGAGGTGCTTTTCATTTTTTTCCTTTCTTCCTAGAATTCACAGTGTACCCAATTAAAGATGTTCAGGCAGTGAGGAAAACAACACTTTTTTTTTTAAAGACCACATTTTAGTTTTCTTCTCCATGAGTTTACTTCTGCTATTCAGAAGAGAAGCTCCACAGTCAGGAACAAGACATGTGAGTTCAGTTTTTCTTTCAGAGATCCACTGTGAAAACGGAAGTTTGCCATGAACAAAATTGATCCAGACATCCCTCACATCTAACAAAGCTCATGATGCTCTCAACCGTTGTAGTCAAAAAATAACAGTTCAATAAAAAACACAACCTATTCAACAACAAAAAGAGCCTGCTAAAAAAATAATAAAATACTTGAGTAACAAATCAGACTCTACATATTGCTGGAGCGGGGTGGTGGTGGGGAACAAACAACAAACTGAAAAAGAAAAGCTTACCTTAGTGCTTTCCTCAGGGTCTCTATACATGCTACTATGATTTTTGGGTTTTTGTTGTCCAGACCCTTTAGTAATTCTTCTTGCACTGCCTCCCCTTTCTCGATTTCTATGTACATTAGACATATATCTAAACCCAGCTCCTTCGCTCTAGCTTTTGGCTGATTGAACACTTTATTTACAACTCCAGATGCTACTTCTCCTGTTGTCCTGAAAGATGATAGAGTTATTTTTCACAACATTTAAGTGAAGCAGGTGTTATACCCCATATCCATAAAAGCACACACAACACCCAAAACGTTGACTAAACCTCACACAAAAGGCATTAAATTCTAAGTGAACTTTGAGGGTAATAATCTAAGAGGTGACTTCAACTTATAGTTGATAACAGAATAACAACTGCAGACTGATGCTAGTTAACTCACTCCTAATGCTGCACTAAACCAGACAGTGAATACTAGACATTTCCTCAAAAATACATTCATTAAGGTCCACAAATAGATGCCATTTCCTGGTATTTCATATTTCAGTTCATAAATATATTAATGTTCGCAGCTTACAGTATCTTTTACAAAGTTTCCAGTCAACCAAATCAAGATGTTTGAAAGGTGTTAACTTTTTAAACAAAGCCTTGAGGAATTTATTTGTGGTATTATGTTTTTTGGTTTTGTTAAAATAAAGCTTATTCAGCTGATCAGGTCACAGTCAGAGCAGCAAAGCACTGATGTGGTCCATTAGGTGCTTTTATTTCACCCTCAGGAACAGAGTCTATTTCAAGGGCTAGACTACAGTGAAACACTAACAAACTTGTAAAGAAGCTGGCACATGTGATGATCCATACTGATTAAGTTGGATGCAATACTGCATAAATGTGACTACATTTTATTTCATGAATGAATACTAAAAAGGCTCCCTATATGTACAGTTTCAGTTAAAAACCAGATTTCTTTATCATTTCAGAAATCTTTACTGTTGCCATCAGAAGTTTCTCTGAACATTGTAAGCAAATTCCTGACAAGTTAATACGCACATAGAGGCCATCTCTAAGGAAAGCCTCACATTCATCAAATTCCCTAAATCAGAAAGCAAGTTCTGCTCTTAGCAGCACAGCTAAGCATTTTAGTGGCCACTATTAAATTTACCTGCAGCATTTCTCAGTGGGGCATATTTAACTGTCATAGAAGCCTACTAATAGTGAGAAAAAAATACTTACTTCCCAGCTACATGAGCATTTTCAACATAAGCAAGAGCTGCTTCCAGGCCTTTCAACTGAGCCACTGCATTGGAGTCTGTCACAAATTTTTTTATCAATCCAAGATACTTGGACCATTCTGGACTCTTTTCATCATCTATTTTCTGGAAAAGCTTAAGGGCTTCTTCATAACCATTTAATCTGGCTTTCCACAGCTGAAAGCAAAAATCAGACATTTAAATGTTGTGCGAATACAATCTTAAAGTCACCAATTTCACAAAATTTTTCAATTACAGTTGAAGGTGTGCTGATTAAGTTGGCACCAGTAAGATTTCTCTTCAATGTCTATATGAATAATGTACAACAGGATAAAACAGTATTCTCCTGACAAGAAAGACCTGGATAGAGAGATACCAGTCTTTCCCACTGCTCTTCATCAGCTCTAATACTCACCAGTGAGTGGGTGGGACCTCAACAATAGTTTCAACTATAGATGAGTAATTTCTCCATGCAAATGAATGCACTGATCTTTCAGTGCACAAGCTTACACCATACAGATTATCATACTACTAAATTCTGATTAATTAATGTTCAGCCTTCACCCTGGATAGAACAGATGCCGTTTCAAACCTGCACACCATGCATCCATCAAAATCACTGAACTATAGAGAAGAACCACAGAATCATCACGACAGATACACTGCAAGCCAAATCCAAAAACAAGAACTCCTACCTTGTGTTCACATTTTTGGTCAATGGGCAGTTTCATCCACTCACTGTCGTCCCCCATTGTGACTCACGTACTCTCTACAATTATAGCTATTCCTGTAGAGACAGAGAAAAGTTAAAATGTAGAAAAATACATACGAGGTGCTACATACAACATACTTGGAAAAAACAACAGAATTATAGAGTAGTTTGGGTTGGAAGGGACCTTAAAGATCATCTAGTTCCAACCCCCTGCCACAGTCAGGGAGACCTCCCATTAGACCAGGTTGCTCAATGTCTCACTCAGCCTGGCCTTAAACACATCCAGAGAAGGGGCACCCACAGACTTTCTGGCAACTTGTTCCAGTCTTTCACCACACTCACCATAAAGAGTTTATTTCTTTTATCTAGCCTGAATCTACCCTCTTCCAATTTACGTCCATTATTCTTAGTCCTTCCATCACATATCCTACCACTGCCTTTCTGTAGGCCCCCTCTGAGCTTTCTCCTCACCAGGCTGAAAAAGGAGACAGGGTTTTTAAAAGATTCTGTCATGATTTTCCTTAATTGCTAATACTTTTCTCTCTTTATCCTATTAGGGGATCATAAACAGGAATTTGCATGGTGGCACAGTTCCCTCCACTTTATTCTGATATGTGAATCCATGAGTGTTGGCCTGCTGACTTTGATTTTTTTTAAGAAGAAAGGGAGGATTATAGGCTTTCACCAAGATGAAGGCTGTGCTGAAGAGTGCTTGGGCACTTCCTTTTCCTGTGCATTTGCGAGCACCACAAGTTTCATACAGCAGTAGCAGAAGATGGAAAACAGTTGTTCCAATTCAGAGCTGATAATAAATACACAAACACTTCTGTAGTAAGACTATTGCTGATGTGCAACCTGCTTCCCCAAGTTCATAATTATTTTGCAATTACTGTAATTGTAATAATAGTATTATTAGATAGACACCAGTAAGACTTAACCACTATTTTGTTAGAGGGGTACCAGAAGTCATTAAAGATTAGTGAGCAATTGAATTTGCAGTATTGTAGACATTAGAAGTTTCAATCTGTGAAAGTTTTTATAAGCAGAGAAGCCATGTAGAAAACATCATTTAAGCTTCAAGAGTGCATTATGATTAAGGGACTTAAGCACACTTCAATGCCAGGAACTGACTTTTATTGACACGTGCTTTTGGCAACAGGTGGCATGAATCACTGTCAAAAAATAATCGGGTGCAAATGTAAGGACTGCCATTTTAACAACTCTGTAAACAACACAATTGAAACAAACAACACTGCAAGAGGAAAAGAACCCATTTTTGCAAGCTGGCCACTTAATGTCCTAATTTTAACATCAGCAACTGTCATCAAGCCCTACACGTGTTAAGAAATTGATCTCTTGAAGTTAAATAAGAACTTAAATGTTTAAAATTTTACGTGTTTTCCTCCTTCTTCTCCCCCACTCCCCATCCTGGCAAAGTCTCTTCCTTTTTATTAAAATAGAAATACTGACCATTGGAGTATGAGGCCTCAGGCTAAATGCCCATTTCAGACATACTGTACAAAGTAACTACTCACAGAATAAGGAGAGAACAACGCCTGACACACAGAGATCAACAAAAATGAAAACAGCTGCATGACAAATGAGAGGGATCCCAACATTATTTATACAAACAAAATCAAACCTGAGGAAGAGTACCAAATTTCAGCATACCAGTTCAAATGCATGACAAAGAAGATCAATATTATATATCAGCCAGCCAGCGTACACAACTTATCACTACAAGCATATGGATACACTGTACTAGCAGAATGTTCCTAATGCAAATTGAAGTTATGACAACAAAACTGGACACTTTAACCTACACAGCATTACACCTTATGTGCAGAAATCCTCTGCAGAAAAATAACCCCTGGCATTAGGAGTGGAATTTCACTAGCTAAAGCTAGTATAAGCAAGTTCTCCAAAGCCTGCCAGCCACACACAGAGCTGACACATGCAGCTCACTCAAACAGCAAAATTAGATGAGCAACAGCCCATAATAGAAGCAGTCTTTTTTTCTCCTTCCTTACTGGATTAGCTAGGAGATATTTAAAAAAGAGAACAATGCAAACTCTCAATAATAAAAAAACCCTACAAAATAAATCCCTGCCTGCTATCAACATACATACCCACATCAAACTACATTAAGCTTACTTCAGAGATTTGTAAGTTCCTATGGACATAAACACTAGTTTCCTTACAATCGTACAAAATTTACTGACTTACTCAAAGGCAAGAAAATGAAAGTCAATGTCAGGACAGAAGTTCACTAAATATATAAACAAACATACTCAAACATTATTATATATTATATATCTCATTTCATTAACAGTGCTGTGGACACTTTTCTTTGACACTGGCATAGTTCCACAGTGGTACTGAGAAGCTAACTTTTTCAGAAAAAAAAAATCATTGAGAAGGCTAAAGACAAGGACTTTACAATAAATCCCTAAAACGATAAACAAGTGAGAATAAAAGGATTGCTCTGCTCATTATGTAAGAAACAAAGTACACAGAAGTGAGGTGATTTAAACACCATTCTATTGAATCACTAATTCTAGTTACAGCATCTTTTAAAAATGCACATCTTATTAAAATAAACAACACTCTGGATTAAATACTGGTCACACCACTCCTCCATGTCTGGAACTGACAAGAAAAAGGTACTCAAAAGTTATAATGGAAATAAAACTCAAGTTCTGAAATGCTATACCAAAGCCATATAATCCTAAGAGGTCAACAGGGCAAGTGAGTTACTACCTCTTTTTTACTCTAAGTTCCACCATCTTTTTGCTATGGAGTCCACTTTTCTGCTTTCCTTCTCACTGCTCAAATCTCTTAATTGCTCTCTTACCCCTTCCTTCAGTCCACTGAGAGCTCAATATTAAATCAACAACCTCCTGAGTTAAATTCAATGCATTTCACCTGTTAAAAAAACCCAAACCAAACACACCCACAATAAAATAATTAAAAAAAACCCAAAACCACAAACTAAACCAAAAATCCATCCCACAGATAAAATTAAGATACTCATGGCAAACATGGATGTGGGAGTAAAACTGGATCTAGCTCTATGACTGTGATGACTCCTCTGCAAACAGAGATACAAAATGCAATCACATTAAATCTTTTCAAATTGTTCACCACGTGAAGGACACAGGAATGCCCAAACGCGAATACATTTACAACAGACTTCCTTCTGTCACTCAAGTAGTTCAGCAGCCAAGTGCCATCAAGAAAGAGATACCTTTGCCAGTATAAGCTGTGCTAGCATTACAAATGCTTTCATCTTAATGCATCAGTATGGAAATAATGGGGTACTTCCTCAGTGCGGATGGACAAGACTTAAGTAGATATAATGGCCTCAAACTCACACAAGCCTTTGCCAAGAAAAAGGAGAATGAACTTAGGTAGTTACATAGCTCCAAATCTCACTTGGAAACTTGGAGATAATTCAAGTCATTACCTGTATAAACCATTTTGTGGAAAAAAATCCCAAACCCAACACAACATGTGGAACCTATAAAATGACAACAGTTATTCACAAAGAAAATACTAAAATAAGAAAAGCACTAATATCTGCCAGCATCAGAAACACTACAATAAGGAGTGTTAGTACCTGTGCCAAGACAGACCACAACAAACATTCCAGTCATTTAGAGAACTGTCAGTAACATGAACTTCCCCCTCCAACAGTAATTGACTACAGTAAAGAAACATTTATTTCTCCACAGAGATTTATTCTGACAAGGATAAACTTACTGTAGGACAGCAACCACCTTACAACAATCTTAAAACCATTTGTAAATCAACAGACAGCCTTTTATGGTAGAATTGCTCCTAATTTTATCCTTCCACTTATTCAGCAGTTCATCACTACAAAGCATGACCTCTTGCTTGTATACTCTTGTGGACATCATAGAATCTAGAAGAAAATTATTTATAATCACCCTTTCCAACATCACAACATATGCAACCTGGGGTGGGAACAGAAGGATGGGGCAGGCAGAGAGAGAGAGAGAAGTCTGATAACTATGAAACTGTGTTTTCTCATCCAGGTTTTCCGCGTAGCCAAATCACTTCCCTTACTATTTTTAGTTGTAACATCTACAATCCTTACTTCAATTAAAAAAATGGGCTAAGTTGCCTCCCACAATGAGCCCAGGATCTAAAAATAGTGACAACATTATACTTCATACCTGCCCTCCCCCCACTCCCAGTAACTCACAAATCCTTTTAGGACAGACAATTTATGAAAAAGTACTCCACAGTCAGAGAGGGAGCATGCCTTCTTAAATATCTCCTATTTGTAGCTTCATCACTGCTCATGTCTTTCCTAATGCCAAGATCTTGCACTGTCCACATCTTGCATTTATCAGAATAAGACTGTTGTTCCTCCTTTCAACTCAGTCACAGGATTCTGTATGTTCTCAGAATATCCCACATTTGACAAAAAAAGCTTTTTTTTTTTTAAACTTGTCTACCTCTGCAAAGATATGCAAATCTCCAGCCATTAATTCTCAACACCCAAATAGCAAGAAATTTCATTATACAATAATGCTGCTAAATTATAACAAGTGGATTGGCAGTAATGAAATGTTTGACCTACATAAGCTTTCTTGTTACCATAACCCAGAACAAACAGATTCAAGTCTTTCAGCAACAACATTCACTTTCGTAGAAAACAAAACAAAACCTCCACTAAAAGGACTGAACCACCAAAAAGCAAGACAGATGAGAAATCTGCAATAGATACAACAAATCCTTCCTAGAAGTTCTTGACAGGACAGTTCTTACATTATGGAGTAGTGAGAAAATGAAGACCATCAAGGAACAAAAAGGATGACTTTCAAAGGGAGAGCATGAAAAAGCAGCAGATGCAGAAAATATTCATGATGTGCATAAATGGAAGAGTCTCAAATGTAGAAATGATAATTCCACACAGGTAATAAGTAAGTTTAGGAAACACATTAAGAGATTACAGAAAAGTGTCAATACATGAATAACAATACAGAACTCTAAACAGCGGTTTTAAATGTCCTAAATAAATGCTTTCTCTAATGCAATTTTGAGGGCCAAACAGCATCAATCTTATGGCTTCATGGGGTATTTCTAAAGAAAATATTTTCATCATATTCATTCAAATATGAAGTATGCATTCATAGAATCATAGAATAGTTTGGGTT
>VZTY01013597.1:287505-305932 GCA_013400935.1 Turnix velox
TTAATGCACATACTCTGAGCCGAGTATCAAATGGGGACAAAGCCTTACTGATTTAACAGATGTGAGAGCACCACCTGCACTGTGGCAGGCCAGGGCTGCAGAAGCAGAGACCAAGGTCCATCAGGACCAGGACACAAGCCAGCACAGTAAGGAGGTCTACCACATACCAGACACATGTGTTGCAGAGGGAAGAATTACCTTCCAATATTACACATTCACATTTTTATGACATCAAACAAGAAGTCTCACATCAGAGCAGATTCCAAGCAGTGACTGCTCTAATTTCTCATGCTTCTGAAATCCAATCTTCACTTATTTCCGTGCAGGTGTCACATAAATACTGTTTTCCACAGCAGATCCCACCTTTGTACTCTTGAGAATTACCTATAATACATCTACAACATTTTGCTTAGAATCAACTTGTTTAACCTGAAAGCCATTTTTTTGTTGATTCTGCTTTGACACATCACTGTATTAATTCTGCTTAAAAAGTTAAGCCTTAATGCAGCTTCTGGGGCAGGGGGGAGGCAGGGGTACGAAGGGAAGTTAAAAGGAGAAAATAAAGGCTCATTTAAGTTTTAAATGTGGAAAAAACTACTAAACCAGCAAAGTTTAAAGAAAGGTCAAGCCTGAGGCTTCACCTTCTTTCTTCACTATCTATTGGCACGATATTGGAACAGACAGCAAAAAGGCAAAACTACAAGGACAACCTGCACTTAATCATTCTTCTCTTCTGACTTGACCCTATTGCAAAGTTTTAATGATAGATTTTTTGAGTAGCCTTTTGGAATACTTCAATAGTTAAGACTCAGTGTTTGGAGATACGCAACTTCATGCAAGTTTCAAATTAAGAGACCTGTTTAGTCTATAGCAAGGCTTTCCCCAATACATGACTAATAAATAAGGAAGGTCTCCCATAGCTGATAGCCCAGCATCCTGACAACCACTCATCCCTTTGTCATCTGCAGGAGGCAACTTCAACAGCACTGCAGTTCACCATTAGTACTGGCAAACATACCACCAAACATAAAGTAAATTATCAAAAAAAGGAAAATTAAAAAATAATTAAACAGCCAATATACATCACAAAGCAGTGTGAAAACTGTAGTATTTATTTTACTTTTAGAGACTCCAGGTAACCTTTATCTGCATAGAAATTTCATTCCTCACCTTCATTCCTAAACAATACTTTGGGTATCTCGCAGATGAAGGTCCAAATTAATGAGAGGAAAAAAAAAAAAAAAAAAGCCTGTATCATCTTCAAAAGTGTCACAAGGCTATGACCCGGAAAGAGCATGGAACAAAACAAAAAGAGGTGGGGGAAAGGACACAACAGGACCCATATTCCTGCCCAGCCCCTCGCAATACACACTAGAAAAGATTCAACAAGATGAGTAACCCTGGAGATCCAAGACTAACACCTGCCTCCAACAGGCCTATAGAAATAGAGATGAGCTCCCACTTCTTACTTTAAAACCATAGTTCCCTAAGGGAATATTTTCCTGGGGTGGTTTTAAGGGGGAAACCAATCCCGAAAGCAGCCTCCCGGAACGCGCGCTCGGGGGACAGAAGGTGCCAGGGCCGTATTTCCGACGGGGGACCGCTCGGATAGGACCGAGCCCGGCCCCAGGCCTGCTCTGCCGGCCACCTCCCAGGCAAGGCTTCAGCAGCTCGCAACCGCGCCTAGGCCCACGGGGATGACACGAAGGAGGCGACCGCGGCGGAACAACCCGAGTCAGCTCCTTACGGGCCCAGACACCTCCAACTCCGCGGGCAGCCCAGGAGAGCGGCGCCCCTTAAGCACAGCGTGATACAGGCCGCGGCCTCCCACCCTCAGCCCCCGCTCCTCCTGCAGCGGCGAGGGAGGCTCCAGGCGAAAACCACGGGCCCAGGCCGTTCGCGTAGAGGGATGTCGACGCTAATTTGGGACCGCGCCACCGCCCAGTGCCCGGGTGAGGGGGGGCAGGGGGTGATAAGGCCCAGCAGCAGGGTAGGAGGGGAAGTGGGGCCTGGCCTACCCCACCCTCCCGCGGTAGGTCCTGGGAAACTACAGGAGAAAGGGCCGAACGCTCAACAGCAAACGGACAACAACGGCGACTCTCACCTGGGCCCCGGCGGGTCGAGAGCAGCGAGTGTCTGGCCGCTCCTCGGCGGGGTTTGAAATCACTAAAACCGCCCGCACCTCCCAGTGTCCTCAGAGCCTGTTGGCCGGCAAAGGTCCCGCCCACACCCTTTCGCTTTATTGGCCCGTTTGAATCCGGAGTGACGAGACCCGCTCCGCGCCCTCTATAGGCGGCCTCCTCCTCCGCGGCTCACAGGGCTCCGGGGAGAGCGCTCTGGGGTGGGGGCGGCCTTTGGCATCACCGTCCCGGGCACCGCGCTCGGTGACCACCGAGGTGTGCCGAAGCAGGGCCGCGCTGAGGGGAGATTCTGGCCCTACGGCCCCTGCGAGTGGGCGGGGCGGTCGCGGGGCCTGCAGTGCCCAGCTCCGTGGCGTCCTGAGGCAGCAGTGGCAGAGCTGCTCGACCTGTCGCCTTCCGCACGGGGGTAAAGCAGCTTCGAGCAAACCCAGCTGTAGAGAAGAACCTGGGGTACTGTAATGCTCTCGCGCTTCTTTAATATTTTTATTAGGATCAGTGAGTTCATAGGAAATATCTGCGTTTTTCCTCCTTTGTTTCTTCACCTCAGCTTAAGCCAGTAGAGGAAAAATTCTTTTGGGCAATCATAGAATGGTTTGGGTTGAAAGGGACCTTAAAGATCATCTAGTTCCAACGCCCCTGCCATGGGCAGGGACACCTCACACTGGCCCAGGTTACTCAATGCCTCATCCAACCCTGCCAGTGGAGCACCACCAGCACAATTCCAATTCATATCACTAATGTCACCACACTGCATAAGCATCATTGATTTTTAAAGAGAGATCTTCTGTGAGATCTTGGTGAAATGTTCTGCACTATGCTTCAGCTGTGAAGGGGACAGAGATAAAGCTGAAATGTTTTCAATGCATTTGATACTTCTTTCATCTGAGAGGGACAGAAGGGGGTATGAGATTAGCACCAGCAGTGCAGTGTTGGTCATTACTGAATGTTTTGTTCATTATTTGCTCCATTTAGAGTCTTGGTTCTAAAAACAGTCAACAGAATCTTAAATAATATCCCACAGAAACAGAAAACCAGCTCCTCTTCAGAGCTTTATTTTCTACTGGGCAGAGGCCTGAGATCACATATCAAAAAGAGGAACATCTGCTGCTGGTCCCATGTTACAATGGTAACAAAAAGAGAAAGAAAATAAAAGAAATAAGTGGGGCAGAATGAGAGGTATTACATATATATGCAGGAATTTTCAGAAGTGCATGAGTGAGAACTGGTTATTTGTCCCTCGATTTGGGGCATAGCAGCCCAAGAACTGCGTGTCACAGATTATCAAAAGAACCCAGATCCATTCCTACTTTTTTGCTCCTCTTAAATTAAGCAAAGTTGAGGTTTTGAACAAACAGGTCTGGGAACTCCTCTTTCCAAGGAATGCATGACAACATGCATGATTCACAACAAAAAGTCAGGCAGAGTGGTTAAGAAAATCTAAATTTATATTAAATTATCATCAAACCCTAAAATACAGAACACAGGTTAAATAACTCCAGAAAGTCCAATGTCTCCAGTGAGTAACGTTAAAACCATTACACAGGAACACACGGAAATCACCGACATTAGCTCGGGACAGACAGAAGACAGGTTTGCTTTTTTACATAGTTCATCAGTGCTCAAGAGATCATCCTCCAGTGGCCTTTCTACATTCTTAACATCCTAAGTGCAACGAGGGTCTTCTCTTCCCCAAAGCAGGGAACCAGGATGCAACCCCTAGGCAATCTCACTGGGGCTGGCTCTAGGAAAAAGAAACTAATTTCTGCCTGCCTCACTGGTAGAGAAAAGGCTGTGTGATAATTTACTGCTCCTTTTTGCTGTCATTATTTGTGGAAGGGAGCAGAGAGCAGTTACAGTTGTTAGGTTGGAGTGTGCAGCATCCCTCCTGAGAAGTAGCAGAAAGCATTTGTCAAGGTGGAAAGCACAAGCACAAGTTGCTGAAAAGACTTGCTTTTCCTTTCCATTCTGCACTTGGGACTGTGACAGCAATTGATTTGACAGGCTGACTGAACCTCAAGTGAATGGTCAGGGTAGAAGCTTCCCTTCATCCCTGTCCCACCTCAGGATTTTGGTGCACATAAACCACTGAGGCAAGGCCCCCTCTCCCCCAAACCCAAAGAAACACTGTTCTACTAGAAGTCAGAGCCTTCCTCCCCCGTGTACCCACTCACTCCCAGCTCTGATGCCCCTACGTGTTCAAATCAGTTCTTCTGCCTATGCCTGAGCCCTCTGGTGCTGTCCCTGCATGAGACAGCTTAGAAAAATAAGATTCATGTCAGTGACACACACACCTTTCTCAGTTCCTAGTCAAGTCCATGTCTCAATCCAAAAGTGCCTCTGCCCAATAAAAAAAACAATGATTCCCAAGCTGGAGTCAATCAAATAAATAAACTTTTAGAAAACTAATAAAAAAAAATCCCTCTGTAGTAGGAAAGTTTCCCACATTAACACAGGGAAATTTCCAAGCCTTAGCTCCAGTTCATTTTCCACAGGAATATACACCAGTCAGACCAATGGTGCAGTTATGGACAGAGTTTCAAGCCACCTGGACAGCCTTCCCCTTTCTGCAAAGCTACCTCCACTGTAAAAAGTACAGCCAACCATCATGTTTTTCAGATGCAGCAAAGCTGTTAGTATGCGAACAAAGTTAGAGCAGAGCAGTATGGATTTTCCTCCCTTTTCTTCTTAAACCAACTGGAGATGTGCCCTCCGCACACCTCCAAGCCATACTCCTAGTGTATGCTTTGCTCTCTTTATGCCACAGGTGGGAGTGTACTTGATGCCTTCCCAGGAGATAAGAGGTTACAGAGTTTGCTGTGAAAAAATCTTCACTGGAAAGTTCAGCTTTCAAGTATGTGGCTAACACTCAATATTTTACCATGACGGTATCCCTATGACTCAGGTTCATACAAATCTCATTTTTGAAGAAGCGTCAACAGATGTTTATCTTTTTTTCCCCTCTGAACAGATGACAAGAGAAGTCAAGATGAATATGAAAAGGTGGCAATAGTCTGTGGAGCTCCAGATGCTGCTGGGGTGTAACTGCAAGGGTAGGATTACACCCCCAGATGGAGTGTGCACCTTGGAGGCCAGAGAACGAGTTCATGCAGCTGATGGGAAAGATGGCTTAGCAAGGAGAGCTATTTAGTGGTGACAGAAGAGCTTAAAGTGCAATTCTATCTGATAAACAACTATTTTAAATAACCCTTACAGCTCCCCGATTATTGTCTCCTATTCTAGGTCAAATGAGCTCAGTGTAGTAATAAAGCAGATCCTACTGTCAGCACTGAGCATTCCCCTGGGTAAGACTTGCAGGATTGTGACTTGTGGGGACTTAGCAAGTTTTGGTTTTCATTTTTAATGTATCAGTTACTAAAAGACAAGAGTAGAATTTAAGTCGTGCTGAAATCCATTTCCTCCCATTAGCTCTGTAGAGCTAAGAACACCACCGATCTCTTGAACAGCACTCTGACCCTACAGGGAGCAGATCTGAAAGGGCCATTTGCTGACTCCTGTTTTTCTAGAGCAGAAACATCATTTAATAGGAAATGGGAGAACAGGAGCAGTGTCCCTTGCCAGCAACAGACGCAATGCTCCAATGTGATAATTCCTTAAAGTTTTAACTAGCAGATAGGAAAGTAAACAGTGATGCTCTCATGAAGTGAGTCATGACAACTGTGGTTACCATCTTTCATGCCCTTGAAAGCTGACCTGATGCTGTGTCAGTGTCCCCTTGAGCCCCAAAATGTACTCCTTCTATCCCAAGACCTCTCTCAAGTCAGAGATCCCTTAACACAAAGCCTCAAAGGGTGCTGCTAGTGCTGGAATGATATGGGGAACTTCTGTGACCAGGAGCTAGCAGTAAGGCAGCTCTGCTCTCTTCATGAGCATTGACTGTGAGCTGGATAGCACAGGACTTGCAGGTGGCCAGAGAACACAGAATCTGAACCAGATTCAGGCGAGAGGAATCACTGCAAAAGTTAACGTGGCAGCTTCCAGGAAAAGGGAACATATAAATAATCCACAGACAGCGAAAATGAACCAAAAGGGTCTCTGGGTTACAGCCCACCCATCCTCCTTCTCCAACCACAGCTTGGGCACAGCTGTCCAAGCCCCCTGCTGAAAGGCAATCAGTCTCTGGGCCACTCACAAGAGAGGCTGGTCTCTGTGCCCTTCCTGGCCTAGCAGGCTGAGTCCTGTCTTATTTGTGCAGAGCAGAGGCTAGGGAGGATACGAGCTTTCCAAAGTTGTGTGTACTTTAGACCTCACTCTCTGTGGAGGGCTTGCGTTGGTGTTTCCAGCCTGTGTCTGGGAGTGAGCCACGCCGCTCAGGTGTGGCTGCTGCTGTGTTAACGCTGCTGCATTCAGACTGTTCTTCCTGTAGCAGCTGCTCGGTTTCAGTGTCATCCAGTGAACCAGAACTAGCCTGGATAGAGACTGTGTCTGTCTTCATGCAGACATGGTCACGGAGGATCCCTCCTCGGGAGCTCCGAATCTGCTTAAGGTCATCCCACTCAGAATCGTCACTGGATAGAAGGCATATCCCTTCCACAATCTTGATCTTCTCCTTGGTGTAACTGTGGTCAGGAGCAGTCTAGGGAGAAGACAGATGCATGAAAAAAACCCAATACATTTATGAAATAATATGGCAAACAGCAAAGCAGAACTGGAATGTAGACAGGGAAGCAGACTAAAGGCCACTGGCTTAGACTGTCACAATGGCAGAACACGTTCTAAGCTTCTCTTCAGCTCTTCACCTCTCTCAGATGAATTCTTCCTCCAAGAGCTCTCATTCTAAACTCCATGAGCCTTCAAATCATAGAATGTAAATGAGGACAAGCCGGCTTTGCTAATTACACAATATATATGTGTGTTCCCTGACAGCGGAGAGTAAGAACACCACTAAATGTAAAAAGAAAGAAAAAAAAACCCTAAAAAAAGGGGAAGAAGGAAGAGTCAGAAGAGTTCATGGTAAAAAAAAAAAACAGGGAGTCAACTATAAGTCTGCATTATCTTTATATCCAAGATGTTCTAGATTCACCTCTCAGGAAAGCACAGCTGGAATACCACTGCAAAATCTGAATCTCACAGTGATACAGGGTAGGAGTATTATAGGGAAAAATCAGAGGCTAATCAGAGGCTAAAGGGTCCACACTAATATTAATAAAATCTGTCTGACTTGGCTCACTGACAATTAAGAAGCACCAGAACATCTGATCTATCCCTAAGGAAATAGGGTGGGGGAAATACACATCTAGGTATATCTGGGAACAGCAGTATTAAGAGAAAAGGTGAAAAGATTTAGATTTCCTGCTAAATAATCCTGGCTTATCCTTAGTATATAAGACTAAAATGGCAGGAAAGTTTGGAAAATATATAGGATAGTACCTTTGAAAAATAAAGCAAGGGAAAACTCTCCTTTGCATAAGCTTTGCTGTGATCACTGCTAGAGGAACTAACAAACCATCATAAATACTTCCACAGAAATACTTTTGTCCAAAGACATACTAAGCAAAGTAGCCAAATGCAGGACCAAAGAATATATCACAGAAAGTTACCAATACTTTCTTGAAAGACAGCAGAGCAGGCTTGAAGACACAAAAGCACAGAGGAAAAAAACCAAGAGCAGTTAGTATAGGGCAGTGCCACAGCTACACAACAGAACTTGAGTGAGGGAGGTAGGATCAAACACATACAGTAGTGATACCTGACATGAGGATGTGGACAGGAATCAGAAGAGGGAAGATGAGAAGCTATCTGAGTGATAAGAAAACTTCTGAGGAGAAAACAGAGGGAAAACTAAGTGATATGCTATCAAGATACACTGTGAAACCCTCTCCCGTTCTGTGGCACACAGGCCAGACCTCTACAGGGCCTTTAAAGTGCTTTCTACCCGACGTCTTCCAGGCAATGCAACGGCCAGGAGCCACATTCTTGTTACCAAACACCCTCTGTCTGCCTGGTTCCCTGAAGACTTTTCAAAGCAATCTTGATGCAATAGTCACTAACCAGTATTGTGTCCAGGGAAGACAATTCATTCCCTTTGACTCCAGTACTTCTAGGGCCAGTACACAGTGCAGATGAAATACAAGACACTATGGGAGTGGGGAAGAAGCAGAGAGCTAAAGACAAGTGCAATTCACTAAAATTCACTGAGAAAGAAGTGCTACCAGTTGGTCTCCATAGGATTCTGAGCTATTCACTAATGCTGTCCCTATGCCCTAGAAGTAAATGCTGACAGGTTTTCAAATACTAAGGCCTGTGATACTCAACAGCATCTTGATCTGGGCTCCAATGACCTTAAGAACAGCTCTTACCTCTTTCTTATAGCACAACTGGTTGTACATGGTTGGTTTGGGAATGGCTTCAATCTTTACTTCCTGGGTGGAAGTCCGATATGAAGGATTACTGTAGGTTAGATTCCCCAAGCCAGGGTCCGTGAACTTAGACTTATTATGCCTACAGGGAGAAAGATGTCAGAAAAGATGCAGAGCCTTACCACCAGGATCCAAAGATCCTGAATGCTCAGTGAATGGAAAGCTCCAGCAATCTTTACTGTCCCTCAAAAAAGACAATGTTGGCTTCACCAAGCTCTTTAGCTACAGGTATATTCAAGTCACTATCAGTACAGCAAAGCTGTGCTGGCAGTAATAAGCTATGTGACAGAAAGCAACACAAGTTACACAGGTACTAAACCACAAATTAGCTCACATCCCTGTCCATAACTTATAAGATCTCTGCAGAAAATTTATTCAATAAGGCTTCAAATAATAGGGTTATCTGCCCAAGACTTCAAAGACACGGGACTCAAATATTGCAAATAAAATGACCAAACACTGATTGCAATGGAGAACACAGGGCTTGTAAATTACAATAAAGAAAGATGAAGTGCTTTCAGGAGCTTTCTTCTACAACCCCTGATTGGTGGGAGGGGGGCAACGGGGAAGGATCACTTACCTATATATAATTAAAGCAGCAATAAGCAGCAAAATAAACAAGATGCTGAGAAGACCTCCAATAATGTAGCTGACATGTAGTCCTTCCCCTGAAAGTGAACAGCAAGGGTAATTTACACACTGTCTCTGATTTCTACTGCATAATACTGACCTTGGTGTAACACCCAATACAGAAGTTTTACACCATACATTAGTAAAACACTGGTTTGCCAAGGTTTAGCTGAGGGGTTTGTTTGGCTTCAAATTAAACCAAACACATCACCCTTCTTCCCACCCCAAGCACTGACAAACCAAGGAGTATCAATATCTTTGTAATAGGGTTGAATGAGTTAGACTCCCTTGCTGGCAGGTTACTTCTGCAATGGGAAACAGTAACTCCAGTCCACCACCCTAATTAAACACAAAGGAAATGGTGAAGGAGAGCTCTGTTAATGGGAAGAGGCCAATAGATGAAATAAAACTGAACTATTCTTCTTGAAAAAGTCCTCATATAGCCTAATGAATGTGTATGCTTTATATTCATCCTCAGACAGGCTTGGCTCTGCTCAGAGGTAACTTGAGTAATTAAAATCTGAGTTTCAGATATTTGTGTTTCAAACACAATGGACTGGAATGTCATGGGCACATCTAGAGGAACAACTCTAAGTGGAGAAAGGTTAAAAAAAATAAACTCACCCAAGGTTGCCAACACTGCCTCATTGGCATGGGTACACAAGCCTCGCTTAGCATCTTTGTCAGAGCAGCTGAATGATAGAACAGTTTGTTACTGACAGTAATATCAACAGTATCAAAGGCATCAAAAGACAGGATGGACAAGCTAGCACTAATGTCCCTTCCATTTCCCGCTCAACAACAGGAGCCTTCCCTTCTCTTCTTCAGTATGCTTCTGTATCCAGAGGAGATAGGAACATACATATACACAGGGAGGTGTATGCAGAAAGGCTGAGGGAGCTGGGACTGCTTAGCCTGGAGAAGGCTCCAGGGAGACCTTACAGAGGCCTACCACTACCTAAAGGGGCTTCAGGAAAGCTGGGGAGGGACTGGTTACAAGAGCATGTAGTGTGATAGGATGAGGTGCAATGGTTTTAAATGAGAGAAGACTAGGTTTACATTAGGAAGAAGTTCTTCACCATGAGGGTGGTGAGTCACTGGAACAGGTTGCCCAGAGAGGCAGTGGGGGCCCTATTTCTAGAGACAGTCGAGGCTAGGCTTGATGAGGCTCTGAGGAGCCTGCTCTAGTGCAAGATGTCCCTGTTACTGCAGGGTGGTTGGCCTTTGAAGGTCCCTTCCAATTCTATGATTCTATATGTCAATTTTAAATCTGCAGTATCTTTATATCCAAGTTATTCTTGAATCACATCTAAGGTACATAGGTGCATATATATCTATCTAAGAGAATGAGCACTGAAGCAAAAATGAGAAGACTGTGGCACCAGCACAAAGAACTCTCTATCCAATACATCCTAATCAACAAAGTAGGAGTTTTGCCATGTAAATAACCCAGGTATATAACATACTGTTTTTGCCAGGCAGTAGGAATAGCAAGCTATAGGGAATTTGCAGAGAAATGTCATTGCATTAAATGTTAGAGCTGCAAATGTTCTGTTCTGCTGCAAACAAGCTATTATTTTGTGGCCAGGGGAGGACCACTTCATTTCTTCAGACATCTGAATTAGATTTCAAATGTCTCAATAAATTAAAGCAACTCCCCTCTCCTTCTCTCAGAAAAAAGTTCTCAAAATTAAGAGTTCAAAAACAACCAAGTAAATTACATTGTCTCAGGAGGATTTTAACACTTCAGCCTAGACTTGCATTTCAGTGGAACTGAGGGCAAGATCTCCACATCTCTTTTTTTTCAGTCTCACCAAATTTATGCATTCTTTGTCAAAATGTTTTTTCCCCATTATGAACATGAAGTCTGGAGCTAGAACAGCCTCACTTGCATAGGGAAAGGTGCACTTTGACAAACCAGAGGGGATTTGCATGGTGTGCCTTGCACAAGCTGTGACTTTCATATATCAATTCCAAGAGAACAAGAGCACTTACTTTCCTTTCACTGCTTCCAGAGATGTGAGAGGCTTGGTTGTTGAGGTACCAACTCTGCCCGGTGGCATCTGACTTCCCTTCGTTACGCTGGTGGGTTCAGGACGAGGGGGTACCACACCAGGAACTAGAATAACAGAGAAAAATTATCAGGACCCCAACTTTATGGGACAAATGAACAAATCTGGTAAGCTTTAGAGAGTTTCCAAAATATCCTGTAAGAGCAGCTTTCCCATCTTGTACACAGTATGCCAGCAGAAAGGACAGAAGGTGGCTCTACTGCTCACAACCACCTTCCAGTACATGACTTTGCCTAAGTTTTTGCACACTGGAGAGCTTCAGATGCTCTGGCTTCCACTGCATAAGCAGTGGCTCACTTATGGAAGCTACTACCCAAGTGACACTCAGCAGTAAACTTACTAGTAGAACATGGCCGTCCATCTGGTTCATCCGGGCATGCACAGATGAAGTCAGATGCTCTGGCAAAGCAGAGGTGAGTGCAGCCTCCATTGTTCACTCCACAAGCATTAGTACCTGGAAAGAATAAACAGTTTTCTAAATAAGCTGCAGATGATGAAGCAGAATCTTAGAGCAACAGCCTTTTCTTCTGCTCAAACTTCCTGGAAGCCCAGCAAGTTACTATGCTCTGGCACATGCCCTTTATCTGACTGCTAAGATAATGACAATAGCCAGACACTGGTAGGATTAGGGTAGTCTTGAAAAAAGGCACTGGAAATCATCAGGAGTGAGCCCAGTCAACGCAGCTGCACAGATTAAAAAACCAAAAAGCTTACATTCTTCTGTTTTAATGCAATGTTTGATGAACAACACAGAAAGTGACATTTGCTAATCAAAGCTGTAACAGAACACAGTTAAGATGTACTTGACTGAAATGTGTCACAGGCAGACAAGGGAATGTGCCCAGAGAAGTCACATTAACAGTTTGAGCATAAGGAAAAGAAATAATTTTGCTTGACATTTACAGTAGCACAGTACTTCCAGAGTTCTTTTTATCTAAAATTAGCATTTACCTGTCTGTCTCTGAGGGGAAACAACAATGATATCCATCAGTCCCTCCACATTGGCTAGGACTGTCTCTTTGTTCCTTCCAGAGTATTTGTCCACTCTCTGGATGGATTTGGTTTGCCAGTCAGTCCAGTATATCCACCTATCCTGCTGCTCAGGGAGACATCAAAGTAAAATCACAGCCATTAGCATTAACACAGAAATGGGATACCCATAAAAAACACATTCCAGCAGCAGAAGGTCACAAACAAAGGCTTTTTGAACTCCTTCCCCTCTTATAATAAAGAAAATTACTTTCCACAACCTATAGGAGTTTAGACAAACTTCTTTGTTAGCTCCACAGAAGAGTTACATGCTATACCCTCAGCATCTTGATTACTCCAGACTTTAACATTTCCCTGTCCCCTAGGCCCACTGTCCAAACTCATCAACACAGCAGGGAGAACAGTGGCAGCAGAAAATCCTTACCTGTGTCAGAGCAAAGGGATGTGACACCTGGCTGACCAACACTTGCCGTAACTTCCCATTGAGATCACAGCTCTCTATACGATCAAGATGTGCATCCACCCAGTAAATCCTGGGGGAACAGGGAAAGAAGTTAACTTCCAACTTTATGATCCCTCTTTATTTTCCACTTCTTTACTAGCCACGACAGATCAGACAAAAACAAACCCCCACACATCCAAACTCACAAGACTACTTCCATAAGCCAAGCTAAGCTGTCTGAAAAAAATTTATGACATCCCTTAACTCCCTGCAAGAGTAAGAAAATCTTTCACTGACCTCCTGGTGTCATAATCCAGAGTCAATCCATTGGGCCACCCCAAGTCAGTGTTAATCAAGATTTTACGTTCAGAGCCATCCAAGTTTGCACGTTCAATTTTAGCAATGTGACCCCAATCTGTCCAGAAGAGGTACCTGAAGAGATAAAAGGCAAGTGTAAGAAGAAAAGAGTATCTCATTTAGCCTAATAAAAGTTCTAGTTATGAACTAAATTTCCAGTTCTTCAGGTTCAAGAAAGATGATGTGGTCTGTAGCTTGCTTCTCTCAGCCACCTGCTTAATCTTCAAATTTACTGTCCACCTGATAACATCTATCACTCAGAGTCACCCCTCTGCTGGTACCTGCAGATTGACACAGCAGATCCCTTCTTCCCACAGCCTCCTCTTCCAGTCTGTCTGCAAAGCCCTCCTCCCTGCTCCACCAATACACCATACCTACCCCTTCTTGGGAAAGACAGCAATGGCTCGGGGCTCATCCAAGCTGTTATTGATCAGCACTTTTCTGGAGCTTCCATCCAGTCTAGCTACTTCTATAGTATTCCGTCCTGTGTCTGTCCAGTAAAGGTTCCTGGCAACCCAGTCCACTGCTAGGCCATCCGTAGTCTTCAGACCCTGGCCAATAACAGTTTCCATGTTGCTGCCATTCAAATCAGACCGCCTGGATGAAAATCAATGACAAATTGAACAGGGTGCTCAGGTGAAACGCACCTTCAGCATTTACTTCAGCTACATACAAGATGTTGCGTACCAAAGACAAAGTGTAAGTAGCACTGTCCAAGGAGATGACTGTCACCCACCTGATGACATCAAGAAATACATCTGTGTAGTAAATCTTGCCATCTACACTATCGTAGTCCAGAGAAATTACGTTGTTCAGTTCAGGGACAGGGATGTGCACATCTGTGTGGTCACTGGTGTCCAGTGAGATACGACGGATAGAAGCACGGCTAGAGAAAAGCAGGTAGGTCTCTGGAGAAGACTCACACGTCTGCTCATCTCTCTTCAGCTGAATGCCAGTGGGGCAGGCGCAGGAGAAGCCAGTGGGGTGAGGTAAGCAAAGGTGAGAGCAGCCACCATTACGAACTCTGCATTTATTGAAGCCTTTAGAAAAATTGAAACCACAGTTTAAGGATCAGTGTTGTGCCACAGATCAAAATTTCATTTTAAAGGCTACAAAAGTGCACAGCTTGCTAGCAGCTGTGTTCATCCTTATCATTCCAGCTTTGCTCTGAATACAGAGACCGCCCTTCCACCCCTCTAAGATACATGGTGGATATCAGCATGGTTGGGCAAGGAGAACAAAGGCACGGAAGAAGGCGGTGCATTAGAAGCAAAGGCTTGACCTCTATTCCTGGCTAATCATAGTTTTCCCATGGAAAAAGGAACACCCAAATGCAGTTTAGCTTTATTATTGCTGCAAATGGTAATGCTGACAGAAAGATCCAACCCTGTGGGGAAGCAGTGTGACAATGCACCAGAAGCCAGGCTGACAAAGAAGCTTCTGTTTCAACTTAGCTGCACACAGTGGCAAGTAAACAAAAGCATCAGAGAAGCCTGCTCAAAGTGCCTGACATATTAGGGTCATATCTTTTTTCTTTTTTAAATTGAAAAAAACCCTCAGCAAACATTTACTAGCAGTGGATAAACCCAGGAGACAGGTGCAGGGAGTGGGAAGAATGCAACAGGGAGATGATAGCTTGAGTTTTGGTTAGCTTTAAGTTGTACCATGAAGTTATCCTGTTAGGAGTGATGTTTTGCTTTTAGTATCTGTAGAAGTGGCACAGGATTTTCTGTAGAAGTACACATTAAGGAAGTTTCACCAACATGAAACCACAACACAAAAACAACTACTCCTACTGAAGAGCAAGGAGGAAAGAGTGTATCATAGGATAACCAAAGAGTAACACAAGGAATCTGACCCCAGCATAGAAAAGTTGGAGAGCATGACACATTAAGAGCAAGTAAAGAAGCAGAGATTTCATAGACCAAAGTCATAGACAGGAAGATGATATCTGCAATGGTTGGGGAAAAAAAAGTTATTAGAACTTGAAACAAAGTCTCAGCAACTAGCTTAGAGAAATTAGTGCCATTAGGAATTAGAAATCTGTACATTGCCAGTAGAAGCCAAATAGGGCACGACTCATTCAGCGCTCCTAAGAAAATGGCTGGGATGAGAAAAGAGGTTGTCAAGTGCAACCCAGTGAAGGAAAACAAATTAAAGGAGTCAAAAGCCATGCAGTAATAAACACAGGACCAATGGAGATCTGTAAACAGGGAGAAGTGCAAAAAACCAGATAAACTAGAGGGAAGAAGAAAAGAAAGCTGATTTTGAGAAGATACCCTATCACTCATGTTTTACACCAAAGAACACTTTCCAATGACACCTCCAATGGGAACCCCTGGTCACCAAAGACCCCTGCTGATTTGCGAGCAGCCTAGCAACTTACCCAGGGGCCGTGCCCTATCAACAGCTTGAATGTCCATGAGGCCAGGTAGGTTTGCTCTCACTAAGATGACATTAGCACCAGTGTCCTTATCAGCCCTGTGAATGCTGCGAGTTTGCCAATCAGTCCAGTAGATGTAAGAGTCCAGCAAAGTGAGGCCATAAGGATGTTGTACTGGAGACAGCAGGGTGCGGCGGTTAGCACCATTGAGATCCGCAGCCTCGATACGCTGAAGAAAGAAGCAAACATCAACTCCACACTCAAAACACTGACCTTCTTGATAACAGTAACATCAAGTGGGAAACAGAATATAAGCAACCCTCCCCATAATCCATACTCTAAGAAAAGTTTGTCTCCCTTGCTCTTTTGATAGCTTGCTCACAAGTTTCAAAACAGCCTCCAGGAAAGTAAAGACCCAATGACAAACAGTGCTGAAGAATCTGACCTCGGTGTGTGCATCAGCCCAGAGCAGCTGAGACCCAGCCTTATCCACTGCCAGTCCATTAGGCCAGCCCAGGTTATTGCTGATCAACACCGTTCGTCCGGATCCATCCATTCCAGAGCGTTCCAGCTTGGCATTCTCACCCCAGTCCGTCCAGTACATATACCTGGGGAAAAAGACAGAAAGTATTATAGAAACAGGTGAGAAGTCCTGTTCTAATCTCTACATAGACTCTTGACAGCACTAACCCCATCTCATGGTATAAAGCTATTGCCCGAGGACTGTCCAGATTCTGCCAGACCAAGACTTTCCTCATGGAGCCATCAAGGTTGCCCACTTCAATCCGGTTTGTTCCAGTGTCTGTCCAATATATCTTCCTGCCAATAGTGTCCACAGCCAGCCCATCTGTAGTCAACAGACCTGAGAAAGCAGAAAGATGCATGGTCATGAATTTCTGGTGCCCCTGCTCTGCATTTCTTCAGGCAGCTGCTTTAGGCTTTGCTTGCCCTTACACTGAAAGAGAAGGCTTCTTACACTTGAGAAGGCTCAGAGGGGACCTCATAGTAACTTATAAGTACCTGAAGGGGTCCTACAGAAGGCAGGGGAAGGAATTTTTAACATAATATCGGATGGGAGGACTAGAAACAATGGATATAAATTGGAGGGGGATAGATTTAGACTAGACATAAGAAAGAAATTCTTTACAGTGAGGGTGGTGAAGCACTGGAACAGGTTGCCCAGAGAGGTTGTGGATGCCCCCTCTCTGGAGGTGTTCAGGACTAGGCTGGACAGGGCACTGGGCAGCCTGATCTAGTGGGAGGTGTCCCTGCCTATGGCAGGGGGGTTGGAACTCGATGATCTTTGAGGTCCCTTCCAACCCAAACTATTCTATGATTCTATGAAAATTTTAATACTATTCTACCAAGGCATCAGTTAATCTCTCTTCTCATGCTGCACAGAGGTGAGAGGGTCCCAAATAAAATTTCTTACCTGTAGTGATGATGTCTTCAACTTGTGAGCCATCTAGGGCAGCCCGGCTGATTTTCCGCAGCGTACTGTCTGACCAGTAAACCTTTCCTGAGTGGAAGAAGAAAGAGAAACCTATAGAAAAAGCCCACAGCAGAAGGAAACCAAAATGAACCCCAACTACCAAAGAGCAGAACCATAAGAACAGATCCAGGTCTCTGACTGCCAGCTATACCATGCAAAACAGGTCTGACTGCACAGCAATAAAAGCAGTTCAATGCTATTGAGCTAGAGTGATAAAACCAGTACTAATTACATTATTCCAGTTCTCACCAATATACACAGGAGCGCCAGCACTCTGATGTTTACACAAGGCCAAAGAATACCTAACAAATTATCAGCTAATAGCAGAGTCTCATATCTCATTTCTCAAGATGTCCCAAAAGACAGCAATCACATCATCTAGGTTACTGTACAGCAGTGAGTTTACATTCACAGTACACCATTAGATATTCAATATATACTAACAGCCAGAGTCTCAGCTCTACTGCAGTAAAAGGTTTCAGCAGCAAGAAAGCTTTCTTGAATCCAAAATGCACAACAGAAGGCAGCTTCTTCCACTTCGGTGGGGCAGTCTAACCTACATAGAGGATATTAATTTCCTGACTGGAAAGAAATATTTGCAGCAGGTACCAGGGAAAAAAAAACCAACCTACATAGATTTACAACCTACAGTAAGATCTGCAACTGGGTCTTTACTCAGCCTTTCAAACAGATAGTTGTATACAGCAGGAAGTTCAGACCTTCTTGAGGATCCACTCCAATTGCAATGGTGTTCTTCATGGTGACATTGACTGAGATGACAACATCTGCAAAGTAGGGAATATCCAGAGACACCATCCGGATATCAGTCCTTCTGGCAAAGATTAGAAAGCTGGTCATTCCTGCATAGAGTTGAAAAAATATTTATATCAGCAAATCCAGTCAAATGCAGGCTTCAATTATTGAATATTTGGGAGGTGACATCCACTACAGTGGAAAAGGGGAAGTCTCAGGCAGACTTCAGCTCATGGAGAATCTGGGAACAGAAGCTTTCATGAATATTATTGAGTGCTTTACATATAAAGTTGAAAAGGAGTGCACTCATAAAAGTTGCTTCTGCTAATATGTGTGAGAAACAAGTATTAGGGAGTAAGTTTTTTCCTGCTAAGGAGAAAAAGGAGATGTACCATAGCCTAAAGCTGAGTGCCTTCCACAATCTTCTCCCTGTGGGAGAAGTGTATGCCACATTCTATTTGAAAAATATAGAAAGATTGGGGGAAAATGCGACATCTGGCTTAGTTGGCCAACATAATTTCAAGAAAAATTTCTTCTGCACCAATCCAGTTATTACTAAGTTTCTTCATAGTAATTTCCGCTCAATCTGAAGGGATAGGCTTCAAATGGGTTTTGATAGGGGTAAAGCAGATAAGCACATGTCCTGGTTTGAGGTACCCTATTTTGGGTAAATCTTCTAGTTTGTAACTTCACTTTTCAGCCAGGCCTCTTCTGTCTGACTAAACTCTGAAATGAACTGCACATTGTTCAGACACTGTTTGCTCCCAGACTGATAAGACCAGGGAATGGT
>VZTY01013597.1:306227-351268 GCA_013400935.1 Turnix velox
TTGGAATTCTTCTAAACTCACAAATCTCCTCATTCCTTCCTCTCCTCTCTTCTGAGAGAGGAGGGGGGGGCATCTGTCATTGGGGGGTCCTTTTGGGCCTAAGCCAGGACAGCACATAAACTTGAACTTCTTTTACAAGGTAAGAGCAAAATGTAGCTGTGATACAAAACTGCAATGAAATTCCTACAGAGAGGACTCACCAGGGGAGCAGGTCTTGCCATCAGATTGTAGGTTGATCCCAGTAGGACAGGTGCAGCTGTAACCTTTAGGAAGAGGTGCCAAAAGGCACAGGTGACTGCAGCCTCCATTCCTAACTTCACATGTTGTACGTACTAAAGGAAAGAGGAAGAGAAATCCATAAGCCAGTAGCACAGGCACAGAAAAGGGATACAACAGCTATATAAATGTATTCTAGAATGTCCTTAAATACCAAGTTAAGAGCTATTCTCATGCTCTCACATTCTACTCAGTGACTTAAGGCACTGAGGGCTGACAGGTCAGCTCCTTGCAGGAGAGCTGTGCCACAAACCAGAGCCTGAGCAAGTTCTCAGCTCAGTGTGGCTTGGGGTGAGCTCTGTACCTGGTGGCCTGTGTCGGTGGAAAACATGAATATCCATAAGATTCTCCAGATTGTCTTGCAGCGTTTCCCGAGCCTGCCCAGTCCTTCTATCTGCGCTCTGGATGCTTTTGGCCTGCCAGTCTGTCCAGTAGATTCTCTCGCCATAAAGAGTAAGTCCAAAGGGGTGAGGCAGATTGCTCCCAATCAGCACCTGGTCAGATTATCCCCACCCCCCCAAAAAAACATTACTAAGAAGTCACTAAGGGAAGAGGCTTCCCTTGCCTCCTCACAGCATCACAATGTATGGTCAGAGCAGAAAGGAGAGCGATGGGGTAGTGCCAGCCCTCAAATAGAGTTTCCCTCTATTTGCAATTAAAAGGGAGCTCTTCTCTCACAGTGAAAGCAGCTCAACATGTCTTGATTTTAAGATTTCACTTTTAACTGGAAAGAGAGGCAGGGACCATCAGCACTCTGTGTTCTAGGACTTAGAACTCAAGCTCACAGACTCTATTCTCCTAGATGGCTTCCTTACCTTCCTGTTGTTTCCATCCAGACCAGCATACTCTATGGTCTTCATGCCAGCATCTGCCCAGTACAAGCGCTGCAACTCATAGTCAATGGCCAAGCCATTAGGCCATGTCAGGTTGGAGGAAATGATCACCAAACGGTTTGAAGCATCCATACCAGCACGTTCAATTTTTGGGTTGGCTCCCCAGTCAGTCCAGTACATAAACCTGAACACGAGCACAGACAGAAGTGAATGCTTGTGCTTCTCCACTGCTACTACAGCGAGGCAGAGAAGCAAGAGAGCTTGCTGACTTCATAAATCAGCATTTGACTAATATACTCATGTTAAGCCTTTGGTTCTTGTAGTGTACCTAGATCACCTACTTACTGCCTTTATCTTGGCCTAACTACAACATGGACAGAAGCCCAAAATAATAATTTAGGATCTAAAATTTAAGCTATTTACTATTTACCAGCCTCCACCATTTATATACATTGGTCTTCCAGAAATCCACTCAAGAAAAAAATAGCACACTGTTCAGGACTGCCAAAGCAATGGGTAGTAAGCTTCTATCCCCACCTTTGAGGTTTTTTAATTCAGACGCAAAATCAGTAACTGAAACTATTTGTCTCTGTTACTCTATTTGGGCTTCCTTTCCATGGCACAGTTGCTCTGACACAGTACTTTCAAGCCAAGAAGCCACTCATGTTTCCACTTGCATGAGATCAGCAGCAATTTACCTGAGGAAATCCTTCTAACTGAATTCTGTTTGATAAACAAAGAGCTCAAATACACATTCAATGTAGATGGGAAAGAAATAGAAAGGATCTAAATGGTTTCATTCTCAGCTTTTTTTGTACCACATCTTTAGTTATCCTGTACCCAGGATAAACAAATGAAAACATCAATCAGCTCCTGCAATCTCTATAGCACAACAGGCGATTAACCCTACTTAGCTTGTTCCACAAGCATCCAAAATGAGGCTTCTAATTTCAGCCTTTAGCAGGGTGTAGAAGAAGGGTATCAGAAAGACAGACAGCTGTTCAGAGTCTTTGGGTTTGTACATCTTTAGACATGCAAGAATTGCCAGGTCATCCCAAAAGAAAGAATCTCTTACCCTCCAACAGGGTCCACCACAATATCTCTAGGTCTGTCTAGGTTCTCCCAGATTAGAACAGTTCTCATAGTCCCATCTGTGTTGGACACCTCTATCCGATCTGTTCCTACAAAAATCGAGAAAGAAACAGAAAAAGATCAAAAACCTCTGGAATCACAAGAGCAAAGGCAAAAAAAGAAAATCCAAACAACAATGCATTCTTCCTTTCCTCCTCTGTCCATAGTTGGAAGAGAGAATCAAAGTGGCACCTTGCATTGCATCTTTCAGGTCACCTCTGTGGTTGTCACTAATGCTGAGTCTCATAAATCAGCTCTTCCATAAGCCCCCAAGGTATCTACTACATAGGCATGAGAAAACAGCTACAAAAGAATCAAAGAATCACCTTCCTTACATCTGTGTGTCTCTCCCTTCCAAATATTAAACTGTTGGAAGGCTGTAAACACACAGAATCAAAACTTTGCAGCAAGACAACAATGGTGCTCAACTTCTACTGTAAACTTTTCTACTGAATAAGTATTTGGAATTAGTATTAGTATTAAGAAATCCACCTCGACTTCTGCTTTGTTAGAAGCACACGGAATGACACCCCATTTTCTGTTAGACAGAAACACAAGTTTGGAATAAGTCAGAACTACTGAGCTGGTTTTTTTTTAGTTTTCATGACTAATAAGGATGATAGAAGTCTAGATAAAGCAGAGCATCCCAGTACCTGCATCAGTCCAGTACAGCTTGTTGGTGACCCAGTCAATTGCCAGTCCAGCTGGACTTTCCAGGCTAGTGTCCACCACAACCTAAATAAAAACAAAAGGAAAAAATCCTTGGTGAGAGTAGATCTTAGGGAGAAGGCAGTTGTTCAATGCACCACCTATACATCACAAACAACAAACAGAAGGTGTAAGCCCAATCAGAGCAATGTCATATGGAGAGAGAGCATTAAGGATTTAGTAGTTCACATAAGCCTTCTATTTGCAGGAACATATACATTTTAGGTCTGATCAAACCGCAGTTCTGAACTCTGTTTCCATCATTTATGGCAACATTAGCCTAAGAGCACATGCAAAAGGCAGTGTGGCTCTTGTTCCAAATGTATGTAACAGATAGTTTTAAAGTTATTCCTTTCATAATTTAGGGCTACATAAAGAAATTGAGCACAGCTTACAAATCAACATACTTTGTATCACAATTCAAGATTTTGCACACAAGTGGGTATCAAACTTTTGATATCAGGGCTATTCTGAGAGCTAGGCAAAATAATGAACAACAAATTCAACATGAACTGCAGCTCCTCAGAATGCAAGTGTATCTCAGTGGCTTCAGATCTCATGTTCAAGGAGTCTCCTGGCTAGATGACTCTACACAGAGTTAATGCTGTACCTCTTGGCTTGATCCATCCCATTTTGCTCGGCTGATTGAATCAGTGCTAACATCTGTCCAGTAGACATAGTCATCCTTTGAGTCCCAGTCTAGAGCCACAGCACTGCGAACATCAGCAAGGGGGATGACATCATCTGACATATCATCCGTGTCAAAGCTGATCCGACGGATGTCCATCCTTCGGGCAAAAAGCAGGAACTTGTCAAGACCTGATCAAAGGTCGAAAGGTCTTCTTTTAATTTCTCTAAGTTTAACAACACAGTGATAGACATAGACAATTCCCTGCTATATCCAACCTTTACCACTTACATTATCTCTCACTGTCAAGTCACAGCCCAGGATATTATTGGCAGCAAAGTATCACTTGAGGTGGGCAGTGGGGGAGCATAGTGCTAGGGAGCTATCTCCTAGGAGAAACCTAAGCTGAGGGAATGAAGTCAAACATGCTCTTCAAAGAATGGTGCAGATCTCATTCCACATCAAATAGCTATGCCACCTCTTGAAAATCTAGGAGAGAGTTGTCCCAATTCTTCCACACAGTTGAGAGCTAAGAGAAACTGTGGTGATCAAGAGGATTGAAATTTTTGTTCATCACTGACACAGCTCCTATGGGAGCTTCAGGGAAACAATCAGCATGACAGATAATATGGCACCAGTAGCAGCCCTGAAATAAAGAGGCCAAGGATGGAGCTTCTTTATATCACAGAATCATAGAATGTCAGGGTCTGGAAAGGACAACAAGAGATCTAGTCCATTCCTCCTGCCAAAGCAGGAACACCCAGATCGAATCACACAGGAACATGTCCAGGAGGGTTTTGAATGTCTCCAGAGAAGGAGACCTCAGACCTCTCTGTGCAGCCTGTTCCAGTGTTCTGCCATCCTCACTGTGAAAAAGTGTTTTCATATATTTCTGTGAAACCTCTTATGTTCCAGCTTGCACCCACTGCCCCTTGTCCTTTTATTTGAGGTCACTGGGAAGAGCCTGGCTCCACCCTCCAGACACTCAACCTTTATATATTTATAAATGTTAATGAGGTCACCCCTTAGTCTCCTCCAAGCTAAAGAGACCCAGCTCCCTCAGCCTTTCCTTATAAGGGAGATCTTCCAATCACCTGATCATCTTTGTGGCTCTGCGACATCCTCATCCATCAAGCCTAGTGAGGACAAAGGGCATGCAGAACAGGGGGATGCATTAAAAAGATGAGGCATCCTCTAGCAGGGCCCCTAATATGACCAACTCAGACCCATCCAGCTGCATCTCCTTGGAAGCAACTGTTACTCTCATTGCCAACCCTCTGCTACCCCCTGAACATCTGAGCATGCAGGCTGAGGTCCCACCTCACTTACTCTGGGCACAGGAATGGCTGCTGGTCTTGCGGAAACCCGTGGGGCAGGCACAGGTGTAATCCTTGCTGCTTGGCAGGCAGAGGTGAGTACAGCCCCCATTGTTGGCTCCGCAACGGTTTCTCCCTGCTCAAGTAGCCAAAGACAAAAACAACCAGGCATAAGGCAAAGTGTAAAGAAAAGAGGAGAAATGTTCATTGAGGTGTTAAAACCCACAGAGATACTTTGTACTCCCAGAAGTTAATTTAGATTAAAGAAACATATATAAACTAAAGCACTACCTCCATTTGTAGAGCTTGATTTAAATATAAAGCATTTAAATCAATCCACTTCTGGAGCAGGTTATAGCAATTGAAGAAGAACAAGGAAGATGGGAGTCATTACTAATGCCCACTTATGATCAAAAGACTCTTCCCAAAAGATTTCTTGCTTGAACAAGCCCCAAATAATTCTTACTGAAAAGCCTCCACGCCCACGCGTCAGCAGGGGGAGCTGTGAGAACACCTAACACCAGGTTATCACAACTAAAGGACCTCAACTGAACTGCCAGATGGAACAAGTTTTAGCACAGCTCTGAACGGAAGTGGTAGATGTGTGGATATGTTAGGCTAAAGCTTCCACTTCCCTGCTCTACAGGTGGTGAGTGGCTGTAGGTCTTCTAGTGTCTCAAATGGGTCTCTACCCTCTCTGCACTTACCTGCTGGCTGGCGCTGAGGATGCAGTGTGTGGATATCCATAGGGAAATGGAGTTTGTTGCGGATGATCTCCTGGTTCTTGCCTGTGAATTTGTTGGCACTGTTGATGCTTTTGGTGTGCCAGTCTGTCCAGTACAAACTGTCCTCAAACACAGTAATAGCAAATGGGTGTGGGAGGCCTATAATAGACATCAGATACAGGGATATAATCAGGTCCAGGACATAGGTTAGCAGGGAGACAAGGGAAAATTCTTTCTTGTGCCCCTTAGGCACTCAAATCTATCTTACACTGTTAGACAATTCCTCTCTCCTATCCACCAAAGGCCGAGTAGCAAACCCCATCCCTCAGCAGAATGCTTTCCACAAAAGAACAGGAGCCAAGCACAGAAGCCAGTGGCTCTGAAACTCAGAGTAGCGCTGTGTTAGTCTGTCATCTGTACAGCAGAGAGCACTCCCTGTTACTTACCTTGACTAATAACAGCCTTCCTGTTCCGTCCATCGAGGTCAGCTCTCTCAATGACGTGATGTTTGGCATCCACCCAGTACATTCGATGTCCTGCATAGTCAATGGTCAGTCCATTGGGCCAGAAGAGGTGCGTGTCCGCAATGATGCGCCGATTAGAGCCATCCATGTTGGAATACTCAATGCGGGGAGTGTTGCCCCAGTCAGTCCAGTAGATAGTGCTGGAGGAGGCAGGGAGAGACAGGCTAGAAAACTCATATCCCACACACTGAACTCACACCACTCCCTATCAGGGCAAAACAGTATCAGTCACGTGACCTTGAGCATGAGACTGGGTCACAGCCATGGGAGAAATGACAGCCAACAAGGTAACACCCAGCACTTTCAGGCTGGTGAAACCTGAAGAGGCCAGAAAAGGATTAAGGCTCTGAAAGTCCGTAGCGGTGCCAGGTTCCCCAAACTGTCTAAATGAAGGCTTGAGCCCACAGGCAGCCTTTGTGAACACAGAATGTTTTCAGTGCTCACCTGGAAGCATTTGCATGGAGGACTACAGTCTTAAGTTTTCACTCACCCCTCCATTGGATGTAAGGCAATTGCTCGGGGTTTCTCTAGGTTCTGCCACAAAAGCACTTTCCTGTGAGTGCCATCCAAGTTCGCTACTTCAATTCGGGATGTCCCAGAGTCTGTCCAGTACAATTTGTCATGGATCCAGTCAATAGCAAGTCCACCTATCTCCAGGGGAGAATCAAGCAGATAGTGAAACCAGGAACAAGATCTGCTCAGAAAAATAATCCTCAATCCTGCTAAAACTCAGAAGAGGCACAACTTCGTTCTCCTGTCTCTTCCCCCATCAGGCAAGATTAACTCCAGCGGAACACTGATCTCATACTCATTCCATTCAACCCATTCTCAGGGAGATGCACTCCATTTTAAATGCTGAGAACCCACTTTTCTCCACCCACCCATCTCTATTCTCCCACCATGGGCAGGCTTTTGCCTCTTTGATGCTGACGCACCTGGGCTCTCCAGCCCTGTGGAAACTACCTCTTCCACATTGCTACCATTCAGATTGGCCCTCATGATGCGATCGAGGGTGACGTCAGACCAAAACACCAGCTCCTTGCTGTGGTGGAAGTCAAGAGCAATGGCATTTTCCAGGTTGTTCAGAAGTAGCGTGTACTCTGAGCGATGAGGCAACACTTGTCGGATATCAATTCGATTGGCAAAGAGCAGCACTGGCTCTGGCCCTGAGAAAATACAGAAATACAGCATTTGAGGGTCCTGCCTACAATTCTCTCTGCACCAAGTGCCAAACACAGTTTTTCAAGTCCTGGCAAGAAAACAACTTCCAAAATATTTCAAAGATACATTTTCACATCCTCAGTACACAGTTATAACTCAAAGATAAGTAGTTTTAAATCTTTTGGAAAACGTTCTCTCAGACAGAGGTAATAATTCCCAGTCCCACTCAAACCTGTATCTCTTCAGCCTCTGAAACCCCACCACTAGGTAGAATGATTGTATCCATCTCTTTGCCATGCAAATGTATATGTTGTATCACATATCCTACCACAGACAAGACAGTTAAAATCTGCCTCATTTTCATTGCAAAGAGAAAAAAGAGGCAAAAAGACTAAAAAGAAAACCAGTATCAGCATTCTTTATGGATTTCATTATGAGAACTGCTAATGCAATCTTAATTCTTTAAGTGGAATTTCTAGTTCCTCAGTTCCTGCATTAGAGGAACAAGTGCGTTGATGCCCCTGAAAAACTGCACATGTCTACAGAGAAGCAACTCACAGCATTTGGAGCTGATGACCAGCATCAAGGGTCAAAGCACCAGGTGGTGTGATACAAACTCACTGACTAGAAACGTCTAGACACTTCCCAGACAGAGAGAGGGGCAGGAAAATGTTTGTATCCCGGGGTCTGAGGTCACCAGGAATGACAAGGGATTAAGAAAAGAAGGTAAGGGCTGTACTACTGTCAGGGAAAAGAAACAGTGAAGTATCTCTCCACAGTCAAAATCATGCTCAATTTTCAAGGGCATCCACCAACGACCTAGGCATAACTAATACAAATCCAGGTACTCTCTTTCCTCACATGTTGGCTTGGTGAGCAGTGTAATGCTGCCAATGAAGCATCAGAGACAAAATTGTATGAGAACTGGAATACCACACACCAGAATAAGGTTGAACTTCTCTTTACCTAGAGCTTTGCAGCTACGCTTGTCAGGTCGGAGCTCATAGCCTTGCTCACACCAGCACTGGAAACCTCCTTCACTGTTGGTACAGCCTTGGCTGCAGTAGCCTTCCTCAGCACATTCATTCACATCTGCAAGTTACAGACCAAGGGAGAAAGTTATTATTATCATCAACAGATTTGTACCTATCATAGCCATCAACTTCAAGCACATCAAAGCAGCAGGGTGGAAGGTACCACTCAAAAAACCCACCTTGGCACGATCGGCCATCTTCCAGAAGCCTGTAACCTGTGTGACAGGTGCACTGCACGATCCCTCGTACCATCTGGCACTTCTGAGCACAGCCACCATTGTTGACATTGCAGTTCTCCTCCCCTGTTCGTGGGCCTGCAAAAGGAACACATGAAGACAACTGAGCTGAAATCCCAAGGCAGCTGCTCGTGTTCTCAGCTGTTAGGCAGCAGTTGCCCTTCAGAACAGTCTGAGCAAGAGAGGGAGGACACAGGCTGTGCTGGAAGCTGAGCCTTCATGATGAGAACTTTCCCCTGCAGGCCAAAACTAAAGGAGGCAACAAACCTCAGAATAATAAGCTTTTAAGATTCACTATCTCTGCAGGCAAACCTTTGATACCCAAGATCACAATCTTCTCCTCATTACTCTTTGTCTGCAGCATGTAATTGGCCAAACCACCAATGCCATTTTCCTCAGTCTTCAATTCTCTTCCATAATCACAGCCCACGCTTTCTTTCTTACACACATCCTTCAGCAACACTAGAGAGACCCCCACACATCACAGAGTGCCTCCATTTATGTTTAAGACCGAAATTGGAGAACTTACGGCAGTTTTGATGTGGGCTCTCATCACTGCCATCTCCACAATCATTTGCTCCATTGCACAACTTCCTCTGGCCTATACAACGCCCATTCCCACAAAGGAACTGGTCTGGGGCACACTGAGGAGTTCCTGCAATAGAAAGGGGAAAGTAAGCACACCACAGCTTACTGATGGAACAACAATCATAGTTGAAGAAAAGGATATGGAACGTTTGCTACAATATTGTAAGTTTTATATATGAGCACAAATCCATTACTTTCTCTTTCCTTGAATTCAGCTCATCTTGCACTCCTTCCTGCTCCACTTATCTTATACTGACTTCTAGACCTGCAAATGCTTCTCCAGACTGAGTGCAATCTCGCTTTATTGAAAAGTCTAGTCATTCTGAGAGAAAGAAAATGTCTGCAAAATTCTGGCTTAACTCCCTGTGTTTCCGGATTCCACAACTCTACAGAGTATGTGCAAGAGAGGAGTCACTTCCTCACTTAAATCAGCTGATATGTCACCACACCACAGTTCTGGATCTTAAATCTGCCAAGGAATGAGTGTCCCTGTCCAGCCCTAACCATGCTGTGATGGACTTGGAGTGACATTTACACACATCCTTGAAATCTGAGCACAGGCAACAGGATTTCACACATGAGCTACACTCTTCAACTTCCACTGCTGGCAAAAAGACTCTACAGAATTCTTCTAAGTAATGCTGTCAGTAGGGACTGCCAATCTGATTGTTTCTTCAGTAATAACTGCACTGTGTTGTTGTCTCTTATTTCTTGAGCCTCTTAAGCTAACCTGGTGGTTTCCAAATCAACACCCTCTGAAATCTCAGTAAAACAAATGGGACAAACAAAGTCATCAGCAAAGACATGGTAAGATCAGCAGATAGCGTGTATAAGCAGCATAGAAAAGAGTAGTTGTGAGAATAATAAGTACAAATAAGAACTAAGAGACACCAACTGAGAACATAAAACTAAATCACACGCAGATTCAGTTCACAGAGCACAGGAATGCTTTATATGAAGGATTCTGAAACATGACTGCATTTGTCATATCAAACACAATCAGCTGATCTTCTAGCATTCTAGGAATTTTTTCTTTATGGCAAATAAAACTAATTCTATTCTAAATCCAAGATGTGACACAGGATTTTAACTTTGCTACAGACATTGAGACAGAATATTTCACTTAGATGAGCCAGTACACATTCTGATTGGAACCACTGAGTTAATTTTTACATGTTGTCTATCAGAATAGATCTAATACAGAGCTCCATTATTAACCTTGAAGTAACAATAGCTGCACTGAACCACCTTAGATTTGATTTGAGGGGCAGAGATTGAATTGCAGTGGCTCTGGTAGTTTCACTTGGCCTCTGGGTGGCAACTCTCCTTTCAACACCACTAAATACCTTTGTTATCAGGATGAGGCAACAGAACTACTAGCTGGTCCTTAAGTACAGGTGCTTTTACCAGGATTTACCAGGATCACTGCAATCTCCTTCACACCAGGAACCATGACAACTGACCAGTCTAAAGCAGCTGCTCTTGAATGGCAACAAAGCGAGCTTCTCCCAGTCCTCTGATCTCAGCTGTCCTCATAGAACACCCACTCTCCTCAACAGGCCCAAACAGGGGTACAGTTTGACAAATCTCCTTTATTCTGTGTAATCCTTACATGAGAATTACATGGAAAGTCTAATTGCCATCTATGACAAAGTTACCTGCTTGGCTGACGTGGGATAAGCAGTGAATACTGTCTACATGGATTACTCTGAGGATTTCAGTGTGTTTCACCAGAACCTCCCCCTACAGAAACAGATGCACTACAGTCTAGACAAGAGGTCTATGTGGTGAATAAGCCACATGAGGAGAGTGGTGTCAAGTGGCTTCTTTTCAAACTGGCAACCTGTCACAAGTGGGGTGATGATACTAGTCCCAATCCCAAACCTGTTTAGTATCTTCATATGCGATCTGGATGATGGGATCAAGCACCCTGATGAAGTCTGCCAAACTGAGTGAGGAAGGGGACACTTTGTAAGGGAGATCTCCCTTGCAGGAGTTCTAGATAGGGTGGACAAATGGGCTAAAAAGAAACGAAGTTCAACAAGGACACGTATAAGGCCTAACACCCAGCAAAACATAATCCAGAAGCAAAGCAGAGGCTTGGGCTTAGGGGTCCTAATGAACAAGCAGCTTAGTATGAGTGAACATCGTGTTGCTGGGGCCAACAGGATACATCAACAAAGGCATCACCAGTGGAGATACAGAAGTCATCATCCCATTCCACTCAGTGCTTATCAGGCCACACTTGGAATGTTGTGTTTGGTTTTGGCCCCAGTTATACAGAAAAGACATAGATAGGTTGATATGGGTCCAGAAAAGGACTGCAGGACTGAGAAGCCTGCTGTAAGAGGAAAGGTTAAGAGAATTGGGTTTGTTTTGCCTTGAGAATAGAAGGCTTAGGAGAGACCTTATAACCATGTTCCAGTATTTAAAAAGCGGTCACGAAGAAGATGTAGTCTCCTCTTTTTACAAGAGGTTACAGGATAAGACAAGGACTAATGGGTACAAGTTACTCCTGGGGAGATTCTGATTGGATACAAAGGAAATTTTTTCTCAGTGAGAACAATTAGCTATAGGAAAAACCTCCCCAGGTTAGTGGTGGCTTCCATAACATTAGACACTTTTAAGATTCAGCCCAGAGCAAATATTTAAGCAGGAAGCTGACACTCTTAACCACTAAAAGAAAGGTTTTATCCTTCCCTTCCACATAATGCCCTTTTTGATTCCACTATCTGCTGGAATTGCCTTGTAATTTCACAAGGTAACACAAAAGCTAACCAGAACTACTCAGAAGGCATGAGTTAGACATAGTCCATTTGACAAAGGTAGCAACTTTGCACACTATTAACCTTTTAAAGTCTTAATGGAATCACCTGAGACCTCTGTGGTAATTTAATTAATAGTGTAGGGACAGGATAGGAAGATAAAGAGATCTGATATCTCACCAGAAAACACCATCACTTAAGTTAAGCCTAGAGATACACCAGTCTGAAAGCATGTAAGACAACCTGTAGATCCTGTTCTTTGGAAAGGATGGAAACTAGACTGAAATCAGCAATTCAATCCAAAAGAGACTTTACTATGTATTACCTCCAGGACAAACACATTAGCTATAAGCATAAAGGCAGCAGGTCAAACCTGTGTTCTCACAGTTCTCCTCATCACTATTGTCAGAGCAGTCATCTTCCCCATCACAACGCCAGGAGAGACGGACACAGCGCCCTGATTTACAGCGGAACTGGTCAGCTGTACACATAGATGTAGCTGAAGGGCCAAAAAAAGAACACCAGATGAGCAAGAAGAATATGGAGCAGAAGACATCCAATTCCAGAGTTAATAGTCTCAAACATTCTTTCACATCCATAGAAATCAAATGCCTCCACCCATTCCCAGTACTCACTGCAGTTCCTTTCATCTGACTGGTCATCACAGTCGAAGTCCCCATCACACCTCCAGCCAGCATTAATGCACAAGCCACTGTTGCACATGAACTCTCCAGAGCGACATGGCTGGTGAGAGGCTGCAGGGACAACAAAGAATATAAAAAGCAAACTCAGATGAATGTAACATCTCCAAAGCCCCTCATGCTTACACTCCACTACTCTGGTACTGAATAATCTCCTTCTGGAAACTGCTTTAGTTTCTGTACACAGAAGTGTGCTGACTACACAGCGATTCCCATCACTTTCCCTCAGTGGAAAAATTATATTGCAACCCACCTCCATCAAATGCAAAAACCCATTTATGTTTGGTCTTTTTAGGACCAATACACCACCCTGCACTAACTTACAGCAGTCAGATTCATCAGACCAGTCCCCACAGTCATCATCGCCATCACAGTGATAGATATCCAAGATGCAGCGTCCATATGCACACTGGAACTCCTCCAAGCTGCAGGTGGCAGCTGGAACATCTGATGCTAACAAGGGAATCAAGGAAAAATGCTTGAGATGACAGATCCCAATTCAGTTTAGATACAACCTTCTCAGCCTAATAATGAACTAGCAAGTATTTAATGGAAAGGTGCTAGAAATTACTAAACACTGTTACATATTTCGGCATCACTAAAAATAATAGCAATTAAAAAAATACACAGAATGTTAAGACTATAGAAAATAACATTTTGACAATCATTAAGTTCTAGACAAGCAAACAGCTATGAAGAATGATGGGTTGATGGAAAAACAATAAAAAGGACAGTTGGAGGTGTCACCTTCCAACTTAAACTTGAGACACTATGTTTTGGTGCTCTCCAGAAAGTGTTAAACTTGTTCCATTAAGCCTGAAAAAGGCAGATACAAAAAAAAGGTAGAAAAATACAGATACCTTCTTTGGCATGTCAGAATGCAAGGTTAAAATATGGGATTATTTCTTCAAAGTCTTCAAAAAATAAACAGTTGAAGACCAAAGGGAAGCAAGCAAGCAGCAAGATGCTCAGGTCTGCGCCTGACCTTGAAGGATTTCTTCCCTCCCTTTCCTCTGAAGTTGTCACCAAAACAAATTGTGCCAGACAGATGACCCTGGGCAATGCCCAACAAACTTGGAGTCAAGGATTTGTCCACTGTTTGTTGAACAGTACACTATGTGAGAAGGGATTAGAAATATCCTAAGTCCCACATAACACAATCTGACACCTCTCCTCACGCTCTCTATAGAATGAACTGCATGTTTCAGGCGTATGAGTCTTCCAACTGAGGAGCTCTGAAAATAAATCCATTAAACAAAAGGGGAAAGATATACAGTCTGGGAAGTGAATTATGCCTGCCTCTACAACCTGAAGCAGTGGACACAGCCTGCAGGCACACAGCACAAGCTTCATTTGAGTATCCAGGGGTTGAATACTAAAATTTGTCACAAAATGTGCATCACTAAAGGAGTGCTTAGGTCTCTGAGATAAAACTAAGTCAATAACTTAAATTCTCATGCAGTGTGATTCCGTTATAACACAAGACCACCCAAAAAAAACCAAGCCCCCCCAAAAAAAACCAGTGTAGTCCCACCTTGTTCCAAACAAATGACAAGCAGAACTAGAGACAAGGAAAAGACGACACATGGAGAAGGCACATGGAGAAGGATGAGAGAAAAGAAGGTAGCCAAACTGAGGCTCTCAGTGAGTTACTTAAAATGACTGATTGAGACTATAACCCACAAGGACTAGAGAAACATTCCAGCTTAGACAATCAGGGAGGTCAGTTCTCAGTGTCCCTCCGCCCCCTTAGGAGGCAAGGTTGAAACATCTCCCCTCCCTTCCCAGTGGCCTATTCACGGCCTGACTGGAATCAACAGGTCGATTCCCAGGCAAGGGAACAAGAAAGGGAGAGGGGGGAAAGGAGAGAGGGAGAGGGGGGAAAGGAGAGAGAGAGAGAGGCTGGCTTCCTCTTAGAGTCCTTTCCTTGCTTAGAAATGTTTGCAGCTCCTGGCTCCCTGCCAACTCTCATTATCTGGAGAGATAAAAGAAAACTCTCCCATACATCCACTCCCCCTGCCCTTCAGGAGCTGGCGGCCCTGATCCCCCTCCCAGAGCCTTTTGAAGTTTCCTGCTATCTAGAACAAATTTTGCAAAATGCCTTTGAGAGCAGGGTGGGGGAAGGGACCGCTGCAACTTCCACAGATACCAGCAGCACTCTCAGACACTAGGGAGGCAGTGGGGGTTAGGAAGGGACATAATAGCCTCTTGTCCCACTTGCCACAAGCCTGTGGAGGTGGAGGAGAAAACAACTGTTGCAGGCTCTCACACTCCTCATCATTCATATCAGCTTCCAGCTAACTTGTCCTACTGGCCCTTTTCAGATGTCCTGCATAAAGCATCCGAGTGGTTGGTCAAGCAGGCAGCCCCTGCAGTGTGCCAACTGGAGACACGCAGCCTCTAAGGGTGGTGTCAGAGGCAGAGCCCCTCAGAAATTTCAAGCAGGAACCAACTAAGAAGGAACAGTTTTCTACTTTTTTCTACTTCCAACTCCTACAGTAAACCATAAGCCTTCTGCTCTGAGTCAAGGTCACACAGCCATAAGAAGGAACAGAGAAGCAGTCAGGCACCAATGAGTACGCCTGTGAGGTAACACATGAGATATACCATCCTCTTGTGCCTCTGGGGTAGGCAACAGAAGGCAGCAGATCTCACAGTACAGGCAGCACTAACTTGTTTTTGATCTCTGCTGCAGGAAAAGTGCCAAACCCCAAGACAGGAGTAGGTCCAAAGCACCATTTCCTGTGGTTAAAAGGTAAGGAAAGCACTTACGGCAATTCTCTTCATCTGAGCCATCCTTGCAGTCTGTGTCACCGTCACAGAACCAGTGCTCTGCTATGCAGCTACCATCACTGCAACGAAACTCCTTCTCCGAGCATTTTCTCATATCTGCAGACAACAACACAAAGCAAGCCTTGGCTTTCCTCAGAGTGCCCAGGAAGCAACTGCAGTGTGATCCTGAAGTTCCTAGGTCACCCACAAACAAGACTTCTCATTAAACTTTACGTGTGCAGGTCACGCAGTGCCTGAGTAAAGCCAGGATTTTCCTTTTAACTGATGCAGAATTGCTGGACTCAATAGGAATATTCAGGATTTCACAATGGCATGTCAAGCACAGATGAAGTGATTTTTGCCTGGCAGGTAAGCCACACAGCCTGAGATCCAAGCAACCAGCCTTGGGAATGGAATATCCCACAAGCCCAGCCCAGATAATCTAATAGTAAGTCCTCTTCATGCCCAGGGGATCATAAATGGGAGCCTGTGCAATTCATATTAAAGCTCTGGTAGGGCAAGTAGGTCCATCTTACTCACCACACTGCTCATCACTGTTGTCACCACAGTCGTTGTCACCATCACAGTGCCACAGGCTGCGGATGCAGTATCCATTCTGACATGAGAACTCATCTTCCTCACACTCACGTGGAGCTGCAAGGACAAAATAGTGTTAAGGTGAAGGTAAGGCAAGAAGTTTTACCTTGCAAAACACAAAAACGCTACAAATAAGAGCAAGCAGTGAAGCTTCAGTGAAGCTGTAGCTCCAGTGAGTGCCGTGTAACACACTGGCTCTCTGCACATGCTGCCAAGTAGGGATCTGGTTAATTTTTGTGGAGGAGGAGAGCTCTATCACTAAACACCTTTAGCTAATGGAAGCCAACCACAAATAACTCTCATCGCCAACACATAGGAGAAAGGCGGGAGCTGTAGCTGAACTCAGATTCAGGTAAAATTCTATTTTAATAATCTGCCAGCCTACCATGGCAGATCTTTTAAATATATCATTTCATACTGCAGCACACAGCCAGCCTTCAGAGCAATCAGTCTCTGCATGGGCATCATCCCTAACAGCACCTCCCTCTCCTCAGGGATCTCCGTTTGAAGGGAGAGGATGCTGGGGACAGTCTGCCACAGCTGAAAAGTCAGACAGTGGAACCTGAGGCCACAGGAAGTCAGTCAGACAGGCAGTTCAGTAGGATTTGGCAGGGGTTAGGTGTTTCCATGAACAGGGGAGGACATGAAGAGCTCAGCTCAGGGAAGTGCTTCATGGGACATTAACTAGCAAGGCTGCAGGGCATAAACGGTTCTCCAGCTAGATGGAGAAGCATCCCCTCCCCCAGGACACACAGCTGAATAGCAAGCCAGGTGCCAAGGCAGCAGGGCTTACAGGCATCATGTTCGCACTGTACACACCTCTGTCAGAGGCAGGATATAGCTGATTACAAGCCAAAGGTCTGATTCAGTGGATAAACTCTTAAACATTACTGTAATAAAAAGGGTCACCTTTCTCCAGCCATGGTACTAAAACTACCCTCTCCCCTCAAAGCAGCAACTTACGGCAGTCCTGTTCATCGGAGTCATCCTCACAATCATTGTCTCCATCGCAGACCCAGGACCGGCGGATACACTTCCCGTTGTCACAGTGGAAGTCCAAAGGGGAGCAAGTGGGCAGCACTGCAACAGCAAAGAAACACCTCATGGAACTGCAGCCAGCTTCTTTCCTGAAAGAAAAGTTCCTTCCTCCCGAAGTTCCTGAGGTAGAAGGGCTACACCCCTCAGAAACAGAAAACAAATTGCACAGTCCTGAGGAAGAGCTGCTGCTCTGATGGGGGGCCAGGGTAGGTCTGCAGTTTGCAGTCTCTCCCCCCCAGAGAAGCACTGACCTTTCCACAGTAAAGTAGCTGCCTTGATTCCCCCACTGAGTTGCTTTATTTCTTTCTCATCCCTGAGCCCACTGTACTCCCATAACTGCACTTGTATTTTAAGAAGCAAAAACCTTTTTGGGTTGGGATTCCTGTGTGCTTCCCAGTGCAGTCCAGCCCATTTCAATGACAAAGCAAGTTCTTCAGAGTGACAACTTTTTTGGGTTGGGAACAAGACTTTCAAAGGTACATGCTATAGTGTGTGTGTTCCAGTGCAGGGACTCATGTCGGCATTTTTGTCTAACAGACCTGCAATGAGAAAGTTAGAAGCAGAAACCCACTGCTAGGAATAATCCACCGTGTCCCTCGTATGGGCAACAGAGTCCAAAGCCTGGCAGAGGTCTCCAGAAGAGATAGAGGAAGGGGGCAGACATGGAATGAAGCTTCCCTACACAGTAATCTGTTGGCAACTGTGTAGAACTACAACTCCACAATGTTCAAAGAAGCCTGGAGCCACAAACCTGGAATTCAAGGGGGAGCATCAGCCCCGTCCTTTCCCCTACAGATGAGAGGAACACTCAACCCCAGGAGGTTCATGCTTTTAAGTGCTGCCAGCTGTGATACGGCAGGGGGTGAATAAGACTGTTCCTGACAGGTGTGTTCTCCATCGAACAAGGTTAGCTCAGCAGTGTGAAGGGGTGATGGCTGGAGAGGCTACTGCCTGAAACCCTTTCATCCCAGCCCAGCTTGTAGACAGCATGTCCCATCTGTCATCAGGCAGGCCAGCTCTCTTCTGCTATAACTGATACTTCTTCCCTTGCCAATACTATACTGGAGGTAGGAGTTCAAGGGGAGGAGGAGAGTGGGTAAAAGAAGAAGGTGAAGACAGCAGCCACAAACACAAGGAAGGGGATTTTACAAGGAGAACAAATAGTCACATTTTCAGCTTTTCCAGCTTCCTCACCCCTCTATTCCCCCTTGGCCCAGGACTGCTACCTACATTCTGTGAAAGTAGCACAGATCACATTATATAGAAACATTCACAACTCTTGATACCAAGTCCTACAACATTTCTTTTAGGGCAAAGTAAGCCCTAAGGGCCTCCCACCCTAAGAATACACTGGTACAGTTGAATTCATATTTGATCCAGTATCTCCTTTTGTAACATTTTGGAACATTTTCTTAGCTATTCCTACTTCATGGCAGGTGTGGGCATCTCTATATCTGAGAGGACATCATTGCAGATGTCACAGAATCAGAGTTGAAAGGGACCTTCAAAGGTCATCTAGTCCAACCCCCATGCAGCTGAACTCTGCACTAGGTGACTAGGATCCAGCACTAGCCTTTGAGAAAAGGTTCCTTGTATCGTGTCCAGAATACCTAGTACATATTTACGTCCAGGTCAGATCCAGCCACTTCAAGGTCTCAGGTACGAAGAAGAGGGAAGAATACAAACCTGTATTTTCATATTTGACAGCACCCTCATCTTCCAATGGCTGACCTGTTTCCTTATGCTGCAGATTCTCTGAGCACCTCAGTGTTGCTGCATCAAAATGGAAGGGGAGCTTCACCTTATTCCCCAGTACAGGCAGAAAGGGAAAATACCCCCAGTTACCAAACTGCTTCCAAATAAAATCAAGATAGATTCTTGGATTTCAAGGGTGGGTTCCACAAATCAGACCCTTCTCCCCCAAGCACAGCTTCCATCCATTGCACACCAAGCAAACCTTCCCTGGCCTCAGCTGCAGTTTCAAGACTAAAACCATCCCCCCAGCATATGCTTTTCTCCCTGCTTTCCCCAGTCCCAGCGTAACTAATCACCAAAGGACTGCACAGGAGCTGCCTGGAAGGGAATTTGCATGCTGACTCTCCAGGGGAGAATTCTTCAGGCTCCCAGAGGGTTAGGCCATTAGCGCTGGTTTAGAGCTGATACCATTATCCCACTGAACTGCTGCATCCCTTCATGAGGTAACAACACAAAACGAAATTCCACCCCTACAGGGAGCAGTTCAGCCAATTTCATACTCTCTCTAAATATAAAAATTGAGCTTCAAGCAGGAGAAGGGGTGTAGTGGGAAGTGGGTAAAATACAAACTGCCACATACAAAGGAAGACCTAATTCCCACCCAGCAGACAGCAAGTGTGTGCCAGCCCAGACAACACCAGGGGGGAGATAAATCCCTTTCTACATGAACTCTCCTTTACAGGAGGAAGAAAAAAAAACCCACAAATCCACTTAAGACAAAAAAGCTGCACTAATGAATGAAGGCTGATGTCTCATACAGCAGAAGAACTGCCAATAGAATCAGGATGCACATAAAATAATCCGAATCCAATAATGGTCACAAACACATGCTTCAAAAGAAAACACAAGAGATTCATCAGCAGTATTTGCATGGGAGCAGACTCTTCCTAACCCCCTCTTCCCAGCTCTGCCTTCCCAATCCATGATCCTCTCTCCCCATTGAAAGACAAACTGCCTACACTTTCTGCTATTCATTCCAAACACCAAGCCTCAGTTCCACCCTACAGCTCTTAGCTCTAGGGTTATCATTTAGTTCTTCTGTTAGTAATTTATTACTTCATATTTTGATGAGGTTTATTTCTATGCAACTAAAGCTGAGGGCATACCACTGTCCCAGAGTTTGTGTTTAGCACTGATGTAAATATATCTGAAGTGTTTGTAAATTCAAAGTTGAGAGGAAATTCAAAAGAAGTCAAACTGAGGATATTCAACCAACAACCTCCTCTGTATTTTGTCCTGACATAGTGGAACAGCTATACAAATTCTTAAGCTTATATTATTTAACTTATTTTAAAAGCCATGCTCCTCTGACAATGGTCTGAAGAAGAGTACACAGTAATAGAAGTAGTAAGCACTTTTTCACAGTTAGAGGTGGAGCAAGACCTCTCTGTACAAGCCAGATTTGCAGCTAGAAATCAAGAGACAGAAATGCTTTACTCTCTTCTTAGCTTGATATTGAAGCTTGCACAACCCTGCAACACTTCTGTCTCTTTTAGTCTTACTTCCTCAACCAGTAAAATGATGTATATTTATTACTTCCTAAGAAAGCTGCAAGCCCTTCATAGGCCCTGTTTCGAGTGATGACAAAGTAATTGTAGATTGCACTATCATGCTTTCAGCATTACTCGCAGCAGGATAAGGTAATGCAATAGTAAACACAGTTAAGCCTCATCTCCTTCCCTGCTCAATTCCAGCTTGATCCCTCTATATCTGTACAAAGAAACAGGATTATCCTAAAAGAGAGTAGCAAAAGCAAGTCTTAGAATGGAGTAGAAAACAGAAAATAGCCAGCCAGACAGGGAATAACCCATCTCTCCAAAAAGGGCAGAGATGCAGGATGGGGCATCAACCAAGAGAGCACATCTGTCAACTGACAGCGAGCAATACAAAAAGTCCTTTGAACTTCTATTTCCCTGAGCTCATCCCTCTGCATGGTCAACCTGGACATCATCCAAGGTTTCAGCAAAGCTAGATCTATCTGAAGCCCACTCACTATTCCTCCCCCCTCCCAACTCCTATTACACAGGGAACTATTTTACGGCTGTGCAGAGGAGATGGTGGGGGGAAAAGGGAAGTTTATAAGGTGAAATGCAGGATAAATCATGTGCTTCTTCCTTTTGAACATGTTATCCTGTTGCATGAAGTGAGCAGGTTGCTTTGTACCCAACAACAGCAAGCAACTGGTTTTCAGAGGTCTGGAGAACAGCAGTCTGAATAGTGCTGCTTTTTTAATTAGACAAACTCTCAGTGATATGGAGAATGAGAGGTTAATTAAAAAAATAAATACAAACTAAAACCAAACAAACCCTATTATGCTACCTACATTAGTGACAACTGCAGCCTGATCCCCAGCTATGTCCACACGAATGCATGTGCATAAGCACATACATACAAACACAACTCTCCTTAAAAAGATCTTCAGCACAGTGGGCAAACAGTCCAGGAACAAGAATAAGGGATATTCGACTTCTCTCAGGAAGAAAGAAGAGACACTACACTTTACTAGCTACATTTTTGAAAATCTAGTTCCAAAATAATACAAATGTTTCCAGTGCCAGTGCTGCTCTGTATTGAAGGTTGCTGTTGGTCAAAACTTTAAAAAAAAGAACAGAAAAAAACTACAACTGTAAAAAGAGTACTGGCATCCAATCCTTCACACAGCCCTTTGATCACGAGTGCTCTGCCTTAGGGGGCACTGCATTAATTCTGATGCCTTTTAAAGCAAACACACATACTCCAAGACAAATAAAATGCATAGTGTGGTTCCAGATACAGAACTGGCGTATTTTCATGAGAAACTGTAAGGTAAAATTATTAAATTCTCCTCCAGTCCCTTTCATTGAAGGACTGTACACAAAACAAAGTAAGCAAGCCTCTGTCTTGAGGAGCTACACATTTACAACCTGATTAGGTATGATATCCAAAATTCAGAGCAAGAAGGTTCTACGGAGGGGTTGGTTATGAGTGGATTTGGTGTATCTTGTAAGAAACAGAACTATTTATCTCTCCTTAGGCCAAGTTTATTCAGTTGTCCTTTCACCCTTGCCACAGGAAGTACGACTCATTCACACCATGCTGAACTTCAAAGCGCATGCAGGAGGGCAGAATGAAAACCATTCCCCCACTTCCATGCAGCTTTCGTTAGGGACAGTCCAAAGCAGCCTCTGTTGACACACGGCAGGAAGGCAGCTGAGCTACTATGTGCATATGTAGCAAGGGCTTCCAAGCCAGACACTGACAGCAAGCCAGAAAGTTGACACCAGAGAAAGTCTATGAAGCTGGCATGACAGCTGGGAGGTTGCTTATTACTATTATTACTACAGCACACTGGCTTACAAACATGATCCAGAGCAGGAAGCAAACATGTCATGAACAATTGGCTCCCTCCACATCAGGGCTTCAGATTTTCAAGAGTTCCTGTCACAGCCAGGTAAGCAGAAGCAGGGCCTTCCCCAAAATGACAAGAAAATACCTACAAGAGGTAGACATTCTGAGGACATCAATGCAAGCAGGAAAGGGATAAGGTGTGCAGAAACAGTTGAAGAAAATTTGGTGCAATTGACTCAGAAAGTGGGAATGTGGTTCATACTTTGTAACAGAACCTTTAAAAAAACCCAACAAAACACAATACACCACATTTTAGGCATTTATTTAAAACAGAAAATCTCAAAATAAAGAAGCGCATCCTGTGTCTACTCTTGGTTTGCATAGCTGCAACTCCTTCTGTTCACTACTAAGTATCTCACCTTTTCTATTTATTTAGTAAACTCCAGTCAAGTTTACATATATAAACTCAAGAATATACAGTGAGACACAGACAGTGATGCAAGACTGCATCTTGACCTGCTAAGTTAATTTTCATCTTTTCTCCCACTCTCCCTCCTTGGTTCTAGCAATTCAATGTCTTTCCATTCTCCTCTCTCCTTCCCAAGGATGTGGACACAAATCTCCCAGGAACTCATTTGTGTCTTTTTATCAGCTGAGAGTATACACGTGGGCTGATACACTGAAGGAAAAGTAGACCTTAAAACAAGCACAGTTACACCTTTATTCCTATGGAAAGTTAGGACTTTAACAGGAGAAAAAAAGAAAATCCTGTAGCTCTAAAACTAGCCTCCAGCAGACCACTCAAAACATATGAACCCTTGCAATCACTTATCAGAGGCAGCTACTTGATGATACTATAATTCTTTTCTTTATAGTTCAGAGCTGTACTTCTATATGTTGCTGAAAGAATCACGAGAACTTTAGCAACACACAAGAGTCCACGTAAGTGGTTGCACAGACTGAGTCAGAATAAATCACCTTGCTAACCCAAGAATGAAGACCAGCACTGTGGTTTTTGAGGAATCTCACTATTTTTTTTAACCAGGCTTTTAATAGATCCAGGGCTTGTATGATGACTTCATCATGACAACCCAAACCTACACCTTAATATTAGCATTAAAAAGAAATTCACAAATTTCAGATCTGGTATAAGTCAATAAACTAAAAATAAATCAAGTTCAAAACAGAGGAATTATCCAAAATTTAACTCCAACCAGAACACAACACATCATGGACAGATGGCCAAGGAAGAACAGAAGACTGACTATTCTCATGTACCATCCCCAAGCATCAGTGCTGACTTATGAGAAGCTTAAAATTATTTAAAATTGGAGCTTCTGTTCCAAAGGGCTCACACTCCACCCCTGCTCTTGCATTTCCTCTTGCTTCCTTTATGCTTGGCAGTCAAATGGATCAAATGGAAAATTAACTCCACAAGCGAAAAGGATTCAGCAGGTTATCCACTCCAGTAAAACGTTTCAGAGACATAATAACTAGGTAAGATACAAAATAGCACATACAACTACCATCAGCCTACACTGTGAAACTGATCTAGTTCTCATGAACTACCAACTACTTACCAACTACCAACCAATATCAACTTTAAAAGCCTCAGATGAGCAGCTAGTAGAAGACTCATCAGATTTAATGGAATAAGTGCTCCTAGGGCCCCTTCAATGCAACCTCGCAATTGTGTGCTGAAGCCATGCATTTAACATTTCTACAGAGTCCTTAGCCCCACTGCTTAACTTTTATTTTTGCTTCCTTTCTTCCTTGTATTTATTCTACTGCAACACAATATTCAAAAAGTACTTCCCCTGAATCTTTATAAATGGAGCTCTTTATCTCCCCTATCATCTTGTCAAGTCTAGTGTCCCTCTCTGGATGTGCTAGTTTACCTCGCTAAATTGAAAAGACTGACAGCACAAATCATATTCTGAACACAACATTTAAATATATCCAATATGCAAGTGCTACCTTTGAGACACCACTCTTTGCTATAGTCTTATTCCTCCCTTTGCCTTGTTAGAAACTGTAATTTAGATAAGGCAGAAACCAAACTCCACCTACAAGCTCCACCTCACTTACCTGACTGCCTCTGCCTGATAAGACTTCCCAGGCTCCATTTCCCAAAAGCATCATAAGATTGACCACAGTTCATTCAGTTCACTACTACTCCCTAGTATGCACAACTTCCATTCAAATCCACATGGGCCAGATTTCATATACCATAACCCTAGCTTTACTGCACAACACTGTAAGGTTCCTCTCACCCAGGCCAAAGAGAGAGACACGATGCAACAGCAGATGCCAAGATAAGAGTGTAAGAACATTGCATGCAAGTAAAAGACATGCTTCGGATGACAAAAATCTGCCTCTATTTATGATGCAAAGAATTTCCAAACAAGAGCTGGTGTATTTATCTTTAAAAGCCTCAGTGGTTTTCTCGGATTGCTTCCTGAGAATGTTACACATTTCAGAACCAACACTCAGTGGCATGGAGATCCACATCTTGCATACAAACAAACCATGCATTTGCACAATCCAGCAATTCTAGTTAGCTTTGGGCTATATCCTAGTAGTTCCTATGGAAGGTCTCATGCCTTCTGCCCCCCAGTCTTACCCTGTCTGCTTAGTGTAAAAACTTCTGGTGCTGCATTTCATTGAAATACAAAAGACCTTATCAACAAATATCTCTTATCTAAAAGCATTAAAGGCTCTTTCACTAGATTTGTAAACATGTAGGTTTTCCTTCCACTTTCTTTGATTTCTACAGTCAATGCCCAAAGATAATTTCACTGATCACCATTAAACCAAATACCAGTAACCTCAGTTAATAAAATACAATTTTTCATTCAAGGTCTTCTACATTGTTCAAACATTAGAGGAAACAACAATAATTTTTCACAAAGCTGATTTGAGATCTCACACTTAAGAAAGTGATTCTCCAAGACAACATTTCAAAGATGAGGAAATCTTCTCTCTTCACAGCAGTCAAGAGTGGAAACTGAGGAAACCTAAAGAAACATTCAACAGAGGAAGACAATGTTCCTCAATGATGTTCATTCACAGGAAGCCTTAAATCTTCATATCTAGGCAAACTTTCAGGAAGGGAGTTCTAAGAAATCATGTCTTTTTCTCCATCCTTCAATTCTACCATGGTCTAAAATCCAAAGAGATAAAGTAGGACAGCAATTTGTAGCTCCAGGGAAGGAGGTTTTCTCTATTCATCTATATCAAACTAAACCCACTAGGAGTGACACATCTTATCAGTTCTTACCTAGACTCACCTTCAAAGATGCTGATACTATCTATGCAGACACACAGCAGTTGCACAGTAACTTAGCAGATCCCAAGATTAATGTATTTTTAACATAGTGCTTATCTTTCCTGGGCAGCCAGGACAGAAACTAAAACATTACCAAAGACAGCAACCCACCTCAAAATACTTCTTCACACTACCCATTTGTTTTCTGGTAATATTTACTGTGAAGCCATATAATTTAGTTCACAGACAGCAAAAATAAGAGACTGGTCTCTGTCCTTCCCTCTCCCTCTAAAACATTTACATCCAACAGCCACATAAAGTCAGCTGCAAAAGCAAAGCTGGGCTTTCACTGTTCTTTATGTCAGTAGACACTGACTCTGTTAGACTACAAGTACGTAAGTTAGTCAAAAGTATATCATCTGAAATCTTAAACATTTGTCATAGAAAACCAAGATGTGTCTGTAAAACAGAGAAGCACCTGCAGAGAAGAAGTGAAGACATTAAGTTTGGACAAAAGCAAGTGAAGAATGGTATTCTTACTGCAGCCATCTTCATCACTGTGGTCCCCACAATCATTGTCTCCATCACATTGCCACTGAGCAGGGATGCATGTGCATTCACCAAAAGCACTGACAGCACAGGTAAAATGATTACGTCCACAGGAGCATTCAGGGCTACTTGTAACACCTATGAAGGAACAAAGAAAAAAGGTATTGTGAAGAGATCAGTCTATATCAGGATAAATGCATTAAATATGAAGTGACATCAACAAGTGGACTCCAGGTATGCAGAATGTGTATCAATATATGCTCTGCTGCAAAGGAAAACATTCACCCCCCCAGCATTGTTGAAACAGGAGATGAAGCTCTATGCGGAGTTTCCCAGAACGTGGCTATTTGAAGGAAACAGCAAATAGAAACCTGCAGAGAAAGACTTGAGGATCAGTTAGCTGAAAAATAACTCAGTGCTACACACAGACAAATCAAAGGAATCCCAGGTATCGGAGCACTCTTAATTTTACAGACTTAGTCTTCCAAGTACTGCTGGTTCTCTGCTTAGTTCTGACACCGCAGCAGAAGGACTAATAAAGATTCTACTTGAGAGCTATATGAAGTCTTCTGCAGACCCAGAACTCTCTAGACTAAAATCTTTTATATGTCACTGCTTTCAATGTTTCAGTCTGCAGGGAAAGAAAAAAAGAATCCTGTCTTGATTGAACAGATTCAACTGTGACATTATTCCACATGTAACATTCAGGGAAGTAAGAGAAGGTAATTTTCAATCCTGATCAAGGAAAATACAGTCCAAATATCAATATATAATCTGATAGGAATATTTCTATAGCCTTAAAATTAGTTTAAGGAACTCCCAACTCTTTCTCCTCTCTCCAAGGTACAGAACAATCCTCTACACAACTCTGGCTCTCACTTTTGTGCAAATGCAACTATCTCCAATGACATTCCATGCAGCCTCTTGATACATTGCTGCCTTGAGAGAGAAGAGGCTACAAGCTACCTCTCAAATGGGAAAAGGTTGTGCCTGAACTTCCATCTGACACCATCTATACAATCTATGTAATCAATACCACTGTAAAACAAATTATTATTAACAATCCACTCTGTGGGGATCCACTAGTCCGTGGCTGGATTCTTTTGCGTGGCTCCTTATTTCTGCTATACAAACCTGAAGCTCTCAGAGGAAACAACAGAACATAAGGAAGAAAGAGATACTTGCTGCTAGTGGTCTTTCTGAGTCACCTTTTTACTACATCAACATCTTGAACTGTTATGCAGACTTTTTTAATTCATCTGTAACACCTAGTATATCTGTGAAAAACCATGCACTGTAGAAACCTAACAGCAAAATCCTAAGAAGAAAAAGCAAAAAGCCCCATTGATTCATTATTTTCCATTTTAATTAAAAAAAGCAGTTTCTGCAAAAATTTCTGCAATGGTTCCTCAAACTCTCACAACAGCAGAACTTGGACAAGTTAGGCTAAGAGTTAAATTTAGAGAAGACGTAGTAGTTCTTTGAGGAACAACTCCATGCTGAGTTTATTCTGCAACAAAATCATCTGAGAAGGGTTTTGCCACCCAGTGGTACCAGCTCCTATTGCTATGCTGCAAGGTCCCACGGGTATTTTCCAAGTACCTCCACCAGCTGATGAACTGAGACAACCAAATTAGTTGCCAGATCTTCCATCACATACTGCGATGGGTGCAAAGAATTTTTTATTATTTTTCTCACCTTCACTACAGTTTATCTTTAAAAGGTTTAGTAGAAAAAGTACTTATCAAGAAGTAATAAATGCCAGAGAATGAAGTCAATGATCTAGTGTAACAATGGATAGAGGCAGGAAAAACATACAGTGAATAAGGNTAGAACTCCCTCCAGCAAAGACATTCACTTGGACAAGTTAGGCTAAGACTTAAATTTAGAGAAGATGTAGTAGGAAAAACATACAGTGAATAAGGAACAGCAAGAAAGGAAAGCAAACAAAAGGGAGCAGAATGGTGTCAGATCCTCAAAGGACTTACCAGGTACGACCAGAACAAAACTCACTAAGACAGAAGTAGGTGATATAGTCAGAAGGCAAATAAAAGCCACAGGCATCCCTAAGAAAAAGCAATGCAGCAAGTATACAACATACTCAACTGTTAGAAACAAGAAAATTCAAAAGAACCACAAATCTCCTCAAAAATCAAATGGGTTCCTTCAAACCGGCAGCACAGGCAATTCAGGACAAACCACCTTCTACTGTCGCCTACCACTATTTAGAAAGGCAGCAATACCTGCGTATTATAACCAAGGTAGTTGCTGTTCAAAACACCTTTTCCAAAGCAATTTTTCTACTATTTTCCTCAACAGCACCCACAAATATTTTTAGCTCTGACATCCCTTCCTGTTGAAATAGGCCAAGATGATCATCATCCTCATTACTCCCAGAAAAGTAGGAAAGTACTACTGATTCTCATCCATGCTCTACCAAGTCTCCTCCTGCAGCTGCAGGAAAGAATCGAATATCAAGGCAGTTAATTCTTAAACTAAGAGAATATATAGAATAAATTTTTTTCTGGATAAGCAAAATGAGAGACTCGGGGAAAGAAAAAACAGGAGAGAATTTGTGTATCTATCCCAATCTGCAAACTGCAACTTAATCTGCTGCATTGTTAAACATGCAGTTATCTTCAGAAGTTGCTGCTAATATGTGTATTTGTACACACATGTATTAAATCTGTTTTCCACACCTCACTGAAGTCACCATTTTCAACCAGCTCCAGCTTATGTTTTTACCACACTATAGGAACTGATGGAAGCTGACAGATACATAAGAACAGTCTCACACACACTAGCCTATATTGTAGAACTATTATGTAAGCATCCTTTGCTTAACTGGCCCAACCCTCTAGTCATGATAAAAATGCATTTTACAAACCATAATTTACACTAGTCTTATGCTTGGACAAGTACAATATAGTCTCATTCAGAGAGCACTCTAATTCCAGCCTATAAAGAGTACTGGAGGAACCTCTAGCAAAACAGTACTAGCGCTCTGAATCTCCACAAACTTTCTCAGATTATTTTGTTGGAAAAGAAGCTTAGCATGGAATTGTTCATCAAAGAACTTCTCTAAATTTAACTCTTTGCCCAATCCAGATGAATAGTCTCTGTCCAATAAAAACAACGGATTGAATAAAACCTGGGACCCCTTGTAGACAGCAGGAATTTTCTGAATGATTTCAGTGGGGATAGTATTTCAGCCTTGATGTCCCATGATTACTTCCCAAGGCTCAGAGCTCCGGTGACATAACCCTGTAACTGTATCTGTAACAGCAGAGAGACAGGAAGGATAAAGACAGGAGACATGTTTTCTTCAGCTTCCTTAGAGATGAGCAGAAGTAGTGCACTGGTGTAAGAAGCCCCAACAGAAAACTCTCTTCAACATCGAGCTCTGACTAAACATAGGGAACATGAGACAGAAGACTAACCAAGTGTGCATTAGGGTGGAACATAAACCTCCAGTGTCACGTTTCAATTGCCATTAGCCAGGAACAGGACGGAAGTCAGCACTTGCCATTCAGGCAACTGGACCAACAATCAAAGCAGACATATCTACTTACACTTCTACACATTCTTTTCAGAACACAAACAATAATGGGGTACTGCTAAGCTTAGTCATGACAACTATTTTTCCTAAAAGCTTTTCATCACATTGCATTTTACCAAGTCACTCTATTAAAAAAGCATTTCACTTATGCAGGAGGCAAAACCCTAACATAATTTAATGTGGAAAAAGCCTGACATATTTCAACAGTGCAGTATGTACAGAACAATACCAAAAGCTAAACAGAGGCATGGCCAGGTGCTGAACTGACATCACTCAACTTGTTTGGCCTCTCTTAGCTTGTGAGAACTCCACACAAGTTTCCTACTCACTTGGCCATGGGTACAAGAAACCAAAAAAATCATCTTCATTGTCTGTAGTTTGGTTCCATCCAGATGTGACATCAGCAGGGCATACTAACTAAACAGTTTTCTTAGCAAAGCATTATACAAACAGCCTCCAGATTTTAAAAACAGGAAGTCAGTCTAAACACAGGCCTCATAGCTAACATCTGCCATCACCTTAAATTTAGCATGGTACATTCAGTTTCTTCAGATGCTTTCCAAATACCCCCCACAATCTTCACATTTAACTGACAAATGAAATGTCTCCTGAGGGAGGGTGGGGTTTTTTCCCCCCCTTAAAAACATAGTTAGGATATTTGTAATTTTATGTCTAAAGTTGGCAAAACAGTTATGTCATTCCTGGCTGAAAAGCAAACATCAATAATAATCCTGTTATTTCTGCACATCTTTTTTGAGAGGGATGGGTGAGGTTGCTAAAACAAGTTTTAATCTGCACCTCCCCTCCCCCGTTCTCTTCCCTTTTTTCATTCCTTCTCCTTGCCCCCTACCTCAGCAACTCTTCAATTGGCCAAATAATACAGCCCACAACGATAAGCTTATATACAAAGCTTGATTTTCCTGATGAGGTCACTTGCAACCCTCAGAACTATTACATAACAGCCCTGTATTTGCCACAGACCCACAAAAACACTGACATTACAAAGGAGGCTTAAGTAGACAGAACAATTAACCAACTGAACCCTGTAGTCTTTGTTTTGTTAAGAATAGCAGATTGCTATAGGAGAGTGAAAACACTGTTTAAGTCCTGATGGCATGGGTTTTTTTCCAAAAGGAGAGATGCTAATTCTATTTTCAGTAAAAACAATGACAGATGGCAGTTCTTACCACTACTTTGTGGCAATTCAATCTTCTATAGGCTCTCTCTTCAACATGCCCAGGTTGGGAGTGACCTCAAAAAAGAAATCAACTTTTTGTGAGAGGGTACATAAAGGAGATTCTCTAGCTTCCTGTCCAGTCCCATCTTGAAAACTTTCAACAATAGGGACTACTACCACATTCCTGGGGAGGTAGTTCCAGTGAATGTTTGTTCTTACCATAAAAAATATTCATTATTATGTTAAGATGAATATCCTGCTCTTCGGGGTCCATCAGCTCTGGCAGATCCTGGCAGCATTCTGCCAATAGCAGGATTTTGTAACAGTCCAATAATATGGATGAAGTTTCCCCAAATGGATGCTGTCCAGGAATATTGCATGAACAGCTGCCAAAGATCCTGGCATCTATGGTCAGGAACATGCTGCTTTTCCACATGTCCTTTCTTTGTTTCTAGTTACCAAGAACCAACTACATAAGGAACTCTTTCTTTTCCCCTTCATCCTATCACAATTTTTTTTTAAAGTAGTGGTATTTAGGTCATGACCATCAGTTTGCTCATCCCATCTTGTAATTCTGCGTGTATCTGTAACACCAAGGTAGCATAGCCAATCGTGTCTATCAGTTTAGTTCTTCTGTATTGCAAGGAAAATAGCACCAAAAGTTTTAGAGAACCATAACTATGAAAATATTTGGCTTGATTTACAAGTGCAGAATCAGAAGTCTCTGTAAAGAACAATAACTCTTTTAATCCAGGACCAACACACAGAACCAGGTTCCTTCCCCTCCATGGAAGGCCACTTAACTCTGTATTTCATGGCCTGCAGAAGATTTTCAACAGAAGGCAGAGATTCTTCTGCAACCTCGTAACTACAAGAGGCAAAACCAAAAATATGACAGCATCAGCTTTTATAAATTTTATCCTACCATACAAAATTCCCAGGCAGAGAACACAAGGTTAAGGGGACACTGAACAGGTGTGAAAATACGGTACAATACTTAACTGCTACAGTGAAAAAGAGGAAGAAATTCAAGATTGTGCAGAAGAACTGGAACATGAATAATGGAATTAAAAGGAAAATTAAAGAAATGAAGCCCTAATAGTAACAAGCATACGGCTTTAATTTTCTTCCTCCAGAGAAAGCAAGGGAGGGTATTACCAGAAACATTTTTGAATAGATTTATACTAAGAATGTTTTGTCCTGTCTTCAAACAGATGCACTTGATTTCTCATTTTTGCATTTTAAGAACCAATGAGCACCTGACATACTCATTCACCCATCATATATACACTTTAATGAAGGCAGACCTCTTTAAGATGGCCTTAGTTCAGATGATAAAATTTCCTTCATTTAGCATTTCCCTGGATGTTTCTAGAGCAAAGCTGTTCAGCTTTCTTTGCTTGCCTATCTTGAGGGAAAATTAACATTTTGGATTCCTCTCTCTTACCCAAATAGCAGCTTCCACTGAAGGAAAGTACAGTTAATCCAGCTTCAGAAGAGGGATTTGCTGACCATTGTTTAAGCCCACAGCTCTGTTGGCAGACAGCAGAGGCAACATTACAGGACAAGAGTCTGATGTCAGAAGGGGTACCACACACTGATAAAAACTAACAGGACTTTTTCCTTTTCTATTTCCATTACAGAAGTACATGAAACAGTTCTGACTGAGTACCCACAGGTCTCCAAGTATTTGATAACTGCCTTGAGCAAAATTAACCACAGTGAAGAGCAAACCACAACTTTCCAAAGCCTTAAAAGAACTGTTCTGGCAACTTTTGAGGAGGAATGTGATACCGGCAAGTTGTTTTTTAATAAATGTTTATATTAAAAAAAAATTAAGAAAACCCCAACCACATATCACCAAAACCTGCCAAAAACCCTCCACATCTACCAGAGAAGAGAGACTGAAGATGTTATTGCTTTTTTGTAATAGTGTATTGTGTGTACTTGGTCAGTTTTCTAGTGAGGATGAAAGTTTTCTCAACCTGCAAAAGCAGGTATACCTCAGCCCAGCACCAGCTGGTTCTCAATTAAATATATGGCTGAACAAGTCTATGGAGAGGCATACTGTCAAGGACAACAGCCTTTCAATGTGCATATTGAACTGCACAACTGTGCAAGTTAGATCTGCAAAATGTTCTACTTCATATGACTACGGAGAACAGGAAGCATCAGGAAGAAAAATTCCCTAGGGTATCTTCTGGTTACGATTTAAGGAAAATACAGGGTGCAACAAAAAGTGCAAACTGAGTTCGCATTTGGTACGATGGGTGCACACACAAGGTAGAGTGAGACAGGAAGAAGTCTCATTTTCAGAAAGCATGGATTAAGAGATACGAGGCCTTAAAAAATTATTTCAGTTTCTGAAATTCTGATTCTACTCAAAAAAGAATTACTAGTTCCACTGAAAACCTTACTCTGCACCCAGAGAATAGGAAAACATCTCTAGAAAGAAGTACTGAAAAATAAATGCTGAAGAAGGATTTGATTTGAACTTGAAAATTACTCAAGGCTGCTATTACATCAGCACAGCATATTAGGGTTTAGTATTTGTTACATATATCCAGAGTCTTCCAATAGAAGGTACAGCTGAAGGGACAATATTAATGCCATTAAATCCTACTCAAAAACTAATTCAAACTGTCTTGGGTACCAGCACACACAGATCAAAAAATCAGCTTAAGTACCATAAATAAAGAATAATGAGAAATGGCAGCAAGTGAAGCTACAAGGGATAGAGATGGCTAGTAGGTATAAGAGGGAACAGCATTAGCTAGCTTCATTAGTAACCTCAAAGAGTGAATAAACATGATGCTAAAGGTGCCTGTGAATGATTTGTAGACATATTCTACAAACACCACAGAGGAAAGAAGATACAGTATAAAAGGGACCTTAGAAAAACAAAATTACAGACAGGAAATTAGGTTCAATATTTTAAAAAAAAAAATTTAAAGCTATTGCACCTGGTGGAAAATAATTTGAAAAAGATATTCAAATGGAAAGAAAAAAATCCAGGATACAGCAATGCCTGGAGAAATCAAGGAGCAATAATAAAAGCTAGCCATTGGTTTCTGTTATGATACAATACGGCAGCCAAAAAACTACTTTAGGCAAAATATGCATAAGTGTCACATCATGGAGAAGAAAAAATACAGCCCTTCTCCTTGCAGAGAACTAGGCTATAAGATCAAGTTCCATACTGCAGCTGATACAGAGAATCTAAACAACACATTTTAATCAAAGAGACAACATGTTTATCAAAGGTGTGCTAAGGCACACTACTCCCTGGAGACTTCAAACAAGCTCTGTTTAAAACCTGAACCAACTCTAAATAGGTTTCCCTGATGACTGTTTAGTTCTTGAAATCATATAAAAGGTGGTAACATAAAATCTGTGCATTTTTTTTTTCTAAATAGGCCTTTTGTTATCCTGCTTCTTGAGAAATCCCTCAGCTGGCTTTGGAAATAGTTCATGGACAACCCATGAAGTCCCAGTGTAGAAAAAGAAACCTTTCGACTACCCAAGCATACTAAACACTTGAAAATCTCAGTTCAAAGTCCCCATGCAAGAGCACGAAGAAGTACCAAGTAGATGATAATTATTTCTAAATGACTGAGGAATTCTGTCAGTCAAGAAAGTCATAACTGAGTGACTTTCCCCCTGGCTCTCAGTTCAGATCCCTATGCAGCTCTTTCCTGGTAATTACTCTGTAAAAACCTGGTAAGACATCTTGACTCTACTCTCCAGATCTTTTGTCTGAAATATGAGAGTATTGTGATGCTTCTTGCATACTTACTTTCTACTAAATGGCACTTTCCCTAATTACAAGGTTCCCTCAAACATTTGCATCTGGCAGAGGTCTCTAAAGTACACGTTTTGTTCTGTAGCACCTCCCAGATGCCACCCAAGAAATGGAGCATTGTATCAGCCTGCTTTAGGCATCACATCTGGTAAGATCAGAACATAAGTGCCTTCAGAAATAGTGGGAGTAAGATCAAATTCATAAACAGCGGACACACGGATATTGCTGAAAATCCAGACGTGATTTTGGGATATATGCCAAAATAGAACCATAGATCATAGAATGGTTTGGGTTGGAAGGGACCTTTAACGATCATCTAGTTTCAACGTCCCTGTCATGGGCAGGGACACTTCCCACTAGAAAAGGTTGCTCAGTGCCTCATGCAGTCTGGCCTTGAACACCTCCAGGGAGGGGACAGCCACAAACGCTCTGGGCGACCTGTTCTAGTGTCTCACCACCCTCACAGTAAAGAACTTCATTCTTCTATCCAGCCTAAGAGTGTTTCCACAAAGGGTGGAAGTAATGTCCTCGCAAACAACAGACACACATGGATATTACTAAAACTGCAGACTTGACTTCAGGATATATGCCATGATGTATGCTACCAGTAAGGACAGGAGTGTCTTCACAAATGGCATGAACATCTTTACAAAACAAAGGAAATAAATAGTGGCAATGATTGAAAGCAAAAAATTTACCTATGGATGTTACTGAAATTGCTGACATGATTTTGAGATGTTTGTTAGGATTTGATGTATTTTAGACAAATCCAGAAACTCATTAAGTCTGAGTACCCTGGTGCCAGCCAACAGGGAAAGGAGTAGCGGCTAGGGCAATAAAAAGGATAAAAAGGAAGCTATGTTCTCCAGCAATTTCAGAGACTCACACTAAGGAATGCCTCAGTGGACTGCCCCTTTATTCAAATAAAGTTAACTTTCTTCAGGGTTCCTCTGTCTTCTTTGTGAATACACTGGCCTCAGGTACAGGAACTTTCCACACATCTTTTAGGAAGGGCTTTAATACTTTTAAAAGATACCAATTCCAGACCATGGTTTTCCCATTCTCTCTACAAGCGTGTTCAAAACACTTGGAGGAAGCAACTCTTTTCACCTTTACAGTTCTTGATAAAACAGATCAAAGTCATGACCTGCTATGTATGATCACCAACATTCTGCTTTTCACCTTCATGGTACTCATGGAAGAGATTCAGCCTTCTAAATCCTCTTAACTTACATATTTACATTTTCTTTGTGGGCAAATTAATTTTTCCCACCTATAAACATGGGATGCCAAGGAGAAAGAGCATTCATTACACTTCCCACTTCATGAAATCTCCTTCCTGTTACTATTAAAATCACCCCTTCAGCCTTGGCATTTCATAATGTGTAGATTCCCTTTATCTAAGTAGATAACCTTTCATCCATATTGTATTATCAAGTGTAGAGTGATACCCAAAGGATGCCATCAAGAAACATGCTTGTCAGAATTTAGCCTGGAGTGGCATTTCCTTACTTAGCTGCAAGCTCCTGTGTAACTGCACATTAATAAAGGACTACAATGAAGAATCCAAGGGACAGACACAAAGTGCTCAGCCACAGCACTAAATTACTTGCCATGCAGGACTATTCCACTCAAGCACATTAAACAGAATGGAAACATCACTCAGAAATGGAGAGCATAATAAAAGGCTGCTGCTGCGTAACAGTGTATGGAAATGCCATTATCTGCTCTAGAACAGCAGAGGGATGATTTGGCTAAACCACCAGGACCTTGTAGGCAGAACTATGTGACTCAGACCCTTTCAAAATGCACACACACTAGACACTTCAAAATACTACCTTAAGCCTACATCATGCTTTGCAAGAATTAGTCACCTCAGCAACATGAGGCATATAACTTTCCATTTCTTTCACTGTATTTTTTTAAAAAGCCACACACTAACAACCTCTATCCTTTCCTGTCTCCCTTCCCTGTGAGATATCTACCACTCATTTATCATGAATCATACAGTACAGTAGACACTCAAATTAGGAAATAATGGCACAACAGCAGAAACGTTACCAAGAGACCCTCACAATATCAAGCATTTGTTAAATGCCAGATAGAAAAGTAACTTGCTGCTTTAAAGAGATAACCAAAAGGAAAAGGGTATTTTTGATGTATTTCACCTCTTCCAGTTGTTAAATTTTCACTAGTGTGACAGATCTTGAGAACAAAGCTCACAGAACCATCAGAAATTCTCCTACTTCACCAAAGTTTATGGATATAAGCTACAGACATTGACCATGATAAGTGGAATACAGGAAGCTTTCCTTAACTTCTCAATTTCTTCATAGGGAGAGGGATTTCTCTTATTCCTCTCCAATTAAATTAAAATGAGGAAATAAAGGAAAAGATACACAGAGGCTTAAGAGCACTATCAGCATTTGCTGGAGAATACAATGGTCTAAATAAAAAATCCTAAGCCACTTTGATTCTCATGCATCTTACAGGATTTTTTTTTTTATATCAGCTAATGTGTAAATTTTGGGCAACTATGAGATCCATATCCATTGTTTAAAAATTTTGGACAACCAAAGGCAAAGCATCATTTTAACCAAATGCTGACACTTGGAGCCTACAGAAGGAAGAATTTGGCCAAACCAGGATTTAGGGCAAACAAACTCAGTACTTTCCCAATATTCACTCTGTTTCTGTTTCCATTTCTGTTGCTACAAACAAGCATCTTTGGGATTTAACCGAATCCCTTAACAACTGAGAAAGACATACACAGGTGTCATCTCACTACACATGGACTAACTCAACCTGACTTGAGCTAAGAAACTAGCAAGGAAAAAAACCACTTGGTTTCCATACAGGATAGCTAAACACCTTCCTGTATGCACATACTCTTCAACAGTAATTGCCTCCAACACTCGCAAATGTTACTGAAGTACCAGTTACAGGTCCCAGCATTAAGGAAAACTGAAATTAATGCAAATTATTTTTACTCTGTCTACAAACTACACTGTTTAATTGCAGCTTTTCAAGAAGTTAAGCTGTCTTGGGATGAAGGAAAAGGTGGCCAGGAAACTGGAATGAGTAAAATACGATAGCTTAGATAAGGAAACACTACTGCCATCTTTGTTTGAAAAGTAACACTCAGAGGTTTTAAGGAACAAATTAAACTGAAAGGCTGTATTTTCCAATCAGGGTTACAAGCTTAAGTTTCCTCTCCCACACCACTTACGATCTTTAACAGTTACTGCATTACTGCTTCTACAGTGTGCCCACTGGATTTACAAACCACCCATAACCTTGCTCATGACACATTCAGAAGGCATTTTTGACCTGGCCTTCAAGGTTTTATCCTGAAATATGCTAAATGAGTTTGTCCCACAGGAAATAAAGAGGCAGCCTCGTTTATCTTTCAGATGCTTCAAGCACTAGACTGGCTGCAAGGATATTCAGCCTGCCCTTCAGAACACGTGCTCTACTTTTCTCCAGAACTACAATCCAGAACATATTTTTGTTAATTTAACTTATTCACAACAAAAACCAAGTTCCCCTGTCTTAATCTGTCCCAGAATACATGAACATGGGTAATAATACACTTCATTTTAGGAGAAAGAAAAGGAAGGCATTGTAAAGTCTTCCTTTCCCATTAGTGAACCTAATGTCCTAGCCAGACTGCAACTGTCCAAGCATATAGTACAAAGAGGCAAATTATGCCTCCAAAAAAGCATATTTTGATTTTTGTGAGCTGCAGTCAGATTCTTCCCATCACAGCACAATTCAGAAAAGGCCAGGTTCCTGGACAAGACAAAGACTTTTATCTTACAGGGTCATTTTAAGGAGTTTATTTTGGGCTTCTAAAGAGGTCATCATGTTAGTGGTAAAGCATCTGAGCTTTGTAGCTCTCCAGCTTTCTGCCACACAAGAGACCAGGAAGCCAACCACAACAGTTTTGCTTAGCAGAGGAGTTCTCTAGGGAAGGGACAGGATACACAATGTGGTTTTGCGGCAATAAGGAGGCAGAAGCTCATTTTTGCAATCCCACAGGCAGGAGGACTTCAAAAGCACAAACCACAAGATAAACAGAGCTATCTTGGGACAAAGAGTTTTGTTCTGTATGTTGTTGTCTAAAAAATAACCCCACACATGATATTATGTTGCCTTAAGAGGATGAGCAGCAAATGGACAATTATTAACTGGCTGGACTACGCTGCAAGAACAGGGCTGGGTCTGGCAAAGAGAAAGGTACCACACAACCACAGAGGCACCACTGTAACTGTTCTGCTTGCCATAGAACTGGATTAACTCAAAAGTTGAAAAGAAACTTCTACCAGTAACATTTTTAATATAGGTATATGTGCACACATGCACTCAGAAACACAAGCTTAACCCAAACATGTTTTATGGGGCTTAGTTGGGGTAAGTTCTTTCCAATAGAACTGCCAACAGGAAAAACAAGAATGCCAGTGTTGGGATTACTGCAGGGCAGCTCATGCTGTACATCAGCCCTTGTTCAGCCCACCTGCATTTGTTTGCTCACAAAGCACTGACCTACACCTCCCACAGTCTCTGGACTTCAGACTCCTTTGCAAACCCTAGAAAGCAGTCACAAAACTCTTCCTCTGCTTCAACTGGAATTCTCAGGTCCTGTCTCTATCAACTTACAAGCTCCACAGTTCATTCGTACTCACACTCAAGAAAAAATTAACTGCAACAGAGAAAAGCAGCAGAGGATCTGTTACTGCCAATTCCATACTGTTCACATTGGGTTTCACCTTCAGTGCAATCAGCAATAGCACTGAGGCAAGGGGAGGCAAATGCACAAAAAGCAAAATGTTATAATTATGAAACCACATCTCCACAGGTATGTGTGTGGCCTCCACTACTACAGTGTCACAGTGCCTTTTGCTACTAATGGAAAATTTCATCACTTCTTAAAACCTGGGAAATATTATCTTCAATTCTGAAGCAGAAAGCGGAAACCAAACAGCACAGAACTGTTAGAGTATCTCTGTGCCTAAGTAATTGAAAATCAGTGGAAAATTAGACATCCAACTATCATTACACATCTGGCCAAAGACTGATAGATGGGACTATGAGTATTACCAAGCATTCAAACCTCCCACCGCAGACACTCTTCATGCTTGGAAACCCAAGCCCCAAGCAACTTCACAAACTGGGAAATTAATACAGAGGCCTCACGGTCTTAACCAGGGCACCATTTGCCCTGCCCTATCGAGGTCCTTACCCAAGAGAGCTCACTAAAATAAACTTGCAAGAAATTGAAGTCATTACTGTACAAACACGGAAGGATTTGCACACGATGCTCTGGAAGTCAATACCTCCTGCTCCACTTCATCAGCCTGCTCCTTTATTCACCTTGACCCAAATTAAGTTAGATCCAGGTCCCGCTTCCCAAAAAAAAAATGGTCAGAGCCAGGCTTTTGAGACCCTCCTGAGTGTCCCAAGTTCCTGTATTAGCCTTACAATTACTAAAAGGCCAACATTAAAGGAAGTCCAGCCTTGAGGCCACTGTTGATCTAATAGACACTGGAATTCGATTTCTTCTCAGCGAAGAGGCTGCCCAACTGATGGCACAAAGCCAACATTTAAATGCTACTGTTGCTCCGAGCCCTAAATTAGTTTTGGATCTGGGGAGTTTGCCTTGAGCTACAGCCAAAAGAAACATAGGAACTGGAAGAAAATTTGTTAAATGTTAACAGAGCTGCAGGAAAGGACTACAGCAGGGCTAGAAGGTATCAGGGAGGAAGAAGGGGAAGCCACAAACAAATAGAAGAAACAGGCACAAGAAGCAGACATAGGAAGTATGCAGCAAGTAAGAAGATTTTTGTGCAGAAGTGACTCCTTCATCCAACCCCCACTTAAGTTGTGTGAACAGTAGATTCTTCCATATGATGTTGCTCTTGGGCTGTTTGGATGTTGGCTTGGGAATTTTTTTGCAGCTGCATTGGTTCTCGTATACTTTTCATTCTCCACATTCACGATACAGAATAGAATTCAAGAAAACTGACATTCCTGACTCTTGGTTATGTCAATGCTGAAACTTAACATGAAACTTAACTCTGAAATTTAACTCTCATCCTTGGTCAGCAAAGAGCAAGCTGATATTTCCAGTCTCCCTGGCTGGAAACTCAAGAGATCCCATGTTCACGGAGGGAGTGGTACATAGCTGCTTCCATGAACAGCTCTTACAGCAGACTCTCTTTTCATGAGGAGGGTGCAAGGTCCTTTCTTTTCATGCTGTTCTCCATTTTATTGATTAGTCGTAGGGGCTTAGACAATGACCTTCTTCCCTTGAATACTCAAACACTTAAAACTAATACAAATGTCTATACAGAGAGAGTTTAAAGTTACTCCCATTTTGATTCCCCCCCACCCCTCATCTCCATTTCCCAATAGGAAGGAACTTAGTATTAATGACAATCTCATTTAACAACTGCTTCCTGTGAAGCCAAGCCAGTGAGGGCACAACCTGAATTGGTAGCCTCTGATGGATACAGGGATACAAGACAAGAAAAAAACACAGCAACTTCCATTTCAGAACTTCGATTTCTTACTGCCTCCACAATTCCTTCTCACTTGGAGAGGTGAATTGGAAAGAACAAGGAGCTTTAGATAGCAAAAAAGTAATGCCTCTGTCATCTTCCCAGGGCCTACAAAGGACCTTTGTTCCCTCCTACTTTGTCTCTGCTCTTTGCACCTCTCTACAGAACGAATTCTGATTAAGTGGACGCATGTGGCACAGAATAGGATAAAAAAACTGAAGAGCACACTCATCAGAGATCTAAAAGATGGAGTGCCATCCTTCTCCATGTCACACTTGAAGCTGAATATTGCTGGGGGGCAAAAGTGTTCACCCTCCCACCCAATCTCCTCACATTGCAACACAGAGACTCCTTGTAAAGCCTGAAGAGACTGCTTGAGTAAGTCATCTGCACTTTTCAACAGAAGCAGTAAACTAAAAACATGATATTAAAGAAAGTGAATGAGCAAAGGACACTCAATCATGTCCAGACACTGCATCAGCTGAGTAAAGAAAACCAGAAGTATAACAAGGTGGACTTTTCCCCATGCACATGTTTGAAATTAAACTAATACATAATAAAAATGGTATATTTCATCCAAATAAAGGGGTCTCTAAGAATCTTGAAATTCCATCTTATCAGTGCTGAGATAACTTATGTCCAAGTTGTCTGTCTGCTTTCAATCTCCACATGAGTTTCCAAGCTCAGCTGAACTACAGTTTTGTTCTTACACACGTTATTACAGCATTCTTTTAAATATTTACCTATTTTTGATGTTACATCCACTGCAGTGGTGCTCACAAAATCCTAGAATAAAATTAATGTTTCTACCAAGTTTGCTTGCAATAATTCCCAAGGAGCTTGTGTAATTTTATAGCTCTTTTTACAGATTTTTTTCTATTTTTCTCAGGATTTCTGGGTTTTTTTCAGGATTTCACAGAAGTAGTGACAGATTTGGACAAGGGCTGCTAAATTCTACAAAACTATTCGAATATAATCAGTAACATTTGAGCAAGTCCCCATAGTGCCTTTCCACAAATGAAATATTCCTAAATCTTATTTTCATTCTTCAGGCACTTGTCTTTCATGAGATACAGTTTGTTTACAGGCCTCCTGCTGTGTGCACAACTCCTTCTCCAAATGACAGAAGTCCTCTCTCACACAAACATGTAAACACAGACTGGGCAACTGACTCTGGTGAGCATCCACCTCCCCCATAAGCCCTGCAAAGGGTTAAGGCCCAGTTATCACATGCTGGTAGGATGACAGCTTTATGTCCGTAATGTCTATGTGGGTTTCAGAGTCTCCCTTTAATCAAGATCCATTGCAATTAATCAGTGGCTTTCTTTATAATAAAAAAAAAAAAATAATAAAAACCGGCAAGCACTCTATTCAGCTCAATTCAATCTGTCTGGCCAAATCTCATGACCAGCTGGAATGCCCCTTTCCTAGCCTGCCCAGCAGGATGCCCAAGAATGGCGTGTGAACGTTTCTCTCTGCTCCTGCTCCAGCATTAAAATGAACAATGGTCCCTGCCAGTGTCATTCATCGCAATTCATGTCTTCCTGTCACCAGACTCTTTCGTTTCTTCTTGCCCCTTCCACCTTTTTTTTGTACAAAAACCAACAGCAGATCAGTAGCAATATAATAAAATAAAATTGTATTTACTTGCAAGATCTGGAGAAAGGGGCAAGAAGGGGGTTGCAGAGAGGAATAGCCTCCACCCCCCTCTTGCAATGAAGACATAGAAGGAGAGCATTCTCAGGCCCCAGCTGACCTGCTCCACTCCACGCCTGCTTTCCCTGCTGCAAGGAGCATCAAATTTGCCAGGGGGGCTGTAGGGGGGACAGGGCTCTTTTCTTCAGGAGGATGTTAGAACTGTAATTACAGAGAAGCAGTTTCCGGGGTGAAATTAACATGGATCTCAACTCATGTTTGCTGTGTTTTTCATGTACAGACCTGTGGCCTTTGCTGAACGCTCTCATTCACCAGGGATGGGTGAAAGGGCCTGAAAGAGACTGTAAGCTCAGTGCTAGGAAAGACTCAAATCTCCTCTTCCTGAAGGAGCATAAATAAGAGGAAGATGCTACACGACAATTCCAAAAAGTAACATTGCAGTATATACATATATGTACCCACACACACATGTTTCTCAGAAGAGTGGAAAATGTCTCAGTGTAAAAAATGAGACATTGCAGAATAGTCTGTGAAGAACAGAAGCAGCAGTGGACATCACGCTGAGAGACACTACCATGATGTGTCTCTCCAACACCAGCTTGTTCTTTATTGAGGAGATCAGGTCCAATGTTACAGCACCTGGAAGATTTCGGTAAATTTAAATTCACACCTTGGAAAATAAAAGGGCTACTTTATGGTATGCAGAACTGAGCAACGATCTGTGTTAGATACAGCAGTATCTTACATAGCATGCTGGAGAAGAAAATAAATCCAGATGCTATTGATTACACGGAACATTTAAAATCTATTTCAAACAAGTTAAAAAAGCTTTAATGAAATCCCAGAATTACATTCACCTGCCCAACGTTTAAACAGCCTCCTTTTGAATTTTATGACACCATAATCCCCACATTACTCGCAGCACAGAGTCCTGAACCAAATGTAAAATTATTATATGGTATTCATCATCATAACAGTAAAGCAGTCCTTAAACAGATTTGCTTGTCTTCACATCTTACTGCTGTGCATTGTTTCATCAGCTCCATTTTATAGATCTCAGACAGCCTCTGTTCCCAGGTATCCAATCTTAAGAGTTAAGGAATAGTTTATAGGTGTTTGATGCTCATAAAACACAACAGAAGGAAAGGGGAGAAACACTGGTAGAATCAAAGTAAAACACTGTGCCAAGAAGGTCAGCCTCAGGTCTCTCAAACTTGCACATCCTTTTTTTTTTTCCCCCCCTAAAGACAGACAACACTAGAGAATCTGAAAGATAACTACAGAGAAGTGTGGCTTGGGGGAAATAAGGACTGGAAAGAATTGGGAAAAGAGAGAACAAAGCAGTCTCCCATCTCACACCTGCTACCATCCCACTTGCCCACATTTGCTCATCCCTTTTCTGTCAACTCCCTATTTCCATAATCTAGTTATCTCCTGCTACTTTTTGCTCTGAATCTTTTCCTTTTTTTTTCTGCCCCAAGAAATACCTAGAAATTCAAATCCAATCTAAAACAGGAGCAAGTACAGCCACCTTTCTCTCCATTCCCACCAAGTACACATACCCAAGTTTAAACTAGGTGCAAGCTAATTACAAAAGAGCAGTTAAGTGACCCAGATGGAAAAGAGCTAGTAAAAATTTTACTCTTTAAAATTACCTGCAAGTATCTGAACAGGCAGATGGGTTGTATTATTGGATATTTGGCATTACACAGTTGCACTCTTTTCGTGCACCCATTTCACAGCCTCGTGTAATGACAAGCTCTGCTCCATTGGGGACTCCATGTTATTTCTTGCATTGCAACATAATCTTCAAATACTGCATTGTATCACACACAAACAGCCTTCTGCAGCTGCATTTTCCTCCTTCTCACCACCTCTAAGCCAGCAAAAGAGCTCTCAGTCCAGAGGGCAGTCTCTCAGAAGGCATTATCTAGACTACAGTCCCTCTGCAGCCCTTCACTTGGAAGAATAATTGCAGCGAAGCTCCTGTTCAACTCAGAGCTGAGACTAGACAGTAAATGCCCATCGTCTAAAGAGCCAGAGGCTTTTTAAGACAAGGTTTTTAGCTCCTACTCAGGAAATACAAGTACTAATTTTCAAGTATTTACAGCTCCACCACACACATGGGTGAATTTAAGAGAATCTTTAAGCCTCTTCTGCTTTTTTTGTATTTCTGGAGCATGAGAAGTTAAACAAATATTCTCAAGTTTTTTCTGTACTACGTTAAGATTTTAAACATTGGGGGAGAAAAAAAATCCCAACCCAAACATATTTTCTCTCTATCTTTACTTACAGAATCATAGAATAGTTTGGGTTGGAAGGGACCTCAAAGATCGAGTTCCAACCCCCCTGCCA
>VZTY01013597.1:352351-372669 GCA_013400935.1 Turnix velox
GGTGGATCCTGTTTCCCCTGGTATACGGCCTTATTTTTCAAGACTTGAGTTGTGGAATCAGAGGCCATACCAGTGAAGACTGAGGCAAAGAAGTTATTGAGTACCTCAGCCTTCTCCAAATCCCCTGTGACCAGCTCTCTGGTGCCTTTTTGGAATGGGCCCACATCTTCCCTAGTCTTCCTCTTTTCATTTACATATTTGTAAAAGTTCTTATTTCCCTTTATGTCCCTGGCCAGCTTTAATTCCACCTCCGCTTTAGCTTTCCTAATCTTTTCCCTTGTTACTTGGACGTTACTTCTTCAAGATTACCAAATAATTTCTAAATTAAGTTTCACACACACTTCTACATAAAAACTGTTCTCTCTCCCTCACACTGCAGCCCAGAAAGACAGAAATTCATCACACTTTAATCAACTGAAAATTAGGCAGGGATCAATGTAGGTTTGGTCCCTACAGTACCACTCCTTTCTCACACATCATTCCCTTCTGCTCCAGAAGTATCAGGAGCTTTCTTAATTTTCTGATTCACTAACACAATTGAGCTGAACTAAATGCAACAGTTTCCAACCTACACTTAAACTTAGGTTTCTATTTTAGTTCTTAGGAGAAACAGCTTGCAGACGCTTGCCTGTTTGTCTGGCCATTGTTAGATGGTCTAACTGAAGTTGTTCCCTCCCCCTACAAACCTTGTCTTGCTTATATGTTGTGTTCCTTTAAGGCTAGAATGCTTCTAAAAATATTACATTATGATTAATACTGAAGAAAGGGGCAATTCCCAGATCAGAGTGAAGATAAGGATGCTTGGAAACCTCAAAGAAGTTAATTATGTATGTTCTTTAGACTCAGCTCTATTTGGCATCCTAGTTAGGAAGACCCTAGTTACATATGTGGAACTATGAGCAAGTGTATTCCCTGCTCTGGCAGAATACTGACACAGGTAAGCACCTCCTGCCCAAATTTCATTTTGGCCATGACATATCTGGAACAAGGATGATGCTTCTTCCATCATGCTGACTATGAAGAGCAGCATCAGCAAATAGTGCACGAATACAGCTTAGCCAATATAAGAATTTAGCCCTGAACTGTGGGCATGCCAAGCTTGCTGTCAGCCCTGCAGAGATGGAAATATTTAGAAGGAGGTGGCCTGTTTACTTCTTCCCTGCAATGATAATAAGTAGTCTTCATATGATCTCTTCTTGATACAATCAAGCACTTCCTCCATGCTGTTAGGTGTATCTAGTGCAGCTTTAGAAATGAAGGACAGAACCAGCACATAGATGCAAGCTTACCTGACTCTCCCAGGATCACAGTAACAGGCTCAAGGAACTTCCAAAGCCAAAACCTATCAGACATTCAAGTTGAATGACTTGCTTTAAAGAGACATCACTTTCTTCTGCATCTGGAACTGGGATCCAGATCAAATAAAACTGAAATTGAGAGATAATTCACAGGTAGTATAGGAAACATGGAGTCAAGCATAAAAACATAAAGCATAGTCTAGCAGAAATAAGCTAGATAAATTTAATTTAAGAAAAGGCCATGTTTGCAGCCTATACCAACGCTTTGGATGAAACCACCCAGAAGGGGCTTGTCAGCTAGTGTTTCCTACTGAAAGAAAAACAGAAGATACAATAGCTGAGCCCAAACCATTACATGTTGTCTGTCTGAATTTCCCTCCTCCCTAAGATCAAACCCAACCCTGATGTTCCCCAAACCTTCTTTAGCTAAATGCTGACAAAGGCTCCCTTTAGAAGCCTCGATTGCAAAAGCCAGAAATAAATCCCTTCACCCATCTCTATTTTCCTCTCCCTCACATACACAAATTTCCTTTCCCCCTCCCACCTCTCAAACTGATCTCACCCTCTTCCCCTGAAAAGTGATTAAGGAAAAGCTGTAGAAATATTTGCCCAAAGCTGGAGCCTGTTGCTGGGCTCAGCTGTATTGTTGGTAGGAATACACACAGCAAACTTGCACTGTGAGGAGCCCTGCAGGACTCCGGGCACTTCGGGGAGGCTTTGTGAGCCCAGCTCTGCATGCAGTAGGCAAACTATTGTGAAAGGGAAACAGAAAAACCATTACAAACTACAGTGGCTCCCCCACTTCTTGGGGAAGCTGCCACCTTCCCCAAGACAAATCGCGAGGGGAGGGAGCCATTGCTGAAGAGAATTCAAAGGTTTCCTCAGTTAGTTTTAAGGCAACAAGTCGGAGCTGCAAGGAGTCCTTTATCTGTCAAGGAAGCCTCCCACTGCTCCAGAGTTGGGCCGAGCAGGGATCCTGGGGGCCAGCTTTCTGAAGGCTGCCATTGATTTGTCACTGGTGATAAGTGAGGTTGGGGCCGTTCCCACCATCGCCTGCAGAGGGGATGACTCTCGGACAACGCCCAGCAGGGGATAAGGGATAGCAAACACGAGGAAAGGCAGAACCCAATGGGTCGAAAAATTCCAAATGGCTCTTTTTCTCTAATGAGCAGCAACAAAAAGGAATGACTGTGCTCAGAGGAAAGCAGGGGAGGAAGACAACGGTGCACAGCGGCAGTGTGGCCACCCCAGGCGTGAAATACTTCCTCGAATGAGAGAGAGCGGGAAAGAATTCTTCAGCCTTCACCTTCAGAGGCCCTCTTAGTGCCAACTTGGTTGAACAATATTCCTTCAAAAACTCAGCCACTCCTGTGCCAATAGCAGGAGGCTTTTGAACCTGCTCTATTTACATAGAGATGATCTTCTCTCAAGCAGATGCTGCTGGAAACTCGTTCTTCTGCTTTTTGGGAGGGGAAGTCTTTCTCACAGTACTAAATAAATGAGAGAGGCTAATGAAGCACCATGTCTAAAAGGTGAATTCCCAAAGCAACGTGAGATCTTAAAGGAGCACCAGAGATCCCCCGGGGAACATACAAATAGAGCAGCAGCTGCCTGGGCAAGACCAGATGCAGATGGGTGAAAAGAAAGCAAGACAAAAGGGAGGGGATAAGCAGGTAAAGGAAAAAAGAGAAAAAGAAAGGAAAAAAGAAAAAAAAAATCAAACAGAAAAAGCAGTAAAAGATCTTTAGCCTTTCAGATGAAACTAATTAGGAAAGACTTTCAGAACTGGTTCAGCTTGCATTTTGAAATGCCTCCCATGCTCCAAGATGCTGCGGAGGTTTGGGAACGCGTAGGACATCTTCCCCTTTCTCTGCCTTCAGCAAAACTCCTCAGCTAGCTTCCATCCTAGGCTGAGGCATACAGGACTTGTAACACAGCCTAAAGACCAAGAGTTTCAAGTCTCCAGAGGCAAAAGAGCATCATGCCTACAGCTGCCTTCTAATTCAATCAGACTAGATCCAGCAATCTGGAGGATCTTATCTGGCAAGATATTACCTCAGGACAGTTGTGCACAGCTCATAAAGCACCAGTTAATAATCCAGCATGTTAAAATAAATGGAAGTTGCTAGGCTGTGAACTGTGACATTCAGCAATATTTTACCTCATTCAGCCATTCAGAGGTGGGATCACTGGGAGCAGTAATTATTTCAAATATTCTAGTTAAATTTCTTGTTATATAAGAGAGCAAAGCCTCCATGGATACTTAAGCTAATATCAGAACCTTAACAGATAAAACCAGTCCAAAAGTTTCACAAGTTTAAATAAAAAAAGCCTAACCCTGTGAACCCTCGTCCCAAACCTGTTACTTGTCTTTGAGAACCAGCCAGCAGCCAGTTAGTTCTGAAGTTTAACACATTTCTCATTAGAAATAACATTCTGAAGCCAAGCAGGCACATCCTAAACCAGGCAAAGCTTTTGAGCAGTCCTGGAGTGCAACTCAATTAAATCCCACTGAGGACTTCTGCCTCCTGACCAGAGAAAACTAAGTATCTCATGGGCTTGGACCACTGCCACTACTCGAGAACCTGAAAATAGGCTTAAATCCAACAAAACTCCAATGTGCACACCTGATTAATCTCAATAGCTACATGAGACACAGAACTAACAAAGCCAGTTTCAGATCTCTAACAGACAATTTTGGTGCATCTGTTGCCAAACCGAGTGAGGGAGGAGATTCTTTCATGTCTAACAAAATGCAAACTCATGAGGAATCTTCACCCATGGCCAAGATGTTTCTGTGGTGCTTTCCTTTTACTGTGCTGCTTATTTCCATGAAACTTTTGTTCTCTGGGACCAGTTTTTTGGGTGAGAAGATATGCAAACATATTGAAATAACCAGTGCTTCCATATAATAACAGGATAAAGATGCCTGCGGACTTTTCTCATGAGAAGATCCTATATTAATTATATTATTAAGAACTGCTTCTGGTACTACTTCCTGGACTAAGTTCCAGGATCTGAAATGCATATCTAAGTAAGAGACACATTCCACACAAAGGCCACAAATCATTTCAGTAGACAAGCCATTCAGCCCTGAATGCCCTGAAAGAAGAATTAATTTTTGACACTTAAAAAAAGCCTTTCAAATTCTTCTGCCTATAGAGGAAAACTCTGCTCTACGTGCAAGCACACTGCTTTGACCTAAAACCTTGATCAAGGCAAAACTCCATGACAAGACAATGGGGCATCTTCTGTTCAGTCTTCCAAATGTATCTACAGTGATTGACACAAGCAATTCTCCTCCAGTTATTTCACTGTGCTTTTGGACATAAGAGTGCAAAAGACAGATCACATTGAATTACACTTTTAAGGCAATTTGTGGGCATGGCTGAATAACATCACTTCTTAATAAGTACAAAGTACTTCCCCTGATCAAGCCCATCAGTTCTATAAATGTTACCTAAAATTAGTGGAAAGCAGTTAAGATGCAGCAAAATATAGCTCATCTAGAAACTTCTATTTGTACTAGAATTTTATTTCCAGTAATTACAATTTACCTTGAGAAGTTTCTGGAAGGGTATGCTGGGTGTTTTGTTTATGTTTTTTTCTTTTGGACACAGACATTGTCCCTCTCTTTCCACTCCAAAGTAAGAGTTAGGTAGTAATCCATTTTAATGGTTATGCAGCAAAATTACTTTTTTATATCGGAAAAGAAAAAAAAAAAATTTCTGTGGTGGAGAAAAATACCTTAGTCTGCAATTTGTATCTTGACTAAATTCGCTAAATATTTTTGTACCATGTACTACCATTCCCAGACACTGCAAGAACATAACATTTATTCCTGCAGAACATTCTTTAAGTAAGAACATCTGGTAGATTTGGACCTTCTGCCAACAAGCCCTGATGAGTCAAGATCAGACCTGAAGTCACCATACACCACTAGGCTACACACCATTATGGTAACTACAGCAAGCATCTCAGCCTCAGAGGCTGAGCTCAGTTAGCTTTCCCACTTTGTGGTCCTTCATTCCAAGGCTGAACATGGTCCATTAATTCCAGACTCGGAGAAGTATGCTTAGAGGTTCCTTCCCCTCCCTCCATTTTTAATTATATGCTATCAAATAGTATGGAATTACAAATAGCGCACTATTGTGGAAATCATTCCCATGTCCCTCCTTATAACCACACAAACACTTGGCAATCAGAAATACACACAAGATTATTCAGATAACAAGTCTTCAAAAGAACATGACTCTTTTCCATGGGGAAGATATAATCTTCTGCCCTTCACACTATAACCCAGTTTCTTGATTTCTCTACCAGATATCCTCCCATAACAAACCCTCTTTTCCAATACACAAAAGACCTGGAAGCAGCCTTCATTTGACTGTGCTCAAAAGATAACACAGCTCCCAGGATCCCCCAAAACAGATGGATACTTGCTCAAAATAGGAGAGAAGCTTCAAGACTGTGACTTCATACTCATCAGTATTGCTCTTGGTCCTCCTTTCCCTACTCCCAGTCCCATGAGCCCCACAAGACAGCAAAGCTTGATAAAAAGCATATCAGGGAAAGTCCCAGTGAGTGGGTAATGAGTGGCAAAAATCTGCAACAAGCACATGCAACAGTGAAGGGTCTTCCAACTACTCCTAATTCAGCCCAGTTTGACTCCTTCCTTCTATTCATTGCTTAGAGAACCACAGCTTCAGATCCCATCTGATGGAAGTTTGGGCGATTTCCTGTTTAAGGCTTTATAGGCATATTTATTACAGTGGCTTAAGAGTTATTTTCTTCTTGCAGTCTGTTTACCAAGTGTTTGTACACTTACAAGTAAGATACACATGCTACTGTGCTGAAAATTCTTACAAAAAGGAATAAACATGGTGAATTAGATCATTCCACATTTGAGTATGGTAAATATTTAAAAGCTGTAACATTCTAATCTGGAAAAAAAAACCACTGACTTCAGTATGCAGAAAGCAACAACTCTTAAGCAACTAGTTATTATGGATCAGTTCTCTACCCTTAGAGGAAAACAACTGAGCTCTAAACTATGCTTGGGATGGAAGAGTAAGGGGAGACCTAGCCATTAGTACACCTGGCCTAACAATACAGGTAAAATTTATGTCACAGCTTGCAGAGGGCACACTCCCAAGCTCTGTACAGATGATCTCCAAACATTACGGAGAACAACACTTAAGCTATTGGGTAAATACAGCCACTAAAGCCAATTTAGAGAATTCTACCCAGCAATTCAGCCTCTTGTACAAAGCAGCAAAAATAAACATTCAATGATTATTCTTTAAGGTTGTCCAAAGCTAAACTATCCCAAGTCAGGGACCCAGGGATTCCTAACTAAATCCAAGTTACACTTCCAGTCTCAAATTTCTTGAACTTTGTGGTTACATGGTTGAATATCCATTTGCAATCCACCCTAAGAGCTGTTACAGTCAGGAAAGGACAGGGGAAAGGGTAGAAGAGTCACAAAAGTAGAAGAGATCTTTGCAGCTCTTCTCTGCAGCCCTGAAGGATTTGGGAGTGCCAGTGGATGAGAAACCCAACAAGATCCAGCAGTGTGCGCTTGCAGCCCAGAAGGCCAACCGAATCCTGGGCTCAATCAAGAGAAGTGTGACCAGCAGGTCAAGAGAGGTGATTTTGCCCCTCTACTCGGCTCTGGTGAGGCCCCACCTGGAGTACATAAGAACACTGAACTGTTGGAGCGGGTGCAGAGGAGAGCCATGGAGATGATCAGAGGGCTGGAGCACCTCCTTATGAGAGCAGACTGAAGGAGTTGGGGTTGCTCACCTTGGGGGACCTCCTAGTAGCTTACCAATACCCGAAGAGGACCTATAAAAAGCTGAAGTAGGACATTTTAATAAGGTACATGATGACAGGACTAGGACTGATGGATGCAAGCTGGAAGAGGGGAGATCCAGGCTAGATATAAGAAAAATATTCCTTATGGTGAGGGTGGTGAGACACTGGAACAGGGTGCCCAGAGAGGTTGTGGATGCCCCATCTCTGTAGATGATTAAGGCCAGGCTTGACGAGGCACTGAGCAATCTGGTCTAGTGGGAGGTGTGTCTGCCTATAGCAGGGGGGTTTGGAACCAGATGACCTTTAAGGTCCTTTCCAACCATTCTATGACTCTATGATTTGTGAGTTGTGTACAGATATGATACTCTTCATCAGCCTAATGCTAACCACTTACTGAACGTGCTGTCAGATAACAGGAACATGCACTGTCTAGGACAAAACCAGCAACTAGATCCTCTTAGAAGCCCATCACATGTGAGAATTTTCATGCTCCCAGCATCAGACCCCAGTAACAACAAATCCATCTATTTAATTCTGATAATGCAGCATGTCAGAGGGGAAAAAGAGAAGAGATGAGAAGAGAAAAGCAGCTTCGATGCAAAGATATTTTGTGGTTGGAGGGGACAGGACAAGCAACATCAACATACAGACTATAAGGCAAAAGTAGAACCCTTATTTACTCTGCTAATTAGCATTTCATTGTGAGGTTTTTTCCTTGTTATTCAATAGATCTGCTAATTTATTACATGTAGAAATTAGGAACTCTTCAGACTATGGACTGAGGCCAGGCTGGACAAAGCACTGAGCAACCTTATCTGGTGGGAGGCGTCCCTGCCTATGGCAGGGGGCTTGGGACTAAATGATCTATAAAGTCCCTTCCAACACAAACTATTCTATGTTTCTATTCACAAACTACATGTGATCCAATTGACAATTCATGTGTGAGATTCAGTTCATGCAGATCTTCCTCCTTCAGCCTGCCACATACTCATTCAGGGAGAACAGGAATGGCTATTTAAGCAGCTTATGCTTCCAGACAGCTACCTCTGTCTTCCTGTGACTAACAAGATGCTTGGTATCAGCACTGCCATTTCTACATCAGCTTAGGAGGGTGGGATGGTGTCTCCTGTCGTGGGCATACCCAGGCCAGGCTTCTCAAACCACGACTCACTACTGCATCAGTGAAGAGGAGCAGGGAGAGCAAGCAGAACTCAGATCCGGATTCTGCAAATAAGGGTCAAAAAAGCAACTCATTGCTAGACATCAGTCGCTTAAAAGGCAAGAGTAAGGATGAAAATTCAAGGTGCTAGCAAGGCGTTTTAAAGCTTTTCATATTTAGATTGACAATGTCTCTGTCAACACCTCTGTCCTCTGTATTAGTACAAGTAAAATAAAATGTTTGCTTTCAGTCTTAATGAATAGAAGACTCCATCACAAAGGTCATCACTGATTAATGCACTTGTTGTGGTTTGAAGGCCAGTTGCAACAGGTCCATCTTTCACCACATTTTGACACTAAAACAGAACTAAGACTGTAATCCTAGAATACTAGTACAATACAATAAAGCAGCCTATCCTCACATGATCACAGAAACTGAAACTCAAGCTTGAATTCTCACCTTCCTTTCATTCCAGGGGAAATCTTTCCAAATCACTATTAAGACAAAGCAAAGTAGCAGCAAGTCAATGACAACAAAAACAAACACCAGCTGGTCTTGCCTCTTTCCATCAAGTCTATACTGACTGGCTCACTGAAGAGCAATTCCCTTCAGCTTGCCAACACCACAAAAGCCATGATGTCATTGGCTCCACAGTTTTGCAGGTCAGTTGCATGACAGCTCAGCAAGCTGAAATGATTCAACCAGCAGACACACACATAGATCTATCAAAGGGACAAGATGACTCCTGTGGGTTAACTCATGGCTAGTTACTAGTTGCTAGTTGAGGCACAACATATAACCACACCCTGAGTCAAGGAAGGCCAGCAGCTGGAGGCTGAGCCACACGCAGTGTGGGCAGAGAACAATCCTCAACAGTGATAGCATTCCAGCCCCCCCAGCAAAAGACTTTTCCTCTGAGAGATGTCAAGTGTACTGGAACCAAAAGCCAGCAGGAACAAAAATTCCTTATTTTGAAATTCCAAAATATGGGGTTTATATTAATGAAACTGTATTCTGAAGACATTCCTCATAAAGTGGTAGTCTATTAAACCATACTATGAATCAGTGACATGCTCTTGTAAGTAATTTGCAACTACATTCCTCATGCCACCTGAAACAAGCCACTGACTCTTTCTTTCAGGCAAGCCACATCTCCACTGTCCAGCCCACCATTTAGTTGTTCTAGGAAGTATGTTTCATTTACAAAGTTTAAATTGGAAGAGAGAACTAAATTGAAGGAGATGAAGGAATAAAGAACAGGAAAAATACAATACATGATCCATAACTCATTTCTTCAAGTGCCCTTGCAAGAGACATGGATCTGCAGGAAGGCAAGTGGGCGATAATTAGGGACAGTTGGAACACTGGTTATTTCCTACTAGCAAAGGCAGTAGTTCAGACCTTCAAGGATAAATCAAAGGATAAATCAAGGATAAATGGGAGACATTTCATTTTCAGACACCAATCATGCAACAATGGACCGCAGAAAGGAAGGAGCCAATTCACAATAGCAACAAGAAAACAAAATTACTCGCGATTTTAGAGACAAGTTCTCATAAAAATCTGCACTTACAAAGAACCTCATGTTGCATCAGAGCTTGCACCACATCCCACCACATTCAATTCAAAGACACTTTTATTGGCAAAACAAGCTCTGCAAGTGTTACCCACATGTAAGAGAGTTTCTCCCAGAAGTGGATTCAACATATGAAGCTCCTGCCTCCACAGAGGTTTCAACAGAGAAGGCTACAGGGCATGAAGTCCAATGACAGAAATTAAAATATACCAATGAAAAATGTTTTATTTTTATTAAGAGAAGTGTTTTCTTGCTCTTTCTATTCTTTCATATTTTACTCACAGGATTACAAGATTTCCTTATCCATCTCTCCTTTTACTTCTCTTTCCGAGACAGTTAATACTTGATTTATGATGTTCTCCCTGTATCCAATTTCAAGATACACATGCCAGTACAGTATTTGGTAATAGTCTGACTTTATTTTGCACATTTGATTTGGTTCTTTCTGCCAAGATAGTAACTGTGCAATAACTTGCAGCAGTCTAGTTGGTTAGTAAGTTGGGACAGGCCTTTTTATTTCTGTTACAGAAATTTGCCTTCTGGTTTAGATTCAGGCTAGGATTTTGAATTAAGTTATTTGCTTCATTGGCCTTAAAAGGAGTGGCAACCCCCAGAAACAATGTTTCTGGAGGAATGAACAGCATTTTCATTTAATTGCAGTCTATGGTTCTCTAGTAATTCTAGGTAGAGAGACCTTTTGCTGCTTTGGCTGAGATAGCACTGAAATCAAGACTTTTTACACAAAGACCAGCAATAGATATCCTTCCAGTTCTACTCTGTAGCTGTCATTATATGTGGATTGATTAGATTAAGTTCTATCATATCTTTGCACATCCGAAAATAAAAAAGTTAACTCTGGTTTGGTTATAGTCTAAGAACATTCAGAGTCATTGAGTTCATTCCCATGCAAGTCAAATTTATTCTTTGATGGCAGATTAAACAGCAGAAAAGCCTCAGCATTGTGTTCAGTTCTTAGGGTTTAAGCAGTTGAAACATTTCCTACTTGCTAGGTGTGCTACAAAGCCAGCACAGCCATACTGGCACAGAGCCTCAGACACGCAAGGCCTCCTATGGCTGGTCAGTGCAGGGTTATAGAGAGACCCTGCTGCAACACCTGCCCAGCCTCATCCTGCAATAGAATAATAATTCTCTCCTTACAGAGTTTAAGTTTTTCCCTCCTGTGAGCCACTTCCCTTCTGCTTGTCTCTAAGGTATGCACAGTATTGTCCCATGCCCTTTAAAATCTTAAGTATGCAGCCCACAAGGTCAGAAAAACTGACTCCCTCAGCATATGTGGTCTTCCGCAGCATGACTCGGATGGCCAGCTTTGCTGACAACCCTAAATAGGCAGTTCTAACATTCCCACCCCATTTCTTTTCAAGATCTTGACATACAGGATGCAAAGCATATTGTTACAACTTTGTTCAAGAAAAACCCCAAAATAAACCCCAATATTAGTTCATGCCTTTCCCAGATTAACCTGAAGGACCCATGCACTGCACTATATTAGCCAGCAAACGTAGGTGTTTTGGCAGCTGTCCCAATCACTTAATCAGAAGCCTGAGCTCAGAGACTGTTTCGCCTGAGCAATAAGTCAAGATGAACATACTGAAGATGTCATCTCAGCTTCCCACCCTTCCTCACTCAAAGGTTTCTGTCTCAGTACTGGTTACTTTTATGCTACATTTGATGGACTGTACATAAGTTTAATTTGCCCTGTATTTCCCATTAGTTTGACACTTAACCGTTGTAGATTTGTCCTTAAGTTAAACAGGAGAGCTTGCCAAGTTTAAAGTTTAAAAGCAGGCACCTTCTCTTTCCTGACAGTTGGTTCTAAGAGCACGGGCAGCACAAAAATTGCATATTGGTAATTTCTCAGAAAGTGATTCATCTCAGCTCCTCTTCTTCCTTCAGCATGTATATTACCACCATTAAAAGTTCCCTCCTTCAGCACAATCAATCAACAAAAAGTTTTACAAAGTATCATAGAAATGATCCCCCTTTTTTTTTTTAATATTCCTTTCCAGCTTCAGCAGTTGCTTCCAACTTCTTAAGACTTATGGGTGAACAAGTAATCATAACAAGTAAAAAAGGAAAGGGAAAAAAAAAAAAAGCACATTTTCTAGGGATAACTGACTAGAAAACTTAGTCAAAGGAAATAGCTTATTTTGTTCACATCTGGAATTTGCACTAGGAGCAACAAAGGATTACAGCTCCTCATCTTCCATCTCATAGAGGCAGGTCACAAGCAAGAAAATCCCCAGAGAAAATAGGGGCTTCTCTTGTGAGTGGGTGAGCCTCCTAAAGTCAACTGAGTTTGTACTGGAAGGGCTGCTGAAGGCATGGATCAACACTACTCTGCCCATAAAAATTACTCTGACTAAGACAACAAATCTGCCTTTCCAGAGGAGTTCACGCACAAGCAGAGCATTCACATGCTCCACAGATAAAAGAACTTGGGAAAAACAAAGCCAAACCAAAATGCACCAAAACCAAAGATGTCCAAAAGGCCTAAATGTCTCCTGTTTAAGCTAATGCTGACTGCAAATCCAAATTCTTCCTTACATTCAAAGATGCAAAGAACAAATGCCTATAGACAGAGTTGATTCACAAGCAGAAGCAGTATGAACTGGAACAATGCAGGAGGTTACCACCCTTATGGTGGACACATCTCAACCACTCGTGTATCTGCTGTTCATGGGTGAATACCCTCTAGGAACTGCCATTCAGCAGTTCAGGAAAGAAGTCAGACCCAGAAGCAGCCTTCCCTGAGGCGTAGCAAAGATACCAAAGGGACACAGGGTTTCCAGTGTGCCCAATTCAGTTCTTCCCTATTCCCAAGTCAATGCCCAAGAAAAATCTCCTCACTTTGACTCTACACGGATAAAGCTCTCAATTTAACCTACTCTTTCCATGTATTGAACTTAGGTCTGTTTGCAGGGCTATACCTAGTGTCCTTGTCAGGACACCAGCATAGTTTCCCACCTACTCCTACATTATGCTAACATTTATGAAATTAATACTTTTATCTGAGATCCATGACAAAGATGTAGACAGCCCACTAGCATGACTATTTGCCAATGACTACCTTTTTTTGACTATCAAATCCTCCAACCTTTCTCATGCTGCAAAATATCCAGTTCTCTCTCACATTTTTCCTCATGTTTACAGGTGCTATACTGATCAAGGCCATTTTAAAAAGGTGGTACAAATGAGGGGCATGTCCTCCAACTCAAGAACTAATCTGAAAAGTCTAATTTGCTAAGTTTGTCATGACTGAAGAAATTGCAACTCTGAATCACAAAAAAGACAGCGGTAAAGCTGGTTTACTCTTAACAAATGTAATTTGTAATTTTAATTCTAAGAATCATCCCACCTCCTAGTTCATCCTCAGAAGCTCAGAACAGAAGCAGGAAATGAGAGTCCTGAGACTTCTGAGTTCTTCCCTACCCTCACAGTTATAAAGAAAAGATCTGACTATTCAGCAGTTATGGAAATTCAAAACTAAAATTGGAATGGGAGCACAAATTAAAAAAATGAAGGTGTGGTGTGCCTTTATTTTATTTTAATCCTCAATCCCACGAGACACGATTCTGATACAGTGAATGACTGAACCTTAGGGAAGAACCTCTCCCAGATACAACCAAGCCAAATGAACTGCCAGAGCTGGAGATTCAGGCTAAAGCGTGAATTTCCCTCATAACTTTTTTGCATAGTCCAACAATGCTTCTTGTGAGCCTTTTGGAGGAGGAGGCTGAAAACATCACATGTTTTAACAGCTCTCACTCATGACTCACTCTTTCACACAACAGTTCTTAATGGAGAAGAGGAAGAAGTAGCCTCCTTTTCCAGGAAAGGTGTTATTTTCTGCCACCAATTTTGTTGTTTCTGTACACAAACTCTCTCCCAAACCCAGAGTAATCTCCTTTTCTCACTTCATGCCTTTTTCCAGGCAATCACCTCTAACCTCCCAGCTTCACTCCTCAATTCTGCCCCCCCAAATTCATACACTTTTTCAGGACAACCCAATCAGAAATCCTTCTGGCTATATGTTTTGTGCTCCCAAGCCTAACAGGTGCCACATTTCTCTGCTGCAGATAGCTCAGTCACCACATCCATCTCAGAGGCCTACCATCTCAGCACTACACCAATATCAGTCTCCCTTTCCATCTCTTGCTGCCATTGCTAGGCTCATGATAATTCATTAAAAAAATCACACCACACACAGGGTTTCTACTGTTAATGGTTACTAAAAAGTTGCCATATCCTCCTTTGAAGCCTTACTAAAATAATTCTTCCCCAACCTCAGCAGTTGAACTCTGTTCAATACTTACCTTAATTTTCAAAGTTTCAATATTTTATATTACCTAATTAACAGCTCTTTCTGCCATCAGATCCCATAATTACTCCACTTGGATCTCCTAAGCCAGCTCTTCTGTTCCTTTGCCAGCACGAGTCCTTGGCTCTCACTTCCAAAATGCCTATCCTTGCTGCTGTTAATATCTCTAACTCCTGTATCTCCTTCCCTTCTTCTCATGGTTTACACTACTCTTACATCTGCTTCCTCATTCTTATTTTACCAATTACCAGCTTTCAGTAGTCTTTGACGCCAGTTCCTACCCAAAAACTTCTTTCTATCCTTGCTCTAAGGAGTGACTCGGAGAAAAAGATTTTAGAAGCCTTTGCCATTAAACCAAAGCTAAAAGGAACTTAATTAGAAAGCTATGCTATTTTAATATTGGACCTTATCTACCCCACTAGAATTATCACATCCTTGATCCTTATCTCATGTCTGACGTCTGATTTAGACTACAAACCCTCTGGGGCAAATGTAGCCTCTTCCTCCATGTTACACAGAGCCATACACTTAGACCAGTCCTTGAGGTAAGGAAAATACCTCAGAAACTGAAAGAACTTCATCTGCCAAGAGCAGTGCCACTCCACACACTAAGACTTTGGGATCAACCAGTGAAATTAGAAGTACTCACTCTTCAAAACACTGTTAATTCAAAAAGTAACAGTGTTTCCACCCAGCAGAAATAATGTCTGATCCCGTCTGAGGAGAGAGCAGGGTACAGACTGCAGTGAAAACGTTTCTTCACGGTATCTGTAGCCTCTTCCTGCCTCAAGTCTCCAAAGCCATCACTTATTCCCTTCAGAACAGCAGGAGTCACATCTTTCTTCCTTCCCTTTCCAGAAGAAGCACAGCAGAAATAAACCTCAAATGATAAATTACGCACCACCTTTGTGTAGCTGCCTCTTGGCCAGACAGGAAATTTTTCTCCCATAGTCTTTTGTTTCCATCTTTGATCCCAGTGTTGGATCTGCTCTGTTCAGCACTCCCTCAGCATGGAGGTGAAGGGAGAGCTGACACAGGCCAAGTTCGGGCTTACTGAAAGTCACAGATCTTCCATTAGCCTTCTCCCTTCCCCCTTCCCAACTGAAACTCTCCTTAAGTTTGAAAAGATCCTATTAAACATTTTCCAGAGGGCCTTACAGAGGATACATTATTTTGATGGATGCTGGGACTAAAGGAGGAGGATTTCTAAGTACAGTGAAATAATGGAGTTTGTTCTAATGGGTTTAAGAGATGCCCGGGGGCACCAAGTAAGTTCCTTCTCTACAAATCAAAAACACAGAAGACCAGAAAATGGAGCTGAACAACTAAACGCCAGGAAGCAGGGAAATCGGGCTCTATTTAACTGCTGCTCTTGGTTACAGCCAACTTCAGGCTGCTTGGAAAAACAGCACACACACATCACTGGCACAAACTTAACAGGAGAAAACAAAGAGACAACAGGGGTCAAACTGGGGGTGGCAAGTAGGAGAAGGATGCAAGGCTGGGTCTCCACCCCCTACCAGAGAGTTGGATCAATTATCCTTGAATACTAACAAGATTTCTGATTAAAGAACTGCTGCTATGCAATAGAAACAGAAAGCTCCAGCAGCCGGGAGGGGCTGTCAAGCACTAACAAAGAGACACAGAAGATATGCCCTGCTAGGGCATATGGAGGAAGTCACCATGCTGGTAGCCAGGAGAGGGGTCTCCCCTGCCTGAAGTCATGATAACATCTCACGACTGGTAAATTTAACTCCAGAGGTAAAACTTCACCTTGACATTGGTGAATATGGGGCCCATCTTCAGGCAACACATTCTCTGCTGCAAGCTTTGCTGGACAACATTTATTTACACAACCTCATCGCTACAACGCAGGGAGATAAATTTTATTCTCATTCTAACACATCCAGGGAAAATAACTCATGCTTTTCAGTTCTAAGTATTGCACCATCAGAAAGTCGTTATTAACATACAACATCTTGAGAAACAAGAGTGTACATTGTCTTCTGTCACACGCTTCTTGACAAAACCACAGTTTGCAGTACAAACATTTAGTACATATATACAATGCTGTCTGTTAAACTCAACAGTTTGTAACTTCAACTAGTGGCTAAAACCAAAAAAATCTTATGACCCAAGAAGAATCACAGGAAACTTCTGTTACTATTCACAACCCAAAGTTGCACTAACATGAAGCATCCTGCAATCGGCATGTATCTCATACCATCAGAATCGGGCTCCTGGCTGGTCAACGCTCTTTTTTCTTTTTCTTCTACTTTAAACAACAAATGTAATTCCTTGGCATGGAGAGTTTCAGCGATCTACAATTCAGCAAGGCAAAAGTCCACAAACATCAGCTCTATTTGATGTTAAGGAAGACTTCCTTATGAAGACTTATTTTCATGCCTTCTTTCATCTAGGCTCACAACAGCAAAGAAAAGAATTTTGCTCCTCATAGAAAACTCTGACTGCAGCTTAAAAGTCTCTTAGACTAAATACACAAGCTGGAATGCTTCAGCATTTAACAGGTAGTTCTGCATTACAGAGGCAAAAAAAACACCCAAGAAGCTGAAAAACCTGAACTCACACACAACAGGATGGCAGCCAGATATTCCAAAGGTAATTCAGACCCAGAATGACCAGATACACAGCATGAATAAACTACCAGCCAACAGAATCACAAGCCCCTGGATCCATATAGTTGCTAGCTTTACTACAGGGAAATGGAAATCTACATGTAACTAGATACAGAAAGAAGAGACCCAAGAAGTACTACAGTGTCCAGTCCTCACATAGACAACAAAATCCTGTAAAAAAGCAATGCCCAACACTACAACCATGGGTAAGAACCATCGTCCCTATCAGTACAAAAAGCAAGAGCCTAACCATTGAGCCCATTAGATTCATGGATGACAATTACAATTAGCGTCCTCTGCCACAATCTGTGTGAAACACAGGCAGCCACTAAACACAGTATGCCAATTAATGGAGCGGGCTTGCTGCATGCCAGAGCTCAAGCTTTGGATGTTGCATCAGGTAAAGCCAGGCATCTTAAAAGCTGGTCAGTTTAAGCACATGTGCATATATATCCTTAGTATGTGATATCCTAAAGAAATAAAGTGTCCACTTTTCTTGCACGTTTCTCTTAGTAACATTTTACTTGTCAGTTCACCCTTTCCAACAGTATCAGTAAAATTTCTGCAGTTGTATGAATCTTTCAATCACCAGTAAGGAAACAGAAGTATGAACAAGAGAAATAGCCACAGAAGTCATAAGCAGCAGAGCAACCTATTTTTAAAACCCTGACTGGTTTTCAAGATAACATCTCTTTATCAGCTTTTATAAGTGTTATAAAGCATACATGCTATTGTGTTCAATGGCAAGTTGTGTTCTAGGGCAAATGGAGTCTGCCTTGGGCAAGACAATTTCTACTTCACTTCCCACATTTACAAAACAAGGATATTTGCCTATTTCATAAGAGCGTAGGAAGATTCAAGAGGACTATAAGACTAGACATAATTTTCACAGAATGAATGCTTCTTTTTTTACTGTTAATTTCACCAATCTGAAGACAGACAGGTTTCTAGGAGTAAACCCAAAACATAAATCACCTCAGATTCTTTTTTAGTTAACACACAGCAAGTACTGCCTTCTAGTTTGGACTACAAACAACTGGATGCTTTTATCCAACTGCATTTTCTTCTGTAATTTCACAGAAAATAGAAAAATACCCCGTTCCCAGTTTTCTGAAATTCCATTTTGTGGCCTACACAAACAGAATATCCCTCTTCTAGGTTTGCAGGATGCTGGAAACACAAGCATCTATTAATCTGATTGTTGCATACACCTACATTCACAGGATGCAAGGGATCATCCATTGCAGAAGACATGACCAAAGCACACAACCAAACATTTCTGGGAAGAGAACATAAAAGAAAATCACTTATCTGCACTAAATCAATGAAACTGTAATGTTAACCTCATACTGGAACACTGATGTTTTTCCACTAAGGCTACCACATTTTAGTTGACAAAGAACTGTTTAAAACAAACAAAATAACCCAAACATCAATTGTCAGTTTCTGCAGCATCTTAGTCTTCATTTTAGAGGAGCAGGGATGTTATTCAGTGCCTTCATCACTTTGACCAAAAAAAATCAGTCTATATAATTTGGGGTGATCATGAGATCTCTGAATATCACCCAACCTGATAAATAGCAAACCCAGGCACCCTCAGGAAGCAGAACACCATCAACTTTAAGCTGACAACAGGGGAAAAGGCATTTTGCACCTGGCTGAGAGCTGAAGAGCCAACAGCACAGCCAAGCACGCATGATGGAGATTGCAATTCCCACTGCAAACTGTACTTCTATAGAAGTATCACATTCAGGTTTATGACTAAAAATGTAGTCAAGATGTTCAGGGTGTGAACTTGTGATATTAGCCATGTAGTTTTCTGGCAAAGCTCCAGGAGCCAGAACGGCAAGCACATCACCCAGTATAAATACAGAATGTCATACAACCTAACACAGACCATCATAACATCATCCTTCATATTCTCTCTAAATACCCATTTTTACCTGCATCAGACTTCTTTCAAGAGCTCAAGATACTTGCAGACCTCTCATCTTTTTCCTATTTGGCACAGACTTCTCCGGTTTCATTCACCACTCTCACTACCCACTAAGAGAGGGTCAGAAAGGTTAACCTTGCAGACTTGTTTGCTTTACCTGTTCCTGTACTGAGATACAGCGGTAAATGACCAAGTGCTTCTAATAATGTACTTGTTCAGCATGGTAGATTCTGTGGATGCTTTTTGCCTGTTAAGCTGCATATCATGCTTGTAGGTATTTCTATGAGACACAGGTGAAAGATTTCAGGCTAAAGAGAGGAAAAGCAACTCATTACAGACTTTGGCATCTTCTCTGCCACCTTCATTTTGACACCTTATGTTTTTCCTTGCTTCAAACAGGAAAAAAATAGCTCAGGAATTGTGTTCCTATGGTAAAGAATATCTTCCCATGAAGAAGAGAGGATACTCACTTCGGGAAACAGCTGGCACATCCAAACATAAATTCACTTTCATTTGACAAGAGGATGTGTGAGTGCACTGATGGCAGAACTACTTGAAAGAAAGACAAACTGCCATAAAAAACATAGACATCAAGGCTCAACCACCTATGAGCCAATCTGCATTTTACAGTCAGACATCCTCCACATGGCTGTTAACAGCCCAGACACATTAACTAGGAGCACCTGGGTAATAGCCAAAATAAAACACATCCAGATCTGCACCTACACTAAGATCTGTGCTTTAGATCCTTTTCACCCATAGACTGCATCTAAGTATTTGTGTGGCACTTGGGAACTAATGAATGCTTCTGCTTTCTAAAAAGCAGATTTCCTGATACACAGAATTGCAGCCCTCTGCTCAGCCTTTCCAAGCTGGTTTAACACCTTCTTCAAAGCTGCCTGCAATTAGGGTTCTTGGTAGAAGAGAAATATTACTTGAAACCCAAACCCCATGTGATTGGGCCCCAGAGGCAATACTTGTAGAATGATGGAAGTCAGCAGCACGACTGCAAATGCTTCCTGTAATTTCAGGGTAGCATATGAGAAAATGGATGGGTGAAATTATACAGCAGTTGCCAAACGAGTGAAGAGAGAGGTACATATCTCCGCAACCCTCCTCCAAAAGTCTTCCAACTCTTTATAAACAATTCCGCAAAGTGTTTAGATGTTTACTCCTCCACCGGGCACACTTGAAAAATAAAGCACTAACAAGAGGAAGAAATAGGAATTGCTTTTCAGTTGATAGAGCAACCACTACGATAAGTTTCCCCCGGCTTCGCTACTCGCTGTGACCGCAACCAACCCCTTTCCTCGTCCGCTCGCCAATATTTTTGGTGCCACTCCTGCCCTGGCCCCACGCTGCCAGCGCGCTGCGGGAAGACTCCCAGCCCCGGCCGAGGCGAGGCAGGTAGCCCGGAGGCGCCGCCGCGGAGCCGGGCTGTACCTTTAAGGGGCCCGTGGCGGCGGGTGCGCGGCTGCATTCCTGCTCCGGAGCGGCGGCTGTCCCGACACGCCGGGCACGGCAGCCTTCAAGGCAACCTGCGCGCCCGCCCCGGCC
>VZTY01013597.1:373060-427398 GCA_013400935.1 Turnix velox
CTCTGGCCCAGCCGCCGCTCGCTCTCTCCGCCGCCGCAGCGGCTCGGGGCTGGGGGCTCACTCCCCGCTCCGCCCGGCCCAGGCCCGGCCCCGGAGGAGGAGCCCCGCCGGGGCAGCCCCCGCCCTGCTTTTCCCCGCGCCGAAGCACTTCGCAAACTTTCGGCGCAGCAAAGGCGGCCCTGGGGTCGCGGCTCCGCGGGGAGATTCTCCGCTATCATCGTCATCGCCGCCACTACCCCAGAGCCGTCGTCCAGCACCGCGGCGAGACCTGCGGGCTCGCCCTCGGCCCCTCTCTGCCCTTGCTGCGGGTGCAGCTCCCCTTCTGCGGGCGGAGAAGCCCTTCCTAAAACGGCCGCGGTGCTCGGGGGTCCTACCGTCAGCTTCCCAACTCCCGCAGCTCCGCCGAGGAGCATTGCGGGCTCTTGGTTGCCTGCCGCAGAGCTCCCGATATCCACCGGTGGCTGAGCAGTTTTCCCGTGCTTTGCACCGCTTACCGGCTTGTGCCGATTCTCTGTGCCCACGACAAACGTTAAAGCACGTTCTCCCTGTCTTAACACGGTTCAGATACGGATAGCTTCTGAGCTGCGAGTTCCCGAGCCCTTTTGCCCACCGTACGTTCTCTGGCATAATTTGACATTGTAATACATTGCAATGCATAGCAATGCTAGCAATGCAAGAAACCATTGTTAAATTATTAATCTCAGATGATTTCAAAGCATCAACTTGAATGGAAAGCTGCCTCAGATAGTCTAAATCCTGGACCACAGGGGAAGATGGGGAATTTTGTCAAATTGACACCAAAGGAACAGTGATAGAAACGGTCTTATTTAAAGCTTTCACACAGACGAATCCAAAGGAAGCTGGAACTATTCTTCTCCTTCAGAAAATCACAAGAACAAGTAAGTAGCACAGTGTGTGATTAGGACAATTCTGCCACTCCTATTAATTAAGTGTAAAATAGTGAAGATGGGTTATTATTAAAAATGTCAACATAAAATTAAAGGAGGAACTGACTCTTGACAAATTGAGCTCAACATAAAGGGAAAAAAAATAATCCAACACAGAGCTTCACTGAGGAGAACTCCCAAGAGCAGGAACATCATAAGAAACAGTAAGCAGCAAACCATGCATAAATTTACAATTTATGCTCCCCTCCAGTTTTAAAAATGCAGACTTTTTGCTTTATATGCAGAATCACTGCTTCAGGATAGGAATACATCCTCTTCAAACAGCATAAGCACATAGACTACGGCATTGAATTTTACACATTTGATAGGAAAAGCATATCATTCTGCAGAAGAGGAACAACATACATGCATAGCCAAGAGGAATTGGTTGAGGTGGAGAGTTTAAAAGAAAGCTCTATGCCAACATTAACTTGGAAACAGTGATAGAACAAGGTATGGAAAGAATAAGCAATTATTTTAAAAGAATAAACTCCAAGATACCAGAGTTTAGAACAACTCATGTGGAAGAGTTTGGAATGCTGGGTTTAAGTTAAGACAGAGAAAATGTTAATATTGCTCTGACCGAGGGTTGGCTGACTGGCTATCATTCAAAACCAATACTGTGTCCCCCTAGAATGCAAGGTAACAGAACCAAAATTCATTTAAGTTTATATTTCCTTCTGAGGCAAATCCTCAGGTAGTATAAATCAGAGAAGCCCTGCTGACTTGAGGCTCACAGAAACTTGTAAGTAGTTTAGATGCCAAAGTATTGAACGTGATAAAGCACAGGGGCCAGAACTTCTTGATAATTATATAGTTGGATCATGGAGCAGTTGAGATGAGTATTTTCTTGTGCTTGAAACAAAAGCTCCTTGAAAAATATTATCCTATACACAAATAACTTCACTCATTAGCTCTTCAGTCCCCTCCATGGGGAACAAATGTTTTTACCCACACGTATTTGTTGAAGTGTGTTTACTAGCCCTCTCCATCTAGTGCTGTATTCTGGCAAATCCCTTTCCTTTCCAAGCTCAGCTTGTCTATAATTATATCTTATAAATCATTTTGAAATCCCCTGGTGAAATGTTAGAGGAGCAGATAATAATTGTCTTCACAGCCATCTCCTAAATAAGTTGTAATTGAGCAGATGGAAATTTATATCATGAGCTCCCAGTTCCCTACCTGTTGATAAAATACTATGAATACAGCTCTGATTCTGCCTGGGACCATTGGAGATTAATTGTAAAGTGGATTTATGCAGTGTAAAGTAGAGCTATTCATTGAAAGAAAACTAGAAGGGTTGGTAAATAATGTTGGTAAAATAAAATTATATATTTAGGACTTGCCTCTTTCAGATCAAATAACTTTTAAAAACACTGTGTTAATATCAGAATACACTTTAATCCATGCATATGGCAGGTACTTTCTTTAACCCACAGCTATGAGAGAGGAACATAATATTAAGTAACTTGTAATTTATAGATCACTGATAAGTTATATATGACACAAGTCTTGTAAAAAGATGAGAAATAAGTAATTAAAATATAATTAACAATTAATATATGACAACATGTTTTATAAAAAAAATCACACCAGGCATTATAAAGAAAGCAGGGAGATTACTATCATAATAACCATTTCAGGACTAATTGTCCTCCCTTTGCTCCAGATATATTAGAGAAATAATACAATCCAGTGATAGAAAATAACCATTATGAGACAATACCAAAAGTTTACACTGCTTTCAGAAAGATTTTAAATAGCAACCCTTTTTAGGAAAAGCAGAAACAAAGATGTAGTGTCACTGGAAAAACGAGAAAGAAAAAAATCAAAATAAGATAGGACTACCAGGGGAAATGCACTTTAACTATTTTAAAACAGCAAAGACCTTAAGAAGTTTAAAAAAACCCCAAAACCCACAACACAATCAGGATGGCCAATTTTGGTCTTACCTGTCAATGTATGTTTAATACATTCAAATGGCCTTTTTCTTGGGAAGATGCCTCTCTACACCTTGAGTTTTCTAGAAGAAAATGACAGATGAGATAGCTTAATTGCTATGTTCAGAAAGGTTTGGAGCAACTATGTCTTAAATATTTGAGATAGAATTAATTTAATAGAATGAAATAAGCACACAGAAAGTATGAAAAATGCATTTCCATTAAATCAGGTTTCCTTGTTTTAAGTGATGTTAAGATTACCGGGTAAGCAGAAGACAATGGAAGTGATACATCATATACAGCTTTTGGCACTGTCTTACATGACACCTTCATAGAACGATATTTTAAATACATCTAGTGGAAGGTGTGCAGGCATCTGGTAGATGAAAACCATAGTGGTCATTAGTGGTTATCTGTCAAAATCCAAAGAAACCTCAGAAAGACATGATATAATATTTCTGCTTATAAAATCTGTACTAAAAAAACCCAGATAGCCTTGAAGCAATGGCAGAGGATGCAAACATTATGAAGGATAAGATCAGATACCCCAAAAGCTATTGACAAGTTGGATAAGTTGTCCAAAAACCAACAATAAAAAGACCAGTAACGAGAAATATAAAATATTATTCTTAGGAAACTGACACAAATAAACATTATGAACTCCTGAATAGACAGAAATACAGCAAAAACAGATCTTGGGAGTGTACAGATAAAGAACAACATAAATCAACAGTGTGGTTCCACTGCCAAAAAAAGCATTTCATTCTGGAATGAAATGTGTGACTTACAAGACAATTTGTTTGATTTCTTAACTTCTCATGGTACTGAAGCCCCAGGTGGCATATTAGTCCTGGTCCTGGCTGAACAACTTAGAAATACAAACACAACTGAAGAGAAACAAGAAAATAGCAACAAGAAGTTTAGAAAACAAGCCCTTTCAGAGAAAGCTGAAGGAATTAGATTTGCCTAGTCAAGAAAAAAAAAGCTTAAAGCAAGATGCAGCTTTCTGATACATACAAACTCATTAGAGAGATGCTGATCAGCTTTTCTCCATGGCTCCAGTAGAAAGATATGAAAGAGACAACATGATTTGTGTCAAGAAATGCTTTTAAAAGACTTTGCTGATCAGCATTCCAACTAAGGATTTTTCAGTACTGGAGCAGACTGTCTAAGGGGACTGTGGAATCACTTCCACCAACATTTTTTAAGAAGAAAATTTGATAAGCAAGCTGGTGGTAGCCTTGATATATTTAGTTCTGATGCAGTACAGGCTGGACTAGGTGATCTTTTGAGACTTCTCCCAAAACTCAGTATAATTTAGAAACTTCTCATTGGAAAGATCATTACAAACTCTGCACTCTGCTTGGCCAAATTCTGTATTACTAATGAGTGTCACTAACTAAACAGAACTGCCAGGAAAATAGCAAGCTGTTACCAATAGAGATCTCCATTCAAGATAAAATCATGGGTTTCAAACTATCAGACTACAGGATTTTCCAATGGTCCCTTTAATTTCTATCATTATTCCACTGTTACATTACCCACATCAGTTCCCTCTTCAGTATCACCAGTGAATCAAAGAGGTGGTACCTTGCCATACCAAGTAAGTTAAAAGTCAAGGTTTTACCCATATATAGGAAGATATAATTATACAGTTGCTTTTTCAAATTCACTTGTAAAGATAATTACTTCATATGTAAAGAAACAGTATAATTTCCCAAAGAGCTAAGGGACCTACAGCTTTCACAGCTGGTAACCTAGTTTGTAAATGATGGTCTCTGTGTTAAATACATTAAATTAATTTTAAGAGTTGATTTATATTTTAAGCTATCGGTTTTCCCCTTGTTGCCTTCCCTGAAGTTTTGTAAAGCATTTGCATTAGTACTGTGTACCCAGATACGCTCATAGATGTCATACACATTCATGTTCTCTCTGTACTGACCTTACAGTCTTTCTCAAGTTACTGCCCTTTACGCTTAGAAAACAGTAGTGCCATCTTCTGCAGCATTACCACAACTGATTTAATTTACAAAATAGAATTCAGACTAACATGCCTGATCTTATGTCTTATTTAATTTTCGTCACCTTTATTTGCTGCCTTCTCAGCATTTTAATTGCACATTTATTTCATTGCAATCATTCTAGGGACAACCCTTAATTCTACTTTGCAGTGTAGAACAGCAAAACTACTAAATTCAGAAAGTGAGATAAGAAGAATCTTGTCAAAAGGTCCTTTGTAATTTAATGACTAAAGTAAAGATTCATCTGAACTGTCCCCCATTCTTTTGTGTGCCTAGAATGTGGGGCTGAAGCCAACCTGCCAGGCTCTTCAACCTTCCACTCTAGGGGGAAAAAGGAAAAAAACCAGAAAGTCAAGCCATACCCTAAGTAAATTGACTCTCAATCTAGGGAAAAACAACCCAAACCCAAACCTTTCTTCTTGTTTTCTTTGAGATAGTAGCTCTTCCTGGGTGTCTAGCAAGCTCGTTCTTCTTCTGCCGGCTCCCTTACATCCTCTATGTAAAAATAATGCAAATATACCCTCTTCTATTCCTGATGAGACTCCTCCCTGCAGTGAAATGGCAATTACCCAAGCTTTGCACAATGTCTGCATTGCAAAGGTAGCCTGTGGCCTAGCCTTTGGAACAGCACAGTTTTAATACCTTCACCCTGGCACTGGAAAAAAGGAGGGAAAAGAGGAAGAGCATAAAAGGAGAATGTTCTAAAAGCTAGTAATAGCAGAATTCAGTATGAAGATGGAAGCATAACCACTTTTATTCTTCAAGTATATTCAAATGAATAAATAGCAGGTTGAGGCTCCTAAACTAATTTTTGACTGCATGAAGAAGCATTTTCCAAAGAACCAAGGACCCGAATCTTTCTTTGACTTCAAGCTACTGATGTAGTTTATCAACAGTCTCTGTATTCAGATAAAAAGATTGTGGTAGAAATCAATCACACAATAAGAAAGACAAGTGACCTTGTGTCTCAGTATCTACAATATCTCTGATGGGCTGGGTTTTACTTTCTCAAAAAAACCAGAATACATTAGTCAGGCCTGTAAGAGAAACAAGTAGTCATGGGAACAGATGTGAAAGGCGTAAATATATCTTTCCCTCAGCTCACAAACCTTTCTTGTTTGCAAAAGCCCTGCCACTATGGAGATGAGTGACATGTTAAAATGTAGCCAGACAGATAAAGAGTGTTTTCTTTCCTGAAGATGATTCATTTGTAATAATTTACTGGCATGATGGGTTTGGTAAGTACTGCCAGCATGCACAAGATATAACTCTAGAGACTGTCTGATAAGAGATATGGCATGTCAACCATCTGCTTTCCTATCAGGTGGCTTAATCAGAGACGCCTCTTAACACCTCTCCCTCTCTTATGTTAGCTCTAAATGTGAATGAGGGAACAAATTAATTGCTTCTTACCAGTACTAGGAGAGACCTAATAAAGCCACAGGTGGGAGCAGGATCCAGAGTTGCACACACCCTCCACATGAGTCTGAGATCAGCCACCCACACATATCACACATGTCCAATCTCTCTCCTACCCACAGAGACTTATATCCATGTCATTGCAGTCTTAGTATTTCAGGATACTTAAGTGTACGATATTCTTCACCATGAGGCTGGTGAGGCACTGGAACAGGGTACCAGAGAGATGGAGGAGGCCCCATCCAGCCTGATTTAGTGCAGGATGTCCCTGCTCACTGCAGGGGGTTGGACTAGATGACCCTTGACAGTCCATTCCATCTCTTTTGACTCTGATTCTGTAATAATAGCATTCTGAAAGGGCAAAGCAATATGGGTTTGTGTATTGCCTTTCCATTTATGCTTGATTCTAGGCAAGCTGATGGAAACTTGTGAATCAGTGACTTAGCAAGCACAAAGCCATGCTTTTACTGCACAATGAAATTTCTGTCACAGACACTAGAGGTTTCTGTTTCACATAACTTAGAACATACAGATATACTTAGTACACATCAGAAAGGGACTCTAGTCACAGAACTTGAGAGAAACTCTGATCCACATCTATAATATAAGTGTTCATGGAACAACTCTTCTTTCACTAACACCATGTAAACTTTAACATATAAAGAGATGGAGCCTTAAGCACATTTTCTTACTATCTTATGTGTGACTATCAGTTTTACATGCAGACTGGTCAACCTGCTTAGGAAGGGCTAGACTAGATAGCATTTGAACTTCTCACCCTATGATTCTATGACTTCTACACTACTTTTTCCATTCCACATCCACTATTCTTAAGTATTCCAATCATTATATCATCTTCTGGTCCCTGCCTTATTTACCATGACTCCACAAAGATGTCACTCTTGAAAACACCTCCAGTATTATATAGCAGAAAGGAAAGAACATTAATCACCTTGTTCTTTGTCTATATTATAGAGTGAGCGACTGAGATATCAGTGCTAATTAATTTTAACTGAATATATGTTTTAACAAAAAAAGCATACTGACTTTAGCTCTTGCACAGACAGCTACAGGATTCAAAGTGCTCTCTCTAGACAGCCCTAATAAATACCCAGGCTCTCTCCTGTGTACTTTAAAAGCAGAACCAAGTCCTGTTTTGCAAAAGTTCCACAATTTTAATGAATCTGTGATCTCCTCTTTCAACTGTTTTTTTCCCTCACTCCTCTAATTTGCATTTCCCTGTAGGTATTTTAAGATAAAATACTTTCAGAGGATTTTGAATGTGATAAACCTCTATACTGCCCATAGAATGTTACACACCTTTTCAATAAAAGATGGGCAGTATAGCCATCAGAGTAACTCCTTCATACAGCCCAAGAAGCAATAGCTCACTCCCACATGGTTTTGCCTGCTCTCTTGCCCACACACAGAGACACTTACCTGTTAAAATCTCATAGAGACACCTGGTCTTATAGATAACACAAACTGGCAACTTCAGTTTGCAAGGAATATTCCATCAGTAGGAATGAAGAATGAGAATTTCAGGCCTTCTTGGGTTACCCCCCAGGATGAGCTAAGCCTTGGCTGTCAGAAACATTTTCTGTGCCAGAATTTTATAGTGATATTTATTTTTACCAGGCATTTTAGACTTTTTTGTTTGGCATGAAAGATCCTGCAGACTCTGCCAGAAATGGCTGTTTTTCTTCTCTGCATCATGAGTGGAGCAGCATTCCAGCAGAGAAGGGTCACACACTTGGTACTTAAGTACTTTTAAAGATGTTGCCCTTTTCTACCTAATGAGAGAATGGGGGGGGGGGAAACCTGAAGGAGAATCTTTCAGAAGTTTGCCGTTACAAAAAACCCCAACTTAGCTTGCTAACACTAAAGTCAAAACTGACCAGAATTTGGATAGTGCATGTAATACACGCCAGGAATCTGTCATACAACTTACAGCTACCCTTGATTTTAAAGTGGAGATGTGGCTTTCGTAAGCCACAGAATCTATTATTATAATATTCTCTCTTCTCACAATCAGGTTAGCAATAATTTAAAAGTACTTCTATGACTGAGGAATAGAGAATGTTTCAAGGGTTTTTTCCTACCAACTTATAATGAAAATACAAGGATCTGGGAGTTTGACTAAACCCAACTCCTCAGTGAACATAAAGTTCATTAACATATATATATAGAAAAATTAGATCACATTTCTACTTACTCTCTGTTTACCAGTTCAAGTGGAAAAATTAAATCTCAGCACTGCAGATTAAAATACAGCTAAACTACTAAATAAAAAATAAATTATGATGGCAAAATGTTCCCATTTTTTTGCATGCTTATGACACCTTACCAGTTAAGTATGTTCTTAAGACTTAAAGGTACAATTATGGGCATCAAATTTAAGCCAAATAATGGTACAAAATGCTGGCTGCTCAAGAGAGCTGCTGTTGCTGGCATGTCCTCTCACAATCTGGGGAACTCATAGTTGTTTCCAGACTTCATCTTGTAGTGGGAGATATCAGGATTAAGAAACATTGTAGATCTTGTTTCTCTAAAGTTTATTGACCTTAGAGAACAAAGTAAGTCCTATCCGTTTGTCTAGGTTTTACATGAAAAGGTAAACTGGTAATAATACTGCTTTATTAGAGAAAAATTATTGGTTTAGTCATTGTACAAAAACTTTGTGCTGCATGGGAGCCATATAAACAGTGTGTTCAGTTTGAGAAGGCTCAGAATAGGATAAGCACAAGAAGTACTGGATCTTTCTCTCTAAATGTCTCCTGAGTAATTAACAATATGAAAATATGGATTTCATCACGTAATATAATTGTGACTTTGGCTGACCTTCTCATTTAAGATAATTTTAATTTTAACGCATATATTTAGAGAGTTTCGTAATAATTCACCAGAATATTAAATCAGAAGTTTAATGACAGCTTTTTATGGGTTTGCCACTGACTCATAAATTAACCTGCTTCAGTGCAATTGATTTTTCAGATGTTTTTTTGTAATAGAATCCTAATTTTCCTTACAACATTTTCAATAATTTGTACAAATAATAGCATGAGAAGCTCTTATTCTCCATTTCTTCAGACCCCTCCTAAAATTTACCTCTGCATGGTGCCCAAAATATCAGATGATCAATAAAGATTGACACTCATATTTGGTTTTTATGTGTCTTATGATAAACACATTTTGTTATCACACTTGCAATTGTACTATGTATTATGTAAGGCTCAGCTGGTAAATGTATGGGAAGCCTCAAAAAATACAAAGCAGCACCCAACCCCCAAAAGCTAAATCCTGCATAAGGCAGGCTCTAAGCTAACAGATCTATATTTTTAGGAGGCAGTTTTGAACAAAGAAAGGCTGAAGGCAGTTTTCCTACTATTTCTGTGGAACTGGCTTGCAATAACTTCATAGAAGTCAGGCAGAACAGGACTGAAGATTGGTCAAAGCATAGTTCTTTGCACACTGTAGTTGAAATGCTTGAAGCAATGGCATTTCCACCTGAAGAAAAAAAAAAGTGAAATTTCCTCCATCATGTCTAGGCTTTATTTTAACTACTTTAGTAGTAATTGTTAAAATTCTAAGCAAATAAGATATTTCATTCCAAGGAAAAGTAACAGAAGCCTGAGAAAATTACTCAGACTGTTTAAAACAAAACATTTCCTCTGGAACTGGTTGCTTGATAGCTAGTCCTGTTTATTATTCCATATAATACTCTCTTTGAAAAAGGAGCTGTTTCTCAGGAGAACTTTAGCTAATAAAAGTATTTCAGTGAAACATTAATATTATCACTTAGACAAGTGAACATAAAACCAGCAAAGACTAAGCTAAGCAGTTAAAATAGTGGGAGCGGAATGGAGGAAAACAGAAATCTGATTTAAATGAAACTGATGAGAAACACTTAAAAACTAAACCAGAAAGGACTTTTTCAGTCTATGCATCATAATGTAATAAAGAAAAGTTCTTTGATGACACAACTTAATTTATACCACTGACTGTTTTCAAACTCATGGTCACAGAGACTCTTATGTAAGTAAATTAGCCTAATTTATCTAAAGGTATGATTTCTGAAAGAGGGTGTGCACAAAATGTATCAGTGTGGGCCAACTGATCCTTCTTGAAAGATTGCTTGTATTCCCAAATGTCTCTAGTAGATAAAATTCAGTAACTCTAGTTAAGAGATGTAAGAAGTAACATGTTTCCTAGGGTAGATGATAACTGTAAAAGTGTATGTCACATGTTCTAAAGTGAGATCTGTACCACCGACAATTTACCAAGTAGTTGTGACAGAGAAAAATAGTTCTTTCACTGTTTTTCTTCCAGCCAAGTCCAAAAGAACATTAAACTCTTGTTTGATTCCCCCTTTGAGGCAGCTATTACACTTGCAGATGTTTTCCAGTGATGCAGAAAAGCCTTCTGTATTAAAAATAACTAGTCTAGGGTTCTAAAATCAATATGAGAAAACAAAAATCAATATGAAAAAACAAATATGGCAAGGCAGGCAATATTTCTTCCTTTTCAAGTCAAAAGCATGAGAGAACAGGTGAGTCCTGAACCTAATTCTCACTCTAGCAGACTCAGAGAGAAATAATAGTAAACAGAGAAGTCCATAAAAGGGTCTGCAAACAACGTCTAGATTCTCTGTAGTTTTCCTTGAGTCGTTAACAGTCAGGCGCCACTATTACTGAAACTTATCATTATTACAACCACAAATGGGCTCTGTGTCCAAAGGCTTCCCTTAGCTGGTTTAAAAAAATAACAATGTCCAACCCATAGAGACCAAACAGTAATAACAAAAAAATCCCACAGGGAAATCAAAACAGAAGTATTAGAATGTATTTAAAACGGGACTCTAAAGGCCTCTTGTAAATGAGGACTCCAAATACTCATCAAGGATACACTATGGTTTACAGAAATAGTTTAATCAAGAAAAATGAAAATGCACAAACTGTGAAGGCTCCTACCAGCTCAGCTGACCAATAATATGGAAGAGGAAGGCTTTTATATTTGGCTTTTGAACATTCATGAAACTACCCAGCTGATGATAAAGGATTGCTTGTGAAAATACAGATCTTTATGCTTGTGCAGGAACTATGCTCTTAAACTTAATGATCTCAGAGGGTCCATCAAATTCCATTTTCCTCTCTAACACTGGCCTAAAACCAGATACCTCACTACAAAGTGCTAGAAACTCTATAAAGTGAGCAGCTATGGAACAGACATCATGTCAGAAGAATGTTTTCAAAAGCACATCAGTCAGATAATTGGCTTCACTGTGAAGAGGAATATTTCATATTCCTACAGATGATGTGCTCTTTTTTTTTGTTATGATTTTGTATGTAATGAGATAATCCCATGTTTTCTCATTCTGCATTAAAATACCTGCTTCCTTTATAAATTCTGCCAAATTACTGGCCCCAAAAATACCTTGTGTCAATATATTCTATAATCTAATTGTATCTTCTATTCCTAAATTTCCCATCTTTAATTTTATAGCCTGTAACTAAAAGAACAAACTCCATAACTGAACAAATACGAGTTTTTTGTAGCACAAAAAATTTAATATTATTTTATGTTATGTGCATCCTCTTTAAGACAGTCCTTCATGTTTGCAATCATTCTTCACATTGGAGAGCCTCACACTCTGCTTCCTAAATTATTCTCTCTGTCCATCTTTGAAATATTTATACCTAAGCCATATCCTTTTAAAGGCAGAACAAGCCATAGACAGTGGAATGCTAGACAGGGGGGTTGGAGTTACATGATCCTTGGGGTCCCTTCCAGCCCGGGTCATTCTGTGATTCTGTGAATGGTTCAAGCAGTTTTGGGGAGAGGGATATGAATAGGTAAATTCTAGCATCTTGTTTGCCCCTTTTTTACCTTGGCTATTTGAGTATAGATTAAAGTTGAATTGCCAATAGCCACAATCAGCTCTTCCCTTCAGTGGAATATAAGCTGGTTGTATGCACACACAAGTGCTTTATTTAATTTCTGATCTTTGCATTTGTCAGTAAAAACACAGACAGCGGTTCTGGTCCTGGGCTGAGATTTTTCTCACATTAATACAAGAAGCTGTAATTTGTGAATTTTATCCCAAACAGCTTTCAGGGAAGAGGAGCCCAGCTCTGCCCCAACTACACCCACAGGGACAAGGCCGATTCACAGACAGGCACAGAAAGAGCCCTGTGGCTCACGGCTGTGCTGCCAGTTTCCACTACCATGTGAACAAAGGTTAAATTCCCAATGCTTCTCATACCTACCTCTCCATAGCACAAGGATTTAAGGAAAAAATGGCAGAGGAGTGGTATGGACAGATGGACACAGCTGTAAAAGACCTTCTTGGTCACCCTAGAATCATAGAATAGTTCGGGTTGGAAGGGACCTTAAAGATCATCGAGTTCCAACCCCCCTGCCAAAGGCAGGGACACCTCCCACTAGATGAGGCTGCTTAGTGCCATGTCCAGCCTGGTCTTGAACACCTCCAGAGATGGGGCATCCACAACCTCTCTGGGCAACCTGTTCCAGTGTTTCACCCCCTCACTGTAAAGAAATTTCCTTCTTATGTCAAGTCTCTGCTCCCTGGGACAAGGGTGCTGCACATGCCAGTTCCTTCACCTTACAATTCATCTCTTTGCCCCCACACCTTTAGCCCCAACAGCTCCCCACATTCATTTGGAACCTTTTGATTTCCATCCTAAATCTATACCAGAATGACTTACACACGCACCTCCTCATGTTATTTTGAGTCATCAGCTTCACCAGCTCTTCTTCCCCTGAGGTGTCCCACAGCCTTAGACCTCGCTGCCTGGGATGTCACCCACTGCCTCTTCCCCACAGCCAAGCCGCCATGTTTCCTACTCTCCCTTCCTAAAGGCCAGGCCGACACGTCCTCACGCTCCTTGAAAGACCCTTTCCCCGAGGTCGTTCGCTCACGGCCCCCCTGCCCTGCTCGTAGCTCTGCCCAATGCCGACCGCCGGGCGGGGCAGGGGCTGAGGCCGGGCTTGGCCGCGGAACCCTGGAGGCGCGGAGGCTTGTTCCCAGCCGGGGCGAACGGCCGAGCAGCGCCGGGACCTGAGTGCTGGGAGCGTCTGGCGCCTTGGAAACGGACGGAAGCCGGGAGGGAGTGGCGGTGGAGGTAGCGGCAGGAGGATGCTGAGTCCGGAGCGGCTCTCTCTGCCGGGGCCCGAGTACCTGGGTGAGGATGGGAGCGGAGCGGTGCGGCACCCTGAGGGCCCGGTCCCCTGGGTGTTGCTGTGGCCCGGCGTGGGGAGGAGAAGGCGGGATGGTGGCGGCTGAGCCGCACTTTCCTGGGCACAGCGGCCTCAGGCCCGTGGCGTTCACCCCTGGCGGGTCCGGGCTGAGCTGAGGCGGTGGGAATGATTCCGTGTCCGCCACCAGCTGGGGGGGGGGAAGAGTCACAGGTCGTTGTTTTTCCCGGTGGTCCCCTGAGGCAGGAGGACTGCCAGCCTTCTTGGCGCTGGGAGCTCCTCTCGGCGCCCTTAGATGCAGCTCCGGCCTGAGGGGGGATGAGCTGCCGTCTCCTCCCGTCTTGGCGTTGCTGGACATGACGGTACTTGGCCAATGACCAGCCTGTTCTGCTCGGAAATCTATGTAAGCAACTATATTTTAGGCTTTCCAGCACTGAAAGAGCTACTTTTCTTGTAATGTGAGGTTTTTTGAACATCAGAATTCCTTCTGAAGTAAGGTAATGTTGGTGATGTTTCCCACATGAACTGGACTTTTTTTCACTTATAAAGCAGTCACTCCCTCACAGACTACATCCTTTTAACCTGTCTCTAGCAGGTGTTAGTGTCGGAAAACTGTTTGAAGAAGCAAAGTGGTTCGATGTTAATGTGGCAAGTAGAAATAATTAGTATGGTATAAAGTCAATGGGACTTTACTTAATTGCTAAAGAGGAGATGAATAGTAAGCATTTGGAATATGTTTAAAACCATTTATTTTTTAAGTTAAACTTTTCAGCTATTACTTTCTAGGCACAAGAGACTGATAATAGCTATTATAAAGATGTACATAATTTACTGTTAAATTCTTGTGAGAAGAAATGTCAGAAATTACACAGACTGATTTGTGCTACTTATTCCACCATGATTTTGCCATCTCTGGTTAGTCAAAATGGAACACCACTAGAGAGACATTATTAGCTTTCAGCAAATGGAAGACCTGCCTTGGAGGAAAGAGACTGAAAGAGCTTAGTTTATTTAGTCTAGAAATGGTGTCAATGAGGAGGGATCTGCTAGATGTAGTTTCACAGGCACTGCAACAGTAGAGATGAGTATTTAAATAAAGGTGTCATCTACTTCCTCTCAGAGTTCCTCTTGATGTTCTTGCTACTAGGCTGCTGAGAGGGTACTTGGTGCATTCCTACATAACTGCAATGTTCTTGTTCTCTGTTATGGAAAGCCAAGGCAGAAATAAGAATTTGTTTGGTGCTTTATTTAGGGGATCCTCAGAAAACTTACTTTGCTGAAGTTCTTATTGCCAGTTTCAATTCTGGAGCTACTTCAGGTATTTGTGAATAGAACTGCAGTGTGACATGAAGATATACTCTGGTTTTGCATTGCTTTATCAATCTCCCTACATCCGTATTTTCATCCTATGCTTTAATAGGGAGACTCATGATTTTTCCACAGTTACTCTATGGTGAAACTTCCAAAAAAGGGTTTTTTTAATGAGCCACCTTGGTTTTAAGTTCACTTCATTGTTTTTAATGAAATTGGCGCTTTTATTTATGTGAAACTTGTCTGTAAAGGTTAATTTAGGTCGCAGTAGCTGTTTTCTATTGAGAGAAAAGTGTCTGCTACAAAAATGATGATGTTAACTGTAAAGTAACCAATAACAGTGTATTTATCTTTGTGAGACTTTGTAACATGTCAAACTGCTCTCAGATCCTTTTGAATGAATTGTGTATTAGCAGTAGGAAATGGGTTAAAACAAACAAACACCCAAAACCCCAGCTGTCTTCCCCAAAATAAATACACCTCCCCACACATTTTTACAGAATGCATTTATGTTTTATGCATTGGCCTGGCACCATGCTTTGGCTTTGTTCTGTTTTCTCCCTCAAAATCTTGTTATTAGAGTTGTGTGATGTGAGGTTGTAAGGAATTGTGGTAAATCTTACTTTCAGTGATTTCATTCTGAAGTTATGTTGCCCCAGGCTGCTACATAAGGTATTATCCAAGTCTTCTAGATCAGATGACACTGTCTTTCCTGATCTGGGATGGCCAAGCTTCACCTGACCTCTTTTTTCCTTTTTCCTTCCTCAATATCAAAGCTAGGCCAATAAATAACTAAGTGGCCAAAATAACGTTACATACTATTTGCCATCTTGTTTTTCCTTCCCTATTTGAGATTATTTCTTCATATCCAATTTGGCTACTGAGAGAGAAATAAAAGTAGTAGGAAGTTAAAATGGAAGTGAATAGGTAAAGAATTAAGCATTAACTTAAGATGAATAATAATTGCAAAGCTTTGATACAGTGGAGTTTCTGGAAAATAAAAATCAGGGCAACATTTCTCAGGCTCCAGTGATTGTGAGACAGTAGGTGGAAGGGCAGACATGACTGATACTCAATGAATAGGGAAGGGGGTGCTGCCTGAAGAGTTGTTAGGCTATAATGGAGATGATGTTGTAAGAAGCAGGACATTTTAAACACCATTTTCAGTCAATAAACAACAGTTAGTGTTTCGGGACAGTGATGAAAGCATGTTTCTGATTTGATGGATGAGACTGGAACTACAGTAGGCAAAATGAGGCCTATTTCAGACACTTTTCCATGCCTTCCTCATTATGGCTTAATAACTGGTGATTGCTCAGTTATTTATAGCAGGCAGTGAAGCGCTTAGTCAATTGTTCTGCTCATGCAGCTGTCTTCTGAAGCTACAAATTGTATTCCCTCCCCCAACCCTTTCCTGTTATGGAGAAAAAGCAGTAGATAATGCAAATCTCTGAACTTTTTCTCTAGATTCTCCTCCCCTCTACTCCCTAGCTGCAGAATGTACTTTCTTTTCTTCCTTGGCTAACACAAGACATGTAAGAACACAAATACTCTGCTAGGGAAGTGTCTTTTCTGTCACTTAATAGCCCCATATTTTACTGATACTTGGTTGTGTTTCCTCATCTCCTGCGAAGTCTCAGGCTTCATGATTAGAAACAACGTCCACGGTGCTTTTACAAAACTGAGTCACTCCCAGCAGAGGACTTCAGTAATGTAGAGACTTTGCTCATATCTTAGGTTTAGTCTTCTTCTGAAAAGTCTTAAAAAATGTTGAGTTAAAAGTCCAAGTGTAGTTGTTTTCTTTGGCAGCATAATCATTGTATAGGTTACATTGGTATCCAGGCATCATGGCAAACAGAAGAATCTCCTCTTAGTCTAGATATTTGATGATCTTCGCTCAAGCACTGTGGTTTAAAGAGCTTAGGGTCTAACAAAAGAAGATAATGCCTTTTTATTATTATTAATGTATTTCTTCACTGTACAAATATGAGAACTATAAGGTGGAAGATGAATGACTTCACCAGTGATGTCTAAGAGTTTGCTTGTAGAAATTCTAGGTAACTTTGAATCTTAGACTCAGTCTAGTACATTCTCTAAAAGCTGGTGGCCTCATCTTCAAACCTGCTGTTGCACTACAAAGCATTCACCTTAACTTCAAAGATAACAGGTGAAATCTAATCCTGATCTAAGTAGATTTACAGAATTGGAGAGTACACGGACCTTCTGTTTCAGTATGAATAGGTAGGAAAGCATTAGATTACTTAATTGCCTTGTAACAAGCTAGAATGAAAATTACTTCCACAATGTTAATAATGGCCTTCATGTATCCAATTTAAAAACCAAAACAAAACTACCAAAAAAACCCCCAAAATACAGCTCAACAACTTTGCATTAGTGAGGTGCTGATTTCTAGCAGCTCTATGTTGTCTTTCAGGAAGAGGCTGCTGGAGGGTCTTGGACAGTTAAGTCAGTCTGTGTGCAGCCTCGGGAGTGCAAACTAAAATAGCACAATGTCATGGCTTGTGATAGTATGCTGATTATTAGTTTGAAACAAATTTTTTGTTATGGAAAAGATTAAATCATAAACTGAAACATGTCTTAATTTTTGTTGTTGAAAGTGGCTTTGAAGTTGAACATAAGAAATATGATACAGTTGTGCTGTGTGGCTGTTTAGCATGTGGTCCTTGAGTAATGGTACTCATAGCAGTGTCTCTCATAGCAGTGTTATCTCTGGTATGACAAAGTCTACTTGTACTTTGTTACATGTTCTCTCCTTCAAAACAAATTGTTTTTAAGTGTTTAATAGGAATAGCACTATGAAGCTATGCTAAGATGGTAAAACTACAGCTGTACAATGATTTTAGGTTAATTGTTTTGTTTATGTACATCTCCTGCCCAGGCCATTCCTTAGTGACACCTGAAGAAATTAAAAAGAGCATCCTTAGAGAACATTAATGGTGGAAAACCCCTTCAGAGCAGATAAGGTTTTATTCTTGCAAATTGTATTGTTATTAATTCCCTCTTACATTATTGTTTTGTTAATGTTTGCATGAAATTGACTTTATGTAACTACGGATGTACATTTCCAGTGTGCCTTATGCAGTAGTGTTCTTAATTAAGCTCCAATTTAGAATAAATTCTGAAAAGGTATTTAGTTTTTACTCTATGCACTCTCAAAAATATAAAATTCCCAGAAATATCATAAATAAATTTAAACTTATGCTTTTGAACTTCTGGTATCTGAGATTAATTATAATGTTGATTGCATTAAATGCAAAGTGTGTGTCTTTGGTACTTCAGCTGAGGAGGTGGCAAACAGTTACTAAAAGCTTGTTTTCCTGTCCAGAAATTCCTGCTCCAGACTTTCAGCATGCTCAGTTATGCCAGGAATGAACCAGCCATTAAAAAAAAAAAGAGCCCTTTTAGGTTCATGGAGTATGAATTGTTTTGGTAGATAGCTCAACAGCTCATATTACAGAAGTCAACTCCCATGATGAGTTGAGCAATAATGTAGCTTATTTGTTATTAATTTGATAAATAAAAACTTGCCTCTGCTGTAGAGCTGTGTTTCACTGCTTCTTTAAACAGGGTCTGTCAGATGTATTCTGCTGCCCTATACCAATTTATTCCAGTCAGATTCTTCACATTTCTGCTATTTTTATTGGACTTTCTGGCAATCCTGCATTTCCTATTTCTTTCAAGTACAACAGGAAGCATCACTTCTTGCTAAGTGTGCTGCTATACTGACCTTCAGACCTTCTTCTTTGCCTTTGCAAAAGGCAAACTTGATGGCAAGAGAAGCTTCTTCTCAGTGTAGCATTAAGGACATGTATTTGAGTTATGAAACTAGGAAACTAGTATGTAGAATCAGCATGATTGCTGTGATTGTGTTGCCAATGCCTGCTGGAGGATGTGTCACATAACTGACAATGAAGTACTGTGGCACTTCCAAGGTCTTAGCCATCTCTATTCTTGAGCAATGCTGATAATAAAAATATTATGTATATGCAATATCATACTTAACATGTATTTGATTTCTTTCTCCTGAATTTCTGGCTTTGAGAATTTCAGTGCATGTATTCTGTTTCACGTAGTGTCATTATTTGCATTAAATTTTCCTTCAAGATCTTTCAAGCATCAGTGCTTGTTCTTACGATATTTGTAATCAAATTTATGAATTAGCAGATTTTTTGTTTTCATAAGAAGATTGAAACTAGTAATTGTGTGGCTTATGCTAGGACTATTTTTAGTATTTTAAATGCACATGCAAAATGTTTCAGTACATGACTAAATGGAATTACATGGGATTGTCTATTCTGTTGTAGTGAAGTCCATGGAAATTGTGGATAGACTGTGGGTGTAATCCTAATTTTTTTTCTTCGACTTGTAAGCTGGAGAAGATTTATATGACATGGCTAGCCATGCTTGAATTCAACAGCCTCCATCCACCACTGAATCTGTCTTTGAGCCAAAGGTACATTAATGCCAATATTGACTTTAAACATCGTGAGTTTGACTGCTGGTGAGGTGTGAGCCTGTGATTGTGCTGGTAATACCATCAGAGGACATTCTCCCAAGTGTGCCAGCTTTCAACAAGCTGTACTGTACATATTGCTACTGATGGGGCAGAGGCTGTTAAGTGTAAGTGTTGGGGCAATGGGTGCAAGCTGGAACACAGAAGGTTCCACAGAAATGTGAGAAAAAACTTTGTCAGTTTGAGGGCGATAGAATACCAGCACAGGCTGCCCAGAGAGGGTGTAGGATCTCCTTCTCTGGAGACAGATAAAAACCCATCTGGACACGGTCCTGTGTGATCTGATCTGGGTGTTCCTGCTTCAACAGGGGTATTGGATAGATGATCTTTTGAGATCCCTTCCAATCCCTGAGATTCTGTGATTTGGTATCATGTGGTCACAGGCTACTCTGCAAACTTACTCAGATCCTTCTGTTAAATTTGCATGGTAGTTCTTAAATCTGACAGTGAAGAGTAGCATCTACCAAGTGAATGTGACTGGCATGGTTACCTACTATTTGGGTTAGTTACATGAGATTTCAGGCAATAGTTCAAGCAACCCAAGTATAGGTTGCATTGGAAAATTTTGTACCAGAAGGAAAGAGAGCCTGAGTTGCAATAAGCCATAATCAAATTAATGCTGAGGATGATAACCTTTTGTAATACCTCCTGTGTGGAAGCTGCAATATCCTGGAGTTCTATCAGAAGGAAAATGAGACAAGCTGTAATAGCATAATTGTATGAATACTGGAGCTTTACATTTGGAATTGGACTTGCTGCCTTATTATTGCAAAGTGACCCTCAAAATTATGAGCAACATTTATGCCGATACACCATTATCTCCCTGAATTCTCAAAAACTATTAAAATGTATGAATCATCTCATTTATTTTGCACAGGACCCTGTGGGTTAACTCTGGTTGCATAAATAGTTAATGTTCCAGTGTTTGTTATGTAAAGTACCATTTGTATAAATTATGGAACTAGTATTTTGCTATAACCAGACTCCTGGCACTTTATTTTGCCTCTTTGGCCTGCTAGAACCTGCCTGAAAATTAAATTTTATTCTATGACTTTTCTGTGTCGGGTAGAGTTGGTTGGGATATAAAACACACTACTAATATCCTTCCAAGGAACTGGGCATCCGGCAAGCAGGAAGCCAGAAATGGAATTTGGTTTGGCAGTGTGAACTGTGCTACCTGGAAAAGAGCACAGCAGCTGAAGAGCCAAGTAAAGAGACTTCTCAAGGAGATTCAAGAGCTATTTACTTTCAGCTTCCCTGCTCACCAGTTTCCTCACCAACCCTGTGCCTCTGCTTGTCTTCAGGGAAATATCGAGAAAGTTCTTTGTCAGGACCCTTAGGCCATGCAACAAAAAGCTTAATAGAAATGCCCTTTTGCCAGTGACTGTATTCAACAGTGACACGTGCATTTTTGTGTATGTTTTTAAGTGTGACAGAAGTGTATGCAATTCTGTGTTGAAAGTTAATTTATTCTCCAAGAACAGAGGTATTTGTTATACAGGTCAGACACTTTGTGCTGTGTAGCAGCATGGATTCATGCCTGTCTATTCCCATAGGCTTTTCTCAGAAAGGATAATGACCCTAATGCAGCAAAATAACAGAATTGTGTTTCATTGATAGGGCTATTTACTGAAAGGAGTGTATACTTCCCCACAAAGTTTTGGGAATGTTTTTACAGTTGAGCAAAATTTTATTGCAAGCTGAAATGAATGGAAGCCTGTCTGCTAGTACTGTTCCCTGTCTTCGTCTGGTATCACTGACAACTTAAGAGAGTCCTGGGAGGACAATTTCTGAGTGTGAGATGGGCTGCATAATGAAGAAGGAGGAAGGATGGGCTGAAATAAAGTTACCCAGTTGCTGTTATCTTGAGCCTGTGACTGAGCTGCAAGACTCATTCCTCCCTCAGGGGACACAGGTGCGCAGAGCTATTTTTCTTTAATCACTCACATAAATTAAATTTATACCTTTGCATTAAAATAATTAAATAAAGCTGCGCCCTGTATCTTTTAGTGCCAGATAATATCTTTGAACCTTTGGCTCACCATTTTGCTATCAGCTGCAAGGTATTTTCCAGGGTGTGCTTAACCAATTTTACCATTGTCCTGAAAAGTATTCTAGGCAGAGAAATCCCCTGATAGCAATCAGTGTTCCTACATACTTTTAATGACTGTATCCACTGGGAATAGTAATTTCCAGGCCTCTCCTGAAGTCCACCTGCCCCACACTAAGATGAAAGGGAGTTCCGTGCTGTGTGTCAAGTGGCACAGGCATGATGGATATTAAGCACAAATTTAAATGGTTTGATGAATATTGATGTGGACCTTAAGTCGGCCAGTTGCTGGCAAAGGGATTGTGCTGCCAAGTCTGGATCAGATTGGCAAGAAGCAAGAACATCCTTTGCCTTTCCTTTATCCCCTAAGGGTTTTCTGCTGCTCTTTTTAGGACACGATACTACTTGCAAAGGTGCAGCAGCATACATGTTTAGGATGGAGGTGTGTGCTTTGGGAACAGAGTTTGTGTGCTTTCCAGGTTAGGAATGATTATTCTGAGTTCGTTGTGACTTGTCTTCTGATTGTTGAACTTGTAGATTTGGAAAGTCTACTGCTAAGTAGCTGGCGCATCACCTCAAACTCGGCTCTTTGTAGCTTCAGCTTGGTTTCAAGCCAAGAACATCAAAGGGGCTCAGTGGCAAATCTGTGATGATTCCTTCCTGGCAAAAACTGTACACTTCTTGTGTACAGAGTCTGCCCCCTGCAGAAGCAGCAAAATAATTTGTATTGTATCAAACTGTCTTTATGCAGGAGTCTTATAAGTCAGTGGCAATCTGGAGTTGGGTTCTGACAGAGCCACCACTTCAGAAATTTTCTTATGGTTAGTTTAGGCAATTATTTGAGACTGACTGTTGAGCAATGTAGATTTCTATTGGTATTGAGACTTGTTCCCCACCTGCCAGTCCAAGAGCATTCATTGGTGCTTGTATGGAGACAGATGTATTTCCAACTTTTGGGAAAAGGACTTTACAGAACAACCTCAGATCTAGTTGTTTTTGGTAAGTAGGGAAGGATGAGGAAAACTTACAGCTCCACAACAGCCATATCAATACAGTATTGACAATCTGAACAGAAAAGATAGCAGTGATTCAGAACAGAGATCAGGATCTCTTCTTGAACAAGCATTTTCCAATGAGGCAGTCTCACAAGTCTTCCTGTTCCTTCACTTCTAGAATCTCAGGGTTTTTTAAAAAAAGGGGTCAACACTGCTAATGAGTAACTCCGTGTGGCTAGCAAAGAAAGTGTGGTTTAACACATGAATTTTACTGTCTGTGTCTGAGAGAATGAAAATTTTGCTCTCTAGCTGAGGAAGCAAGTGTTGGTTGTGTAAGCCACACAACTAGGTTGGTCTGGCTCTGGGCTTTCAAAACCCCTTGTATTCTAATGTTTCTCTCTTACTGTCTTTTATTTGCAGCTCAAAGGCATGTCCTCACGTATATGGAGGATGCAGTGAGCCAGCTGCTGGAGAACAGAGAAGATATTAGTCAGTATGGCATTGCCAGGTTCTTCACTGAATAGTAAGTACATCAGGATGCTGCCAATAGGGCCAGCCTGAGGGGGGCTTTTGGAAACAGGCAGGGTACATGGAGAATGGAGCTGGACACATGCTGATTATGTTGTGAATGCTGGATTTCACTGGGTTAGCCAAAGGCTGCCTGAGCATTTTTTGAAAATTTGTGTGTGTTTCATGCAGTTCAGCACCTCTTCTATTATAACCATTTGTGTGAAGAAGTCAGTTTGGGAAATAAAGCTTCTAAAAACATACAGAAAACCAAATTCTCCATCCATCAGTTGGGAATGTTAGTATCAAAACTGGAAACTGCTTCTGTTTTGAGCAGGACTCATTGTTTCCTCCTTTTTCTGAGTATTAATTGGAACTGGCTTGTGTCCATGTGTGATTGTTGTTCTGTTGAATGCTTTAACAGAATGGCTCTTCCTACCTTTTCACCTTTTCACCTGTGTTCCTTTTTGAATAAATAACATAATAATTAGCACAGATAATATTTTCCTACCAATTAGGATAAAAGAAGTTTTTAGGGAAAGCTATGTGTGGGTCTTCAGTGCTGTTGATATTGACTCAGCTGATTGCTGTATGTTTTGCCAGCTTGATGATGTCTTGCACAATATCTAAAATGCTTTCAAGCAGTTTCATTAAAGATCTGTTATAGCATTATAACACGTTAATAGTTATAAAAAAGTATATAATGTGTGCTTGCAGTCATTATATATTTCTGTCTTTTGATGCCTGTTTGAAAATCTTTCCTTACTTGTTTCTTTTCCTGTTATCCTTTTCTGAGGCAAATCAATATGAAGAGTATTTCACAACAGTCTCTATACTACAGCTCAGAGCCTAGTAGTTTGTTTTGCTCAGTTGGCTACACTTTGAAGAGGTTTTGTGGGTATTTTTGGCTAGTTTTTTTTCTGCACATCATTCACCATCCAATCCCCAAATGAGATCATACGTGCTAATTTGACTGACTGCACATTTTTGATTTTCAAACAACTGAGTAAATTAATAACTAAGGTAAATACTGCAGCAAGTCTGAGAGGACCTCTGCTCCCATACAAACAGGCAGTTCAAGATTTGTGGTTTTGGCCACCTTGACAGACCTTTTATAGTAGCATGGTGTAACTAGAATGAATACTGACTGTAAGGGACCTGAGAAATCTATTTTAGGATCAAATAATATTTGGCACTGTGTAGATTATTGTAAGAAGTTTGATGGGTTTTTTTTGTTATTTATAAAGTAGTCTAAACTGTCTACATGCATTCCATTTTTGTAAACTACCCAAGTATGAAAAAAGCATAATACTAGGAATTCAACTCTTACTGTATGAACTGAAGAACTTCCTTGTTCTAAGCAAATTGCAGTAGTCATTGTTAAGTGATAGTTGTGGAGAATTAATCTCTGAAAGTCGATATGGAGGACAAATGAAGGTACAACTTCTGCACTTGATGTGACTGGGAAACATGATGCTCTATCTGAGGTAGTTGAGTATCCACAGAATGTAATACTCAGGTTAGTCAGGTGGACAAATAGTCAGTAAACAAGAGCTTAAGAAAGATAAAGTGCACAATTACAATGACCTCTACCCTCTAATAGGATTTCTTTACCAGAGTTGAAAGCAAGGTGGGTCTGAAGTACCCAGCTCTCAACAAATTGGATTTGATTTGTGCCTGCTTCAAAGCTGACACCTCAGGGTCTGTTTTTGCCTTTAGAAGAATGAATATCATTTCAAGATCATTATAATAAGTAAAACTGTCACCACAGGGCACAGCTCTCTGTTTTAGCTGCTGGACATCAAGTTTTACCCCTTTATTTTCAAGGTAAGATGTGAATTTCTGCAATGGCTTTTTGTTCACACTTTGTGTTCTCTGGAGCTATTGATTTCTTGAAAGACAGGAAAAGTCTGCGTGCCCAGTTTGTGAGTAGCATAGAACTGGTGATTCTCTATCTTTTTTTTTTTTCTTCCTTTTTTCTTCTAACCTGTGTCTGGTGTTTAGCAGGTTGAACTGTACCAAGGCACAAATAGTCTGAGTAATTTTGAAACTGTGAAACTCTAAAGACTTGAAATATGGGATTCTTTATTTGAAGCAGAGAATAACTGTTCAGCAATATGGATATATATATGCTCAGAATACTAAATTTCTTACTGTCATACGTATGACTCTACCCAATGGATCCACTCAACTGTTATCTTTTGCTCACGCTATGCTTTGAAGGCTATATTGACTTTGTATTGCTCTGCCAGGCAAATAATCTTGGTCTTGATTTTCATCGTTCATCTCAGAATCTTCAAACTCAAACATAACTTGTGAGATTCTGGGTTTGTGTTCACTCTCTGTGCCTTCCTTGTTCCAGGTTATTCTAAACAAGAGGCTGGCATGAACATATTTTGAAGTATGCTGCAATGATTTGAGATGAAATGACTTGGTATTTGGGTGTCTGATTTGTCACATTGTGCTTAAAAAATTGTTCACTTAAAAACAGAGACCAAGCTTATGGTTTAGAAAGCTTGCAGATAGGCCCAAGCAAGTAACTTTTTTTTCCCAAGTGTGTATGTAATAAAATACTTCTGTAACTTTTCAGAAATAACGCAATTAGTGTATCAAGGATGAGTGTTCTCCAGACTCTCCTCAGAGGGCACACATTTAAACAGATCAGTTCCATGGAGCCTCTCTTGCTGGGTTCAACACTGAAGAGCAATCATGACCTTTTCATCATGCATTGCAATGCCTCACCTTGCCATGAGACACTTCACTTCAAATCTTTCTGCAGTTTCAACAACTATGTTTATGGACAATTAATAAAATTTTGTTGAAATTTAGTTTTACCTGAGTGAAATTACAGAGCTGAAAACTATGTGGTCATGTAGTTCTATGTTGATCAAACAGTAAATGTTTTGCATGAAATTAATGTTTCCTAGGGAAACATTTCTAGGGAATGAAGTTGGGTATATATTTGTATTTCACTACTAACTGTAGCATAGCACCACAATTGCTGATTGCGAAGGGCTGACCTTCGTCTCTACAGTTTTACTTACAGAATATTTTTAGTATTCAAGGCGGTTTTTTCTCACACTTAATTCCATTGTTCATTTGTCTCAATCATGTGGACATCTGCTTTCAATCATGGGAGTACCTTGAGGCTACTCTCATCTGACTCACTCCTGACTCTTGCAGGAATAGGGATCAATCACCTTTCTTCAAGTTAATCCACATCTTTTAGCTAAATGAGTAAGATTATGCCTCTCTTAGGACTAGTTTTGATTTTATAGGTATTCTGAAATGCTACTGGTATTTTTTCACTACAAATCCAAGAAATCTGCTCTGCTTTTGAATCCCCATGAAATGCACTCTTGAAAGCCCTCTGCATAATTACACAATAGTGCTACTTTGCTTCTTACAGCCAAACTTCTGTACCAACATATCTTAAAGGCACATGGTCCTCCTATACATTATTTATCATCCTGTTTTCTTGATCTTCCTGTACTGAAGAAAAACAGGGGCCCTATGCATTTGGTCATGCAGAGGGAATGTGCACAGCATCCCACTTTATATTTGCTACGATCTTAAAGGGAGTATGCATGTGGTGTGTTTTTCTGGCAGGGGAATTGGACTGGGTGATCTCTTGAGGTCCCTTCCAATCCCTGACATTCTGTGAATCTATGAAGAAGTGGCAAAAAAAGAAATCACCAAGAAAAAAAGAAAAGTAATTTTTACTTTTCTTCTGGATTAACCCTTTGCTTGAAACTTCCAGCTTGCAGGTAGATGTGCCATGCTTTTCAAGACTCTTTAGAAAGCTCAGAAATACTTCCTGTCACTTGTATGGTCTGTTTGGTGAACCAAATGCAAGTGAACTAGAGTCACTCATAAAGATATATTTTGCCCAAGTTGTTCTCCCAAAACAGTCCTGGGTTTTGCGTTGTTTTGGTTTTGTGGTTTTTTGTGTGTGTGTGTGTGTGTGTTTTTTCTGGTAAAATGTCTCCCTGATCACCTGCCAGCTGGAGCATGATTGAGAAAGACCTTTTGCCTTGCAGATGTGTCACTGCTTCCACTGGGATCTGCAAACTGGGGTCTGATATCCCCTTTTTCTGTAAAGAATACTTCAGCTGGCTCAAATTTGAAGTGCTGCTGCTAGACCTTGTGTGTCAGTTTGATCATATTTATCTGAGAACGAGTTTGTTGTGTGTGTTTGGCGGTTCATGGGTCAGATACTGCTTTCAGATCTGTTGTTTGCCTGGCAATTCAAAATACCAGGTCTGTGTTCTGTAGAGAGCCCTGTCTTACACAAACAAACATATGCTTTGTTCAGAATGACATGACTGCCAGTGCTATGTGGGTAGAGATCCTTGGATAGGAAGATGTTATCATGGTGGGAAGTATCAACTTCTAGCAATGAAAGTACTTTAATTTTTCTTGGTATCTGGATTAGCTGGTACAATTTGTTCAAGTTATTCCTAAGGGACAAATGTGATACTGCTTTCTCTGGCAACAGCAATGGCACGGTCTTTGCATCAGAAGAAGTTTTTGCTTGTTCAGTTATGTACTGCTATACAACATTACCTAAATAAATCCGTAGAGTAAATAATGTCCTCTTTAAAATTATCTCACTATTCTTGGGAGGAAGGGAAAGAGTGGTGGGGAAGGGCCAGGAATGGGACAGATGAGATGCCCATGAGAAATAAGCCACTCACTGAAGTCAGCCTGAACTGGCATCTGGAAATAAGCTGAGTTATCTGTTTACAAAGATGAGAGATTCTAAGCTCAGATCAATCAGTTGGTATTTATTTTAATCTCTGTATTTGTAGGCCTTATCATTGTGATCATCTTGCTGTCATCTGCTCTGCATCTTTCCACTTTTCACAGTAACTTGTTCTGTCTTGTTTGCATGGATAGTGAAAGCTCTTCAAGACAGAAGTTATATTGTACTGCATGTATTTTGCAGTATCTATCATTGTATAACATCATCTCCATGCTTTGTACAATTATAGTATAAACAGCAAAAATAGTAGTGAGGAGGTCCTTAGGGCTTTGACAGGTTGTGCCAGATTCACTTTCTGAGAGATGGAGCCATTAATTAGAATTTCTCAGCATGACTCTGGGGGAGGGGTGTTGGCTGTTGGATTTTTTTAGTGCATGCTCTATGTGCAGTGGTTTTGAGCAACACAGCAACCTTTGAGAGTTAACTATACTTTCAGATTATTAAAGAAAATGGTTGATATCCTCTCTGATTTAATTTTACAAACAATTGCATGAAGAATTTTTCCCGTGTTCCCCAAATACTCTCAGGATTCCTATGTTTTTCTGCTCTGGAGAGAAGAAGGCAAAATTATCACATTCAATGCATGACTGCACTGAGCCATGCAATTGGTATGAAGCTGCTGCTGTCACTGACCTATCTTTGAAGCAGCCCTTTGGGCTGAAAGTCACAGCTGGGATAATGTGCTTGATTGTTCCTGACGGGCTGTTACTTGGGGCTTCTTCACTTTTCAGTTATCAGTGGAAAAAGAATGAATATCTGTACTCAGACTCAGCACTTGTGCTGGAGGCTCTGAGGAGTAGATTTTGCAGCTAATGTGGATAAGTTGCTATGACAGAGTTTCAAAGTCTTTCTTCTCAGAGAAAGATTTGCAGGTCTGAATTTCTGGATAAATCTTTCTGGGGAAGCTATAATAGTTGCATATTTATCATAGAATCATAGAATAGTTTGGGTTGGAAGGGACCTTAAAGATCATCGAGTTTCTCAGAGTGTTGCTAAAGGATACAAAGCCTTTCTGTTTAATTTGTTGCTTTCCAGTTTAACCTCTACAGAGAAGAGATTTCACAATGGCAGATTCTCTGCTTTGTGACCTGTTTCTCCACCACATATTAGATATGGGGTTTCAGTACCTACTCACTATTGTGCATGGTGTATGCTTTTTACATGAGACCTATGGAAAATTGGGGGGTGTGGATAATTTGATTTAAAATTACATTAATTTTGTCCAAAAACCTGTAGATGTGCCACCTGTAGTGTGGTCCTTTTATTACAGAATTGCTTGACAGCTGAAATGCCATTGGTATCTTCATCTGACAAGGAGGACGTACAAATTCCTGATTTTCCTAGAGTTGTTTCTTTGTAACAGACATTGAAACATGTCTTAGCCTGACAACCATGCAGATTGAGGTGACTGATACTGAGTAAACAGCTGGAAAAAATGCATAAATTAATGGAAATTACTTGCCAATTCCCACATGTTGCCAGAATGTTAGAAAATGAAGTTTCCTTCTCATGTGCTTTTGGGATCTTAGAGGTGAGTGGATATTCAGATGAATCCAAATCCTTGCGAAGGAAAATGGAGCAAGGGAAGGTATAGAAGCTTTTTGGTAAGCAGAACAAACTTTTAGGGCTTGTAGTTAAAGGAGCAACATAGAATTCCACATAAAAGACAACATTTACTGCTGACCCCATGTGCTCAACTCATGGAACTTGTAACACTGGTTTGGTGACAGAAAAACCTACATAATTTCCATAACATATGAATGTTAGCACTTAATATCAATGCCTTGTCAGTGCAGGGTAGGTGTCCATATATTGCCCCTCACTCACTCACATGTTGACTGGAGCTGCATGTGCTGTTCCTATTTGAAAAGAGGCAATCACAGGTTTTGTATGCAGCTTGGTCAGATTATGATGGTTCTAACACGTATTTACTAGTGTAGCCATGCATGTTTTGCCCAGTTGATTCCTATTCCTTTTACATCATGGGAATTAAGTATTTATTTGTGGTCTTGATTGGAATGATTGCAGCAGAACTGGTCTGACTATCTTATGGAGACCTTACATAGTTAGATGTGTTTGTAATCCTTCTTACAGCCTTGAATGTTGAAATGCAACAGATTTGGCATGAAGCTAAGCTTCCTTGAATAATGGCTAAAGCTGATTGCATATAGGCAAGTTTGGTAGCTAATAAAATTGAAAACCAGGTGTTTGAAATTTTCCAAAAGCCAACGTCCAGAAACCTCCAAGCAGCAAAAGCATTAGGAGTGCATATGCCTGAGTTAATTGTATTTGTGCTTTTCTCTGAGCTACAGTTGAATGCACTGTCCTCTGTCTAGTTTTTGCTATACATTTAACATAATTCCTTTTGTGCTTCCAATTTTTTAATTGCTTTTCATCATAGTTGTTAATGTTATCAGTACAAATTGTAGATTGGTATGTGCTCCCAGCTGGGGGTTAAAATCATGCTTTTGTGACACATTTCAAATGTAAATTTCTTCTTGAAACGAGTCTGGGTAATTTGGAAAGAGAAGGAAAAGGGAAAAATCCTAGGGCTTACTGAAAAGTGTTCTCTCTGTTCTAGATTGGAAGATAATACAGAAGGAATTTTTCTCAGTTATGCACATTTGCAATATGATTTTCCTATGTCTCAGTCCACCCCACTGTCAGCATTTGTCAGTACAACAAAATATATATGCTGTTCCTAAGAAAGTCTTTAAGGAGCCGCCTGTATGTGTGCTCTTTGTGGTTATTTTGCTGTAAGTAATTTAATCAGTTGGTATTTTGTGGTGCTCATCATATAATTTTTGGGAGCCACAGAGTCTTTTGTTTTATTTTCTCCAACAGTATACTTATTTTAAGTAGCATGATATTGAGTAGTTATTTCTTGTCTCTGTTCTTGAATTTCTATTCACAAATCTATTTTAGTTTGTCTTCTTGCAGAAGGGAAAGAGGCTTCAAGTCAAAACTGGTGGACTCTGGTGATCTTATATTGTTGAACTTTGCTTGAGGAAAGGTCTGTAGTAGAGGTCACCACGATGCAAAATAGATTTTCAATGATAAGCCCACTGTTTGACAACCAGCTTTCTGGAAAACTGCTCAGCTGAGCTTGCTGAGTCACTGTGTTCAATTTTATAGAAAAAAAATGAGAAAGATAGTGAAATATCCGCAACAGATGTAGCAGGACTATGTAGTCTTGTGTGCAATCTGCAATGTGCATTTGAAACACTAATCTCTTTTCATGCTTGGTCACATGCTGTAAGGATTGGGTTTCCTGCAGCTTCTGTTAATGTTGGGAAGAAAACTGTTCTAGTAATATGAAATTGTCACTTGGCATTCAATAGAAATGCTCTAGAGAATAGCAACTTTGAAAAAGCATAATAACATAGGAAGTCTGATACTCATTGGTAGCTTTTCCTTTATGTGGGTTTTTTTTTTTTTTACTTTTAAGAATTACAAAGTGTAGGTTTATCCTGTCCTGTTTGTAATATCTCAAGCTATAAGCTGTTGAATATAATAGCTGCATCAATAACTGTACCTTTCTCTGTATTACTAACTTATGGTTTACTTCTGGATTTGATGAAGCATTTTGGCTTGAGTCTATACTAATGTATGTATAGAGGAGATCAGTTTCAGAGGAGTTCTTGGCTTCCATCTATCTAAGCTTATAAGACTTTGTATGGAATTGAAATAAAGTAGTGTAAGTTTTAGAAATATTTTATTTTCTCCAGTATAATCTTAAAGAAAAGATAGATCAGAATTGAGGCTGGTTTTGGTTTTATTTTGTCTTGTGGTGTTGGAAGAAATTTTATGTTCACTCTTAGGATGTAAAATGTGGTTTCACTGAAAATCTTGAGGAACATTTCTAATTGCATTCCTAAGAATACATGTTCCAATGTGGACAAGGGCAAGAAATGTAAAATTTCTCCTAAATTGGAGAGGTAGCTGTAAAAGCAGTAAATGGCAGTGGCATAAGATCCTGTAATAGGATTCCTTATCCTTTACAGGATAAAATCTCCCATCTCTGTATCCCCTTGAACAGCTATCCACTTGGAGTCTTGACTGAAAAATCTGTTTTAAAAACTTGGTTTGTCTTCCTTTTCTTGAAAAAGAGTAATCTAAGTTCTAGAAATTTGTATGTATTCAGAGAACCTGAGACTTTCTGTGCTCTCTAGTGTTGAAGCCATGTAGATTCCAGAATACATTAGCATTAGAGACTTGCAGCAAAATTTATCCTATTGCCCATCTTCAAATAAATTAGACAAACTGTAGCTGGTTGACATTGTAACCAAGTGGTTATAGCAAGCACAAAGGAGTTTTGCTAGGCAATCTCTAAATGCAGAATTAGCATTAATATTCAAATGATGAAGTTTCACCATATTAAGGAATTTTGGCAAAGTTCATTTGTTGCCATGATGGAAATATTGAAAGTTTCTCAGTCTTTGATGTAATGTAGTTTTTGCCAAGGCAGCTGAATAGGTGAGAGAATACAAATTGTAAACTTATTTCTTCTTCTGTAGTTTTCTAATCTAAGCAGGACTGAAAAGAGTATATGTGGGAGCTTCATATGTGCATTCAAATTCATACTCCTTCCTCAGTGAATACAGACATTTTGGTACCATAATCCATCTCCAAATTATGTCAATTCTCTGTCTACCAGAGTTGTTACATTGGAGGAAATCTGAGCATTACTCTTGTTGCTTGTATTTTTAATAGCATTACTCTTCTTAATATAATCTTCTCACTTTTGTCCCAGGTTCACTGTGTGGTTTCTGTAGCATATTCGGCTAGGGAATTAATTCCACAGTGTGACAGGGCAGCAAAAATACATATATTGGTTAATGTCGGAATCCAAAGAATGGAGATCATGGCTGCATGACAAGCAACTTACTGAGGATTTGAATCTCCCACACTCTCAGTTTGAAAAAGGTTAAAAAGAAGTTCGATAAGGAATTTTCTGCTTGCCCCAAATGTCTAGCTGAACAAGTTTGAAGAAATATTAGATACATTTGCTGGATAGTTAGCAGCTTCCTTTGTGTAATTATAATTCTGGAAATTTTTTAAATTCTGTATTTATTTTTTTCAGATTGGGTGGAAAAATTCAAGGATTTTTGGTGGAAGATGGGTAGGAACTTATAATGTTCTTCATAAAACTATTTATAAAGGTATTCATGCAGCGCTCTCTGTGGTGTACAACTTAATGTGTTTTCTACTATAAAAGCTAAATCTTTGTACCAGCAGGACTTTTCCCGACTCACTGAAATACCACGTGGTCTGAAATAGCACCTGATCAGGCTGAAAGAGTTAGTCCTGAGTGACTGATGCTTATCTGTGGAGGCTTTTTTTGGTGTCTTTCTGCAGGGCTATTTACCATCTTCCATTGTATGCTCTTTTCCACCTTCCTAACTACTAGGTTTCCCAGCTCATAACTCTAAGAAGGAGCTTTATTTCAGAGCAGAAAGGAGCCCCAATATGTGGCCTATTATATCCATATCAACTTGCTTACCCTTTTCAGACAGCTATTGTGTTTTAATAGGGCCCTGCCTGGCAGGGGAGAGTCCTTAATTCCTACTACATAAGAATGGTCAGCTTGAGTTACAGCAAACTGCTGGATGCTGCTCTGATCAAAAGGCCTCTGTTTTTAGAGATTTCACACACACACACACTCTGAGACACACACATACAGCCATTTGCTGGGTTTTGGTATTTTTGGGGGTTTTTTTGTTGGTTTTTAAATTTATTATTATTATTTTATTTTTTTAAGTCCCCAGCTAATAATTCAGCACAGTAAGGTAATTTCAACTTTTGATTTTAAAGCTTCAGGTTGTTAAATTACTAACCTAGCATAGGAAGAGTCAAGGGAAGGGGACTCTATGAAAGATTAAGGGAATCTGGGTAATAAAGAGCAAGCACAGCAGCTCATTTAATCCTGTCCTTCTCCAGAATCTATGGACTGGTCTCTGAGGGTTTGATTTGCTACAAGGCAAAATAAGAGAGCTTGATCACTGCCTATTCTAAGCTGTGTCACAGGTGCTGTGCTTAATTTTCTTTCATACAGTACTTGGGTTAATCTCAGTACCACCTGTATTAACTATGTCATGAATGCAGAGATTTCCTGATTGAAAACAAATTATTAAAATTTGTGTCACTCCTTTCCCTCTTTCCGGATGAAAAAAAACTTGAGTAGGGGGGACAGAAAGACTCTCAAAAAAATCCAGTCTCTGTATTTGCAGTGCTACATGACCCAGTCCCTCCAAAATGTTAAGAGTGTTAATAATTTCCTATTTTCCTCTTTATTAAAAAAGGATTTTTCCTTAGAGCCAGTCATCAGGAATAACTTTCAGCATCTGTTTTGTCTTAAGACTGCTAACACATTTCAGAGGAAGTGCCTAAAAACACTGCTAATTTCATTAGATGAAGATGGTGATTTCCTTGAGGCTGGCTTCATTGGCCAAATGTTATTATCTGTGGAATTTTAGAAAGCATTTGATACAACTGCTTTGAATTGTGGAATGCTCCTACTCTGCCTTCTATGAGGGGTAGGTAAAGAAATACTCCAATGATTGATCTGAGTATTGCACATAGAGTGCCACTCTAAAATCGATAGATGAAGAATAAAATTACATTAAACTATGCTCATGTGGCAGTGATTTATTCAACACAGCAGTGAAACCGAATTGGTTTCTTTTTTTCCCAATGGTGCCTGCAGTTTTTAACATTCCCTCTCAGGGTTCTTCCTAGGCAAGGTAAATCTTGCTTCAGGGCATAGCCTTGCAGTGTGATTGGTCACTTGTGGATGTTTTGTGTGTGGATAAGTTATTTCAAAACAGAAGTTGCTTGGGTTATAAAGCCTTTTGAATTTCAGTATTTTCTGTTGCTGGAGCTAGTTATTTGTTATCCAATGTACCATGTCTTTAATCCTAATACTCCTGATTATCCTACTTACTGTGCTTTTGTTCACATCATGAAGCAGTCTCAGAGTTTGTGACCTGGGTTTCTTTCATATAGAACTAAACTGAAAGATGTGTTCCAACTGCAAATGAGCATTCATCCTATGGGACCAGACTAGAGTTTATCCAGAATGTGTTTCAAGAAAAATTGAACCCTAAGGTGCCTGTAATGTTGTCATCAGGTCCTCTGCACTGTTTCTCCCTACAGATGTTCCAGTCAGTATAGATATATCCTCCAGTGGCAACTTTACATTTGAGACTACCATTTTTTCACTTAAGACATTCAGTTCTGTTTTAATGACTTGTATATATGTGTAACTGGGAAGAAAAGTAGTGCATGTGTGGCAAAATTGTTCATGCTGGAGAAGCACCTTTAAACTGAGTTTTAATTCCTTCATCATGCTTTTAATGGAGAAGTGCAAGCAGTAATGCTGTAGGTTAAAGGATAAGAGTCGTTGTTTTCCATTCAGTAGAGGATGGGTCCGGTGAATTTGCTCAGTTCTTTGCGGGTAACCAAAGGTGGCACCTGCTAGGGGGACAGCAGGATCCTGGCAAACGCTTCTGTCCTTCTCAGGGACTTGGGGCTCTTTCTCAATTGTGCAGATTTGGCTTTGCTCAAGTTCAGCAGACAGAGGCTAACTACTCTAGTGGATTTCAATTGGGATGTTACCATAGCATCCTGGGACTTTTACAATCTATTTGGAAGTCCAAAGGTTTGAAAAGAGTGCTTGAAAGTTTCTGAACTCTGGCAAGATGCCAAAATGTAATTGCACAAAAGACAAAGCCTTAACTGAAAGCAGCTCTGCTCAGAGAAGGAGCACCTGAGTTCCCAGCACAACCGTTTCTGAGGGCTAGGGCTGTTTAAACACAGTATCCTCCTAAAACATTATTTCTTCCTCTTATGTGCACGTGCCATCCCACAAGCACAGGCTGGATGTGCTGCAAGAGACAGTTTTCTCAGCAGTGAAAGGAAAGAGAGTGTTGTGTGGTTTGGATTATCTGGGACATACAAAGTGAAGAAGTGTAAAAGTAAACATCTATATATGTATACCCTACTGCAAAGGTTTCTTCAGATCTTCCAGTTGAGTGAGAACCTTACTTTATTTTTTACTCATCTTTCTCCAGAATTTGCTCACAAGTGAATGGGGAAAGACATTTTTTTCATCAAGTACCCAGTTGTGCAGCAATTCTTATGTGAAATATGAACATTTGCAGTGGACTGGTATTAACTAATAAGCATACAATTCAGCTTCTAATCTGTTTTAACAAGACAAATACAATCGCATAATTAGTAAATTTGGCTAATGTTCTAATTCGCCTGTGTTATTTACTGTTAATGCAGAAAGCCAGAGCAACCATAAGATCTGCAATGGGAGGCTTACAAGCTTGTTGAGTTGTTTAAAGCTTTCTTTTTGGAGGATTCTCTTGCAAGTGGCTGCACTAAATACCTAAAAGGAGAAAAGAAGTTAATCATAGAAATGAAAAATTTTCCCCACTTCTAGTAGGCAAATCCATTTTTAAATAGTCAAGGACAAACTAGTACTTTCTTGATACCCTAGTTTGTTTGTAAGGCCTTCTGCAAAAATTCTGATAAGCTTTGGACACCTGACTTTTTTAAGGGTCTAAGATGGTCAGTCATAGCAGAAGAGATAGAGGAAAGACTGAACAATCCTAAGGGAAGAATGTCAGCAGCCGTTGAAGTTGCTGAGAATGTTTGAGCGGAGTTTGCTGCTTTGCTGCTTTGGTATCTTGCTTATTTAGGCTGGAAAAGACATCTGTTTGCATATATATAAAAATCAGTAACTAAGGTGCTGGTGATACTTCTTACATGCTGTTGGAATACATGAAGCAGCTTTGAGTTGTCACTGTTTCTTTTTCTTCCAGAAAGGTTTACCTGCAAGCCATTATTGCTTACCACATTTACAGTAACTTTACCTCTGGGCAACTGGTAAGAAGAAGGTGGTCAAGTGGTCTTTTAACCCATGCCCATTAACCTGGGATAAAGGTATTTTAAAAGATATAGATTGTTCAAAATGTGTAGAGTTCCTTTCTCTTCTGGTGTATTTGTCTCTTCTGGATAACAGATCTGTGGATCTGTTGTTCAGCCTGGAAGAGAGAAGGCTCAGTAGGGACCTCACAGTAGGTTATCAGTACCTGAAGGGGGCTTACAGAAAAGCTGGGGTAGGACATGTTATAATAGGGTATAGGGTGGCAGGACTAGGAGTAATGGATGCAAATTGGAAGGGGATAGATTTAGGCTGAATATAAGAAAAAAGTCCTTTACCGTGAGGGTGGTGAGACACTGGAACAGGTTGCCCAGAGCAGTTGTGGGTGCTCCCTCCCTGGAGATGTTTAAGGCCAGGCTGGATGAGGCACTGAGCAGCCTGGGCTAGTGGGAGGTGTCCCTGCCCATGGCAGGGGAGTTGGAACTAGATGTTCTCTAAGGTCCCTTCCAAACCAAGCCATTCTGTGATATGTCACATTGTGCTCCATGCTGAATACCTCTATTACTGCCTGGCTCTTCTGAGCTCAGCTTTTACAACTTATAAAAAGGTATCTATAGTGTCTCTGAAATGCAGCACCTTAACTGGAATAAAATTCTGTCCCACATGCTCATGGACTTGAGCTTTTAGGGAATAATCCATCCATTGTATAGTTAAACAAAATCATATTGTAAGAAATGAGGAATGAAAGAAATACTCTTTTACTCACCTAGCTGGCGGCACTTGGCTGTCAGCACATCCAGGTGTGCTGGTATTCCAACATATCCACCCACTCTTCTAACTGAATAAGCAAATTATAATGAAATAAACTAATTATATAATACTCTGCCTGCTTGGTTTAGAGGCAACTCATGCTCACTTATTAGAAGAAAAGAGTAATATGGTAGGGCTATCTGCTGTGAATAAATATTATGTTAACTTTGTGTCTGGTCCTTTATATTTGGGCCGAGATCTGCTTCCAGATTCTGCATGTAGTGTAGTTGTTCTGAGCAACATAATTTGATGCATTTAGTTGTATAACTGTGTCTTCATCTTCTTTCTCTTCCTAAATGCCTCTCTTACGTGTGTCATCTTTCTGAAAGCTACCTTCTGTTACACAGAGTTTCTTCTCTTTCACTCGTATCATTCTTTTCTCCATCACCTGTCAAATTATCATCAAAACAATGCAAATAGGAAATGAAATAATTCTTGAAGGCTGTGGTTTGAAGTGAGAAGATCTGAAATCCCATTTCCAGCTTTGTCACAGGCATCTTGTGGGAATTTGTGCAGTTACTTTCCCATACTCTGGGCTCATTCAAAGTAGTGCAGTGTATTACAGCACTTTGGAATGAATACTCTTCATTTTTTTGCTATAGTCATGGGAGCCTTTTTTTGTAATTTTGGTATATTTTGATCTGATGTATGATTTATTTATTTACTTTAATCTCTTGGGACGATGACTGTGCTTTCCTTTGCTTTGTACAGCACCATCGGCATGAATAAAGTTTCATTAATACAAAATAGTATATTTTACCCTGATAGTTACAGAAAGAGTGCTCCTAATTCCATGTGCTCCTAATTGCATGTTTCTTAGGTATGAGATAATTGTATTTCTTTCATTTGAATTGTATTTCATTATGAGTAGGAGAGCTAGAAATAGTTTTCTACACTGAGCTTTCAGCACATGATATAAAAATCTATTTAATCCCATGTATTTGAGAACCAGGACATAACAAAAGAGAAATTGTCATTCTTTTAAGAAAAAACTGAATTGGCTTCTCTCTACGCCCTCCCACCCCCAATTGTTACATGACTTTTTAATTTTACTCAGCTCTGTTTGATATAATTGTCTTTCCAATCGGGGCTCTTTTCTGTGCTATAAAGGGTAAAGTGATTTAAACTTTTTATATTTAAAAAGATTATTTAAAATCGCAAACTGAGAGGGTTCACACTGACCACTGGATTTTATTTGTTGTGGAGATGCTACCTATGGAGAAGTTCTGCTGTGATGAAAGTAGACTCGTATCTTCTAATTAATTCCCTCTATGCAGGAGAGTTAAGCTGCTGTCCCAAGTGAATCTTTTTAATGATCTCTCTGGAGTGTTTGAAAGCTTTGTCTCACTTGCACAAGGCAGAGTGAAATGCACAAAATTTATCTTTGAGGCAACCCTGTCATTATACCTTTTGGTATATAATGTTTGTATTTGCATTTCTATTGTTCTTACATTATGAGCTCTACCATGCCCAGAGGAGAGCTGCTTACACTTCAGAGAAACCTTTTTAAGACAATGTTTGCTTTAATGTTAGGATAAAGCGCTTGCAACTCAAATATGAGAAATTTGTACTAAAATACGAGAATGTGAATATCACATTTACTATCCATCATAATGACTGACAACTCTTTCCAAAATACATTGGTGCAAAATTGTTAATCTACTTTTCATTACAAGAGAAGTAGATTTTATACATCCAGCGCAGTCAAGTTTCAGTAACCTAGAAATGAAGTCTCAAGGCTACTGTTAAAGAGGATTTTTTTTCTTTGCTTTGAGGATTCACAGAAAACTGTGGTGAGAATAGTGGTGAAGTTCAAATGATACTGAATGAAAGGGCATCTTCTGGTCAGATAAACAACAGTTACTCTTAGCCTCCTCTTCTTGGGATTCTTTAGAATGGTTTTTACTTTCACAGACCGCTAATTTCTATAATTAAATTCCAGTGTGTGGTTTTTGCAAATAGTCTTCTCTCTAGAGAACAGATGGGTATAAGCTTTAGAGATTTGGTTTCACTAAATGTAACTGCCAGTGGTTTTCTTGCTACTGTTCCAGCTGGCCTCAGAGCATTAACATTGATTCAGCTTTCTAACATTCTCTTGACTTTATCTCCACAGTTTTAACAGCGTACGTCAAGGAACACACATCTTGTTCCGTGAGTTCAGCTTTGTTCAAGCTACCCCTCATAATAGGGCATCTTTCCTTCGGACTTTCTGGAGATGTTTCCGAACAGTGGGGAAAAATGGAGGCAAGTATTCCAACATCTGCTGCTATTACTTTACTTCGATATTAAAATAGTTTTCTAGAATGGTAAGGTAGTACAAATACTGACACTTTACACTATGTTCTAAGGTTTTAGCGCTGTTAATAGTGAGACACCATCACAGCTGCCTGTGGAATAGTTAAAAATGCATGCAGCATAAGGTTGCACATGATCACCTTTTTAACAGTGCTACTTCTACTACCAAGCAGCATGTCAAGCACCAACAGATCAGAGAAAAGACATTTGAGGGCCTGTGATAGGAATGGATAGGCAAAAAAATATGTGCTGCCAAAAAATGGATTGGTGGATAGGAGGAGGGTAGCAGACCCAGAGCTGGTTAGAATATTGGGTATGGAGCATAAGGGGAGAGGTTGCAGAGGTTATTAGGAAGTACTTTGAGTAGGAGCCCTGCAGGAGGCTCCTATGTATGTAGTGGTGGAGAATGTATGTAGTGGTGTTAGGCTGTAGGGTAGTGAATGCTGCCACCTGAGCAAGCATATACTGGAACCTACCCTACATGGTATTGCACAATCCTGTTGGCTGTAAAAGGGGAACCGCTGACAACTGTATGACCTCTTCCCCAACCCTACCCACAAGGAAACATTCCAATGCCAAAATAACTATTCAGCACTGTACTAGCTATTCTTGTGCTGCAGTTGGTATATTAGGTATTACAGAACTGGTAAGAGTGCAGAATAAACCCATGAAAGTTTGTTTTTAGCTTTTAATTTAGCATTTTGATAAAACACACTATACAAATATGAATTTCAGTGTTTTGGGGTTTTATGTTTTTATCATAAGCCTCATATATTGTTGCAAGGAAGTATAGAACCATTCTCTTATATATATGTGAAACTTCACCTTCTGGCTAAGCTTTGGTCACAGTAAACAGTTTGCAAGATGATGAATAATGACTTGACTAATTTGACATATGCCATTTTGGATCTTTGGCTAATTAGCTACTGAAGTGACTGAGTTTGTTGTCTGTAACACCTTCTTCAATGTTTTCACCCACTCAATCCAATTTCTCTCATTCTTTATCAGTAGTAGCAGACTAGGCAGATAAATTATGTAGTCCTAGTAAGAAATTCTGTTGTGGTTATCCTATGCTAAGTTACAGAGCATGGGACAACCAACCTGCTGGTTCTGAAATTAGAAGCAGAATAGGTCAGATTAACACAGATATATTGCTTTTGAGACCTTTTTGCATTTGATGCCCTATATCAGCAATATGGAGAAATATTCATGAGATATACATGTTATTTCAGTAGAATTCCTGTGTGCTCAAAAGGTTGAAAATACACCCTTTTCCACCTACAGCAAGATTCTCTTCTGTCCCACTTTTGCCTCCTCTGTTAGTTTCTGGGCAAGTATTGTTGATTTATGCCTGCAAAGAACTATGAGGGCGTCTTTTGACTTGCTTTGTTGAAAAGATTACATTCACTAACACCCATGTCTCCTAGTATGTTCTTGGTTTTATTTATTACTTATGTTTTCTGCTCTCATTTACTCTAAGTTTCATTCCAGATTTGAATTTCTCCTTTATCTGCTTTGTTTATTTGTGGAGATAATCTTTGATAAGCAACATAAAACCAGGTCTGTGAGGATATAGGTCAACACCATAAATAAGAATCAGCACCAATCAAAGTTTGCACCCTGACTGGAGCAAGCAAAGGAGAATAACAGAAAAAATGGAAGACAATGCTATCTGCAATCTTATACAAGCTCAAAAAACACCAAACAAAACCCAAAAAATTCACCTTTCCACTTCTGAATGTTTAATTGGGATTTTAGAAAAATAGACAATGTCTCATAAATGAATGACTGCATAATCTGGCTGCTGATTGCTCTTCCTTGATGCAGGGAAATTTACTGCTTTGTGAGTCTTGAAATAACCATGCCTTGACTTGGAATATGCACCTTGTTCACCCAAGAGCATCTAGCTGCAAGTTCTTGAATGGTAAAGAAGAGATGGATCTATCTGAACAGAAGCAGTAATTACATGTAATAATGTATGTGCAGAACCACACATGCACTAAGTGAAGTGCACTAACATTACCATTTCTCTTGGGAAATTACTGTAGATATTGTCTAGTTAATTCCTTATCCTTTTGAGTTACTGGAAAGTAGTTCTTCTTAGAAAAATGCAGCAGCTTTTGTGTTACATTTTTCTGTCTTAGCCCTGCTACTACATGGGTTCTGCTTTTATTGCCCTTCATAATTCCTCTTGTTTGGAGTTTATTTTTCCTCTTGTCTTGAAATACTGAGGAAAAATGTCTAACTTCACTAAAGTACCATCGTAGTAACATGACACACTTTAAAAAGTACAGAAAAAGCTGGAGTTTCTTTGTTTATATTCTGGTTACTTTTACAAGGTTTCCCGCTGTTTTTAAAAGCTTAGCAAGATGCAGAATCCTATTTTCAAGTGTGCAGAAGCAAATCTCATGCATAGGGGGTGGGGGAAGGAGGAGGAATCAGGTTTATTTTATAATGTAATCCAATGTGAAGAAAATAAGGTAGACTTCACTTCTTCCCTCCCTCAAACATTCATTAATTATATACAACACCCATAGAATAGGTTAGAGGACAGCTAGCTACATGTTGAGAAGCACAGAACATAATGCCCAGTTAGCAACAGATTTCTTCCAGAAGAAGGCAAAATGACCAGAAGTCTTGTTTTCCTTCTGCTTATGCTTAAATTGACCTCTTGGAATCTAGCTGACCTGCTCTTTTGAGATGTCTGTTCCTCAGGACTCTTCAATTAAAACTGTGCTTTCTCAGTTTAAACAGCCCCTGCAGAGTTTTTCTGTGAAGCTTCATAAGGTCAACATATGACTCTCCCAACCCCCATGGCTTTCATGTTTTGTTGGTTCTCTGTTTTTAATTAAAAAGATTTTTCCTTAAATGCTTTCCAGCTAATTAGAGAAAATTTGCACTGAGAAACTTGTTCCAGGCCAAATGTATTGAGAAGTGAACAGAAAGCTCAGTCAGGACCATTGGCAATTTTTTTCTAGAGCCCCAGCTTTCTTTGGTGCTTTTCAGCAGCTTTTCTCTTTCTTTGTCTTTTCCTTTTTTTTTTCCTCCCCTCAATTTCAAATTGCTTCCAGCAGAAATAGCTGCTGTTTGGTACCTTGGATATTGCCCTGGAATGGTTCACCACCAGATACAGAATCTTTTCCTTCTGTTCAGGGATGATTGTTACTTTATTTAGATGCACATACCACAGAAGCATAAAACTGATGTAGAATGTACTTTGGACTATATTAGTTGAGGATCCTTTCTGCAAACTCTAACCTCCCCTTCAAACAAAAAGTACCTTTACACTTGATAACTGAAATAAAATCTTCCTAGAAACTTCTTGTATTTCTTTTTCCATTCATTACATGGTATAGTGGCTGCCTCTTTGCTTCTGCACACTTGAATTAGGAAATTGAGTTTTTAACTGTCCTGGAAGCTTGTGGAATGAAGGCTTACCACAACCAAGCACACAATCTCTGTCGCAGAATGAGAAGAGTGATATGTCTCTCTGGCTAGTTCTTCTCCAGTTCCCCAGGAAGACTAGATTCTTTACAGAAACTAAAGAAATGGCCTGCATATATGATTGATGCAATCTTTTGATTCAAAAGAGCCAGAAGGACCTCTCTTCTCCCTGCTCTATTTTGAAAGATGCTAGTTTAATGCATTTCCTGAAAAGACTATTTTCTTGGGTTTCCAAAATGCCTTCCTTTGCTAGTGTCAGTCTAATGCTTTCACATTTGACTCTTTATATTAAATTCCTCCCTCTTTTTTACTCCCTTCCTTGTAAGCTGTTACAGTATCTCCAGTTGTAGATTAGCCAATCTCTGTTTAGTGAGATGCACCGAACAATACAGTGATGATCCCAGCAAATGTCAGAATCTTCCATCCTTTTCCTTTTGTTATTAAACCCAGATCAGATCTTTATACCATGTTATTGTAAGTTTTCATGAATCAGTAAACTGTGGATTCTGGAAGTTCATTCTACAGTGAAACAGCGTTGGCTGAAATGACTGATCTCCAGCCTTTATTCACTTTGCAGTTACTTTATCCTGCAATTATAGATGTTGCTATTTATGATATATCAATGTAGTTCTACCTGGAATACTGATGACTCCAGAGTATAAGGATTTCTGAAGCTGCGGAGAAATAAGTATAGGATTAGATTTTATAGATGGTGAGCTATATCTACAAGCATTGTAAATTGCATGCCATAAATCTAAAATGAATTGCAGTAATCATTTGTAGAATGGGTCAGTGTAGAGTGTAGAGTGGGTCAGTGATGGAGTTGCCAAACCCCGTCCATCCCTGAATTCAGTTCATATCATTCTGTCAATGCGGTTTTTGAAATTAAGTGTAGTATACTGAAAGTTCTCTTTTTCAATTTTTGGGGGGTTTTTTTTGGCCCAAGTGTTATGTTTCTTTTTCAACTTTATTTCTGAACATGTACCATCTAATTGTAGTTTTCAGAAGTTTTTTCATTCTAGATGTGTATCTTTGTAAATATGCTTTTTTGGAAAACCTGTAATCTTTTCTGTTTTGTGACTTTTTTTGGCTCTTTTGTGTCTCTTGACAGTTCTCCATCATTGGGAAATTAAATTAGTATGTTCTTTTTGTCCCAGTTGAGTAAAACATTTAAACAAGATTATGTACAGTGATCATTGTTGCATTCCACTAAGCAATTGTCCAAAATTCAACTGGTAATTATTTCTACCATTTGCTTTGCAGTCTTTTGGCTAGTTTCCCATTCTTATGACAGCATTCTTATTCAAACCAACTGAAATGGATTTTTTCAATTAAGACATTTTTAGGTTCCAATATATGGGCCAAAGAGTTAGTATTCCAAATTGTGGGGAAGTTCCCTGGAATAAAATTAGTTCCAAGTTGTGTGATCTGGGCTGGCATTCTGAATGTTCCTTGTTTCTTATATTGAATGAACTTGGTCTGTCTATTCTCTCACTTATGACAAGTCTTGTGAGATGATACATAAGGAAGAAATTCTTTACAGTGAGGGTGGTGAAGCACTGGAACAGGTTGCCCAGGGAGGTTGTGGATGCACCCTCTCTGGAGGTGTTCAAGACTAGGCTGGACAGGGCACTGGGCAGCCTGGTCTAGTGGGAGGTGTCCCTGCCTATGGCAGGAGGGTTGGAACTCGATGATCTTTAAGGTCCCTTCCAACCCAAACTATTCTATGATTCCATGATTCTATGATTCCATGATTCTATGATTCTATGATTCTATGATCCGCATGCTGCGTGTGAGTAGATGGTCATTCGGTCGAAGGTCTGTGGCGAATTAGCTTCATTAATGAGTATGTTTTGTGGTGTTTCTAGTCTACTTTTTCAGCATCAGAATGAAAGAGAAAGATGGAAGCAGAGAAAAGAGATGAAAGTTTTGTTTTCTGTTGATTCCTTGTACTGTGACTTTCTACAAAGAGGTTGTGAGAAACTAAAAACCTCTGTGAAGCCCATATCTGCTTTCAATCCACTTTCAGCTTGCCCTGAGGTGTGAAAGTGCCTTAACTAAGGAAAGAATTACCTCCATTCCTTCTTAGTAAGTGATAGAACATACTTTATATGCTATTGGCTTCATATGTACACCTGTGCAGCATAATGCAATGTTTACATGGAGTCTAAGCTCAGAGTTAGAATTTCCATATGCTAAAATTCAGCACTATCTCAAGATACTATCTTGGGAACTGGAAGTTGCAAGACTTTGACAGCAGCCTGAGACTAGTTGATCTGTCTCAGCAGGTCAGTTGATGTATGGAAGTGTTGTTATGGTGGGTCTGTGTGGCTCTATTGCTGTAGAATAAACTCTGTCATCTTTATATTGAGCTACTGTGAGCATTGTAGATGCAAAGTGAAGAAGAGAACTTAAGAATCTGTGTTCTGGTTCAGTGTGTACAAAAGGCTAATGACCCTCCTCTACACACATGCTATTAGTTCTTCAAAGTAGTCTAGATGCTAGATGCTGTCATGATAAGTGAAGAGGTAGCTACATTTTTTAATATCTGTCTTTTTAAGTACTGTTATCAAGCCACACAGGAAACCTCTGAACAGTCATCTTTGTGTCTTTACCATTCCAGCTGCTTCTTAAAACTTTTTTCTCTGATGATCTTGTTATTCATTGTTTCTGTCACTGCAAGTTCACTTCCTAACTTTCTGAATTTGGCCTGATAGATTTATATGACATATTTCTTACTCAAGAGTCCATCTCCTATTGGGTTAAGCAAGTCTGACCTGTATCTAGATTTTTTTTTGCATATTTGTGATTATGAATACAGACAACTGCAACCTCTTCCCCCCTGTTCTTCCACTCCATCTATTTTCTATGCTCAGAATAACTTTGGATTCAATTATTCCAGCAAAGGAAGATTGGAAGTGTCATTTATTTCCTTTAAGGAAGTGTTTTTTCCCTGTGGCATTAGAAGCACTGACATGAGCTGAATTTCTAGTTCTGTAACTGTTACCAAACTCTTCCAGCAAACCTTTTATTGTTAGGCAAGATAATTGGTGCCTACAAACTCATGATCTCTTTGGAAATCCCTATTCCCTACTTAGTTTTGAGGCCTTGGTGCCGTTCATTAGGTCTGTGTTTGACTAAAGGTGTGATGTTAAATTACTTTAGCTAAACAGTACAGTTAGGCTTATGTGTAGAAGTTCTTATATCACTTGAAAGTCATCTTACCTCAACTAATGTCTGTGAGCCTGGTTTAAATCCATGTGATCATGAATAAAGGTGTTGTATATGATTAAAAGGATTGTTGGTTTATGCTATTTTATGTACCTTTCAAGAATCCTAGATGAATATCAGTAGAAGTGATCTGCATGCATGATTTGATATGCTTTGATGTGCTACTACTGCTTGTGAAATGAGTATATGATAATTCTATGGAAAATCTGTAATCTGAAAATGAGTTACGAAATGTAGTTAGTAATGTTTATAGGTTTAGCTTTATCCATTTTGAAGTTGTCACAGGGCCGTGATTTTCATAATGCACAGTCTAATACCTTCCTTCATGAGGTGATCCGAGAGTGATTTCAATTCCTTGCTTTTACTAAGCAGGAATCTCATCTCTTTTGGCACAATGGACTTTTCTGGGGCTTGGAGGAGGAAACACTTGAATATCAGTGATATCTTCTAGATCCCATTTTCTCTCTAAAGCCACATCTCGTGAGATATCTCTGAAGAGACTGAGCTGTGCTATCCTGAAATCTAGGGCTGTGATCCTGCTTTTTGACAGACAAATGAATTCCTGAAAGCCTCAGGAAAGCTTCATGGCTTCTCAGGTGTAAAGAAAAAGATGTCAGACATGCTTCAGGCACAGGAAAAACTTGCACAGAACTTCACACCTTCCTAGAATTCAGCCTCAGTTAGCCAAACCCCACTAGTCTGTAGGAAGAAAGCTTTTTTAGCTCTAGTATTTACTAAGATTCTTGTCAAATCTTGTCTTTTCTGAGGTTCTGTCTTCAGATCTAGTCCTAGAAGCAGTCAAAATTTACATCAGCTGATCTAATAAACTTCTACATATTTGTATATTATATGCAATATAATATTTGTGTATTATTTGCAATGGAGAAAATAACCTGGCATTGTTTAAGAAGGGAAACAATAGTATGAAGGGGGCTGAAGAGCACCTAGTAAATTGAAAGGAAACTGAACATTAGAAAAAAGAAGAATTTTCTTTCAGCTGGAAAATGCAAGTTTTGATCATCTGTTATTCAAATATTTGTTTCCTTCTAGTGTTGGTATTCTCATTATCTATTACTCCTTACTCTTTCTGCTGAAGTTATTGCATATTCAGAGTGCTTATCTACCTTCCAGTGAGATTTATATAACTCCCAGAATAATTTATACAATATCTAAAGGAAAGTCAAACTCTTGGTGCTTTTGGTGTGAAACTATCTCTGCATCACAGCCTAGTATCAGAAGCACAGCTTTTTCTTAATTTCCTCTTTCTCATTCCCTCTTTCTCTGCTGCTTATAGAGATCTCTTCATTTCTACCAGCAGTGACATAGGGATTGCTCTGCTGTGTAAATTTACAATGCAGAGTGGATACTAGTCAACATAATCAGGATACTGAACAGTTAATATCAGAACTTCTTCCTGAAATAATTTTAATTTTTCTGTCTACCCAGGTTGGAAAATTTTTTTACCAAACCCTTGAAATGACAGACAAGTGCAATTGTCCTTAAGGTACTGAAGAACATACTGAGAATTTCTTCTCTTATGGACAGAATCTCAAATGCAATATCTTAGTTTCAAAATAGTGATTAATTATGACACTTTTCTGTACCTGCTGTCTGAGACTCTCCAGGTATTTTACAGTTATAAGGAATGAATCTTCCCTTAAATCTCACCAATATTATTTTTGCGTTGCAGTTGCAAAAAATGAGACGGAGACTAAATGAAGTCAGAGGTAAAATCAAAATGTCTGGTCTTTTGGTATTATGATTTCAATTTTATATGCTGTAATTATATTTTTCCTAGATATAGGATAAATATGGGCTGCTTTTACCCCAAGACTAGAAGAAAAACACGTTAGTATAAAGCATAAAAGTATAAAAGTTTTGAAAGTAATGCCTTACTGAGAACAGTACATTGCTGTGCATGACCTACATGGAGTGATGTAGGATGTATTTTAGTTTGTTTCAAGTTTGACTTTCTCTGTTAGAGGGAATGTATCTGCAGCATCCCTCTACACATCCGTGCATGCACACGCAGAATCTGAAGCTTTTTATTATCTTAATATTATTTCTGATAATAGGGCATGCCTTAGGTATATGTAAAGTAAATCTGTAGGCAAACAGCTGATGCTGAAAAGGTTTGTGTTATTTTTTTATTGATGCCAGGTGGAGAATGTAAGCATTTTCCTCCCTTCTCTGCTCTTCTTTTTGTACTTAGTCTGTAGTAAATGTCGAACAAACAAATTTAAACTGCCAACTCCTGAATCCTATTAATTGGGCAAATAATTTAATCTCAATGTACCTTCATTTTCCTATTTACAATGTGGAGTTCCACTTCTTGGATTAAATTAAGTGCTCTCTGGACATACAAGTTTTGGCTGGATAGGTAAAACTGGGTGTGCTAAGGTATCTGTATCGATCAAATTTTATTGAATCAAGGCGTCAATGAACTCTTACTTTTTTGTTAGTGGTAAGCTAATTTTAGACAGATGCATGTAAACTTCCTTGCAGTTTATTTCCATTAAAATAATTTAACTTTTCTTGAAATACTATTAAGTTGAATAAAACAACATAAGTATATGAAATTTTAAAACTTTAATAAAAAAACCCCTTTAATATCAACCTTCCTACTCCTCCCCTCTGGCCATTGTCAGTTGAGACTCAGAAGGTATTTCTTATGGGAATTTCTCTGCCTTTTAACTATGCTTTGGATAATATAAAAATCAGTTCTGGAGGAAGGAAAGAAAGGCTTCATGACAGAACTTGATTCCAAGAGTTATATCTCTTCATGTGAAAACTAACCAAACCTGCAGAGAGGAAATATGGAAGTAATGGCCTTGTTTGTTGTGGTTTGCTTGCAGAAGATTGTCACACACAATGTACAAAATCATTTTGAATTTTTTCAAAGCTTGCATAGTTTCAGCAGAGGTGAGGTGGACCTATGTTTTTAACTAGATGATAGTTAAAATCTATTGCCTTGCCTTGACATTTTTCTTACTTTTTGTATTTGACTATTTGACCATTTAATAAAAAATTCAGTTTTAGTTAAATACATCTGATACTTAATTAGTGGAAATTTATATTCTGTTTCTGATTGTTCCAAATGGAACATACTAAAAACATAGAAACTTGGATCTTGGAAAGTGACATTGTTTAAGCAAATCTTAACTGCCTTTTCTTTTTTGAGCATTTCTTGTATAACATGAAAATAGGTAGGAAAAGAATGTTACTTTTTACTCACAACTGCTCTGCAGGTCATAGAACTCAATATTCAACACGTCTAAGGTATTTTAAGATGAGGCTTAAGTGAGCGTGAAGTTAAACTAATATTTTAAGCAGCCTCAAAAAATTGAAGAGCATTTGCAGGTAACATTGTAAATAGATTTTACATAATTCCTGAATTTCCAGCACAAGCATCGATTTGAAAGCAGAGTGTAGTAGCACTTAAATATAGAGGAGCATGAATCATTGGAATTTTTAATGTGTCTCCCAAAGTATTCCTTACAACCTGGTTTTTGTGGAACATCGTTGTTCAAGTTACAGCCAGAAGTTATTGTAAAGTCTAGTTTAGATACTATATAACCTTTTTGAGGAAATACAAGCAAAAAAAAAAATATATCCAAAATAGGATAGATGGTTCTCTGCACAAGAAATTATTTAAAGACAATACTAAGTTTCTGAGGTGCCCAGGAGAGACTTCTGGTTTTCAGGAACCTTGTTCAGATAACTTTGAAATTGAAATGGTTTAAGATACATTCATTTAGTACAAATATTATTATCTGGAAAATAGCATTCTAGTTGCTTTCTATGATGACACTGAGAAAAAAAATCAAATAATAAGAAACAGCACAGAGATATTATCACAAAAATAGTTGTCAATGAAAACAACTTGCAGAAATACCGTATATTTAGCCTCTGAGACTGGATCCAATCTGCTGTAATTGGAAAAGTAATGCAGAACTTCTTGGGTTATTGAATGCAACTAGACCAGCACTTAGGCTGCTGATTTTTCTGCACAAATACTTATTCTGCCTTTGCTACCTTGGGGGCTATCCAGATATTCTCAGATATTCTCTATCCTTCTCTCCTCTCACTACTGTACTGAATTTGTTTAAAGATTATTTTTTGACTTGGATCACTTTAGTAAGCATATTTATAACACAGCCCCTCAAACAATTGATTTGGCAAACTGAAAGGGAAGGGAACTATGACAGGATCAGGTGGTGATGAGAAATGGTCAACTTTGTTACAGAAGGAGTAGATGTAGCTGTTCTACCATCATTGTTAAAACTCAAATCTACCCAATGAAGGTTGCACACATTTGTTCTGTTGAATGTTACGAGTGTTTCAGCTCATTCTTGTTAGAACTCCAAATATGATCATTTGCAATTCTTGGGTAATTTTAAAAAAGAATGTCCCTAGTCATAATGCCTGTGTATCTTAATAGAAAAGCAGTCAGAAAAATGTGATTCTAATAATTTTTAAAATGCCATCCAATTTTTTTTAACCAGCGTATATTCTACCTCTCCTTACTGTGATTGTTATAAATTAAAAGTAATTTTGATTTACAGCTCCACTCTGCCTACTAGACTAGGATAAGTAGTTTTTGATGGAAGTCTAGTATATAATTATCTCATTCATTAGGTGAGTGTAGCAGAAAGTGAGGAAGCTTGGGCATAAGTGGCAATAAATGGTATTGACTAATTCATACTGCTGAAGTGAAAAATACTGTATTAGTACAGGAGATTGCTTGTGCTTCACAAGCTGTATTGTATGTGGGCTACCAGTATGCACAAGCTCCCCACACTCAATTCTTTCTCCTAAAATGACCAGAATTAAAACAGTGCATACATGTACACTTTGGTTGAATCTTGCAGTGGATCAGACAAGGCTAGATGCATGGGATGAGCTGGAAGTCCATTTTGGGCTTTAATTAAACTACCTCAGGTTCCACTAGTCTTAAATGCTTAGCAGTTTTGAAAATATTTGCAGAGTTTGTTCTCCCATTTGTGTGTGTTGTACTGGAGATATTTTCCTTGTTTTAGAGAGTGGGGGGAAGCATGGTATATTACATTATTTCTTAAAGCAGGCATTTTTTATTATAAACATGTAAGCAGGTTAGAGCACCTGTGCCTTGGTATTTTCTGGTAGTTCAATATCTAAGTCTATAACTTTTGTTGATGGAATGGCACTGAAACATCTGAATAACTGGCAGCTAAGTCTTCTCCCTGCAAAATTGCAGGCATTCTTCTCATATCATGCTATTCTCCCTTGCATTCCCTCTTGTTGGCTTCATTCTCTCCCTGAAATCTCCTCTTTCAAGGGCAGAGTCTGCCAAGGGTGCACTGGCAAGAAAAGGAAATTCTCCTGAAGAGCTGGTATCTCTCTTTAGCATGAATGGTTGTAAATAAACAACAAATTATGTGGAGTTCTGTGTATTGCATCTAGTAATGTATACAAAGACTTGCAGCTGGCTAGATAAGGTAGAGATAGCATTAGTGTTTAAAAAGAGCTGATTTCCACAGTAAAATGCTTGCTGCTTTATCCCCTAAGCCTTACTGGGACCAAAACAACTGATACTACCTTTATCTTAGCATTATCTGTAGTGTCCTTGGGTTTTTGAGTTGATCTTAATGGGTGAAAGGGAATCCAAGATAGGACATGTGTATGTTCTGTAGAGTTGTGCGATATACAGTTAAGCACTGTTACCTGTAATGCATCTTTAACTCCCATGTTGTATCTTTAATCTAAATAAAGGGAATATACAAGACTGTTCAACCATGCAGTGTGAGTGGGTTGCCCAGGGCAAGGTGGAATACTTCAAGTTGAAAGCTGTTCTTTTAGACATTACACTGTCATTACTTTGAAAGCAACATAATACATTTTTCTTCACAATCAGTTTTTAAATGGCTTTTAAAGCAGACATTAAACTATGCTTCACATGGCTACGAAATATTCATACTTATTTTACTCCACTCTGCAAGGGAAGTAGTTTCATCTCAGTATTTAAGAGAAGGGTATCGTAGTGATGAAATTTCTTGTGCTAAGAGCAAATCAGGATAAAGACTTATTCTGGTAATATGCTTGAGATAAATTAGAAACTGAAGTTGTTGTATTCTCTGAATTTAATGCATCTGAGCACTATTAATGCCTTAATTGAAACTGCAGTTCCATGTCAGCAAAACCAAATCTAATTGCTGGCTAGTGAGATACTACCTTCTCACATCTTTCTAATGGCGGTTCCAGCACTTGTCCAATCTCATGCTGATCTGTCTGGGCACACTAAACTGGCAGAAAACTATTTGGTACTTCTGCTGGTTGAGTTAGTTTTCTGCTGATGTTGCTCATTGAAAAGTGCCAGGGAGAGGTCACATGAGAGCTGGGATGCAGTGTGGTGCTCTGCCACCATGGCCCAACTCAAACCACCTGGCAGTTTATAAATGCAAACATCTCAGTGCTGACAAACGTGCCCCTAATATACAGGTCAAGACTTGGGCCAGGCTTACTGGATCATATAACACAATACTAATGCTTTATTTTAAAACCTCCTTTAGAGAGTAATAACACTTGTTGAGTTCATAGCCAGAGAGTACTATGAGGCCATGCAGTCTGACCTGTATAGCACATCATTAAACTTCACTTAGTAACACCAGTATTGAGCCAAAACACTTTTGTTCAACTGAAAAATGATTTGCATATCTTCCAGAAGGGTATTCAAGTTTGATTAAATCATGTGAGCCTGAAGGGGCCAAAGGGCCCCTGGGAAAAAGAGCAGGAGGAAGCAGTCAGCTGTCGATGCTGCCAGAGCAATTAGGCTGGCCTGCAGCCCGGTCCCCATGAAGAACTGAGCTTTCATGGGAAGGAAGGCTGCTAGAAATACCCTGCTCTCCAACACCTTCCTGGTATGCTCTCACATACTTCAGCACACAGGCTGGAAGCCAGACCCATGTGGAGCAGTTCTGTAGGCATGCAGTACAATGGCCCTTGTGCACTCTCCATACCGCTGCTGAGAAAACCATTGCTTGTGAAGACTGCCTGTGATGATAGAAAAGATGGGTGAGAAAGAAACTGGCCTGGCAGGGGAAGAAGGTTGTTTATATGATAACTTCTGTTTTGTTGGAAGTCAGAATTTACTAAGATGTACTTGATTTTCAACTGAAATTTGTCACTAGCGGTTGGTAAAATCAGAATTCTGAACATGCTACTGCACTCTGAACTTATGGCAGTCTTTGACTGTGTGATTTTCTTCACCTTAAAATACTTTTAAGAAGTTTTTAAAAATCATGTTATTTCAAATATTTGAATGAATTTCTTATCCTTTTCAATAAGGGAAGTAAGTTAACACCTTGTGCCTCCATCTGTGAGGCATATTTTGAAAGCACATGCTCATTCTTTCAGTGCTTCTGACTCCTTTCAAATTCTCATCATCATTCCTGAGTTGTGTGTATTTCATATTGGTTAAAGGCTTGTAGCTCAGCTTCTCTATTTGACATTTCATTAGTGTTTACTCATGTGAGGACTGTATTATTTTCCTGATTACATTGTTCTGAGCATTTGTGGTCACCTTCTCCACTTGTCTTCATAGAAGTTATTTACCCAGGTGGTGCTCTTTGCATTCTTTGATTCTAGGTATAGTGTTTCACACATGAGGATACTCTAAGCTAGATGTGAGTCAACTGTAACATTGAGGTTTTTCTATGTTACTACTCATTCCTTTTAGGTTTTTTTTTTTTGCATTTTCTTAGTTTCTGTAGAGCTCACAAATGTTATAGAATGGTTTGAGTTGGTACAAACCTTAAAGATCATCTAGTTCTAATCCCTCTGCCATAGTCAGGGACACCTCGCAGTAGACCAGGATGATGAAAGCTCCAACCAGCCTGGCCTTGAACAACTACAGGGATGAGGCATCCACAGCTTCTCTGGACAACCTGTACAGTTGACCACTACCCTCACAATAAATAATTTCT
>VZTY01013597.1:427507-443088 GCA_013400935.1 Turnix velox
TCCTCTTAAGAAGCCTTTGCTTCTCCAAGTTGAACAGCCCCAACTCTTTTAGCCTGTCTGAGTAGGAGAGGTGCTCCTGCTTCAACAGATACATGTCCTTATTGTGCTGAGGGCTTCACAGCTGAGCACTACTCTATTTGGGGTCTCACAAGAGTGGAGTACAGGGGCAGAATCACCTGTTGGCCCCCTGCATCTCCCTTGAACTGCTGGGCACTCTGCTTTTAATGCACTTCAGGATACAATTGGCTTTCTGGGCTGCAAGCACACAGACAGTTCATATTGAGCTTCTCATCCACCCAAGTCCTTCCCAAGGATGATCTCAATCTATTCTCCTCCCAGACTGTGTTTGTATTTGCTTGGGTTTGCCCCAACCCATGTGCAGGATTTGCACAGGCCCTTCTCTCAAGCCTGGCCAAGTCCCTCTGGAAGGCATCCCTTCTTTACCAGTCCACACAGCTTGGTGTGCTAACCAAACTTGTTGAGGACCCATTCAGCTCTACCATCTATGCTGCCAACAAAGATAATAAACAGTATCAGTCCCAGTATCAACCCCTGAGGAGTGCCACTCATCACCTGTGTCCACATGGACATGGAATCATTATCATTAATTCTTGTTCTTTTCCAGGCCATTAATTGAAAATTTGCTTCAGAAAGTAGAACTAAATAGATATTCTTGTGAATCCCAGGAGAAATACATCTTTGAAGTAGTGATTCCTTGTCCTCATTTTGAGATGTTGCAGTTATGCTGTTAACATGTTTGGTGCTTGTTCTGAATCATTCAGATTTTTAATCACAGCTCTGCTTATTGTAAAGTGTTATCTCTCAGAGCTGAACTGCTGTTTGATGCTTTTTTACATCTACACTTGTATTCCCATTTGAAGTGATTACATAATTCAGAAAGAAATTTTTTTTCATAGCTGATAGCTATTACTGATTAATCAATGAAGTTCATTATTTCTTATTTTAATGTTTATTTTAGGAATGCTATCAAGCTGGCCATGGTACAGATGCCAAGGTCATCTGAACTGATGACAGTACTTCATACTTCAGGTCCTGTTTCAACCCCATGCTTGCCCTCTCTGATAAACTGCATACTCTTGTTGGGTAGCTACTTCAGTCAGAGTAAGCACCTAATCTTATAATTTTTAAGTGCTAATGTGACTTCAGCTTTTTTCTAGTCCTATATAATTTCCCAGGTGTTTTCAGAATTTGAACATCAATTTGCAGCAGCACTGAGAGCTTGTCAGCCAACCCTCTTCAGAATTCTTACAAAAATGATGAACATATGCTTTTAATTTGTAATATGTTAAGTACCACTCCACTGCTGATGTCTTCCCAAATTATCACTGTAATGGAAAATTACTTGGATTATGCAGAAAAAGAAAGATTATATGTATTATATTAAGTATATTAAGTGCTTTTTCTGAACACTACTTTATTTTCCTCCCTGGAGTAAAATGTCAAGAGGACAATCATTACTACACTTTTCTCCAGAGATGTATTTTATTATCTTTTTGTCCCCTGATTTTTTTAATCCTGTTTAATCTTATTTCTCTTCCCAGTCTTCTACAAATTCACAGGTTTTCACTAATAAGTCACTGCTGTCAGCAGATTCCTTTTTACATCATATTATTTGGTTTTACACTGCTTATGAGTCAATGAAAGGTATTTACACTAACACTGGATGAGTTTTACTCAAATCTTCTCATTGAAATATATCAAAAGATAATTAAAATATTGTCAGGTTTTTGGCAGAGACCTCTCCTATTTATTACCTTGTGTGCCTTTTGGAAATGAAAATAAGTGACATTCCATCCTAATGAAGTGGAATACAAAAACATCTGTCAAAAAAAGATATTTGGCACCGCCATGACAATTAAGTACGAAAGATACAAGAATGATAGATGTTATGGAGAAACTAGGAAAATTGCTTTACTATTGTTAAGTATTATAATACTATTTGCATAATGGAGAAAACAATGATGTAATATACATAAGCTTGAGATCGAGAAAGTCTTCTGCACATTCCTAATGTGTAGTATTTTCTGACATTTACAATGCTTAGCCATACACAATGCTGTATTACTGTCATGTTTTTTGAATAGCTTTTCCTTCTTTTACTTTGAGATAAACAAAATCTTATATGACAAAAATAGTTAAATGTTACAAATTGCCTACCTCTTTCATGAACTGAACAAATTCCACAGCAGGTAATTTTTCTTCATTTTATAAACTTTGCCACAAATCAGGTATCCAATTTGACAAAATCTTGTAATATTCTTTGTGTGATTTACAGAACATCTGAAGATGTAAACAGAGAAAATTGCAGTTGGGAATGGGAAACTGTAACATAAGATGAAAATTTTAGTGCTTAGGCAATGCTGTAAAGTTTCTAAAAGTTAAAGTTATTATATAAAATCAGATTGATTCCTGCTTATTCTTATTTTATTCTATTGAGTGAAAAAATAGATTTTTAAACTGTGAAGATCCAAAAGCATGCCTTTCAATTTACGCAGGTCAGAATGGTAATGCTGTTTATCAAGTTGAACAGCAAAGGCAAAATAACTCCTTATGTTGGCATGTCAGTCTGAGTGTGGGTGGATTTTCAGAGTTTGGAACTCTTCAGCTATTAATAACTTGCTCTTTGGAGAAAAGTCTAATCTGGTGATTTAAAAATTAATTATTACACTTTCAACCACCTGATAATCATGAGTAACTCTTTAAAAAAACAAAACTTCAAAAGAGTAGGTACTCCCATTAGTAGAAAAAAAATTGAGTTGGTTGGAAAAACCTTAAGGCAAACATAGCACTTTTGAAGGAGATGCACCTTTCCAAGTCAAATACAAATACATAAGAGACAGGGTGGAACTAGCTACGTCTAATGACTTCTTTGCCCAGAGCAAAGAATGTTCCTATCATGTTTAATAAAAAGTTTTTAAAATGTAGCCTCTGAATGGTAGACAACAGGTGCTTATATGCCACTGCTGAGTACTAAAGTAACTGGTTAAAGATTAATTTGTCCTTAATTAAGATGACCCTGAATTTCTTCATATTCCTCTGAAANCTGAGTACTAAAGTAACTGGTTAAAGATTAATTTGTCCTTAATTAAGATGACCCTGAATTTCTTCATATAGGAGCTACTGGAGGATATAATTGGAGGTACCCAGCACTTGTTTGCTCTCAGTTCAAGATTTCACTCTTAGATTCTTTAGTAGATAAATTCAGCATGATTTATCCCTTTAATTCTCTAGTTTTAATAACCTTAAACTACTTCCTTAATGATTTAGAACTGTGTGATACAGGAGATAGTTAAATTTACTCCCCAAGAGATTAATTTCCTGTTTTTTTCCTAGTGTTGTACTTTTTTTTTTTTTTTTAAAGCTGTAAGTGCTATGAATTTCATTCGCCTTTTCTATAATTTGTAAACTATTGATTGTCACTCTGTCCTGTTTGCTGAGGAGGTAGTTACAGTTTGTGAAACTCTGTTCATGAGCTGCCATTGCCCTTCATGTGCATAAGAAATTAGCAGCCCAGAACTATGACAGAAAGCCCTTCATGATTAAATTTGTTTTGTACAATGTAAAGCGTCTCACCCAGATGTCACAAGCTGCAGCAGTGAAAGCTCTTTCACAGCATAAATGGTGAAGAAACACCATACAGAGGATGCCCAGGGAGGTTATAACTTTGAAGATATTTAAAACTCCCTTGTACAAAGCAGGTGAGTGCTTTAAGATATTGAAGAAATGGCAAGAGCCTTTTACAAGGGAGTCCTATGGCCGGCAGCTCTACAAAGTGGCTTGGAAGAAAATTGCTTCTTCCCAAGAAAGACAGCTGAGCCTGTGGCTTTTAGGTTTGCACTGGTGAGGGAAGGAGTTGTCTTTGGCATTCTTTCTGCTCCTATATTTTTTTTTACTGTGTGGGGGTGCAGTTGGCTGTGTAGTGAAGGCAGCACAAAGCTGATCCAAACAAAAATAATTTGGAAAAAGAAGTTACTTTTCAGTTTAATCAGTTTCTTGTCTTGTTCACAATGGTACAGGCAGCTGTGCTGGCCTAAAGGAAAAGATGGCAGTGGAGGGTGGAGAGGAAAGTAAGACTGTGGTTTGCAGTAGATGACCCAGTATGAAATCTTTTTTTGTAATCTATATTTTGTATTGCTTGGTGGTAATGTAAATGGCCTAGTAGGCCAAACTTGCTCTTAGCATTATAACACTGTTCTTTCTCAGAAAACAATTTATATGTAACTTCAGATGTCTCATTTGCAACTGTAGCTTAAGCTATCAACAGCTTGCTGAATTTGTCTCGTCTGGCTTTAACTGTGTGCTGAAGAGTGAGAGCCAAAGCTGAAAGATGACTAATATGTTGGCTCAAATAACATTTTGCTGAAAATGTTGCTGGTATTTTGAGCGTCTTCCTGAACTTTCAATAAAAAATGTGTGCTTGACCCACAGAAATTAGTAAAACCATCTATGGTATAGATCCTACACTTTTCTCATTTTGCCAGAATAGTTTTTTTTCCCAAAAGTCTACTTACATTTCACCCAATGAAGTAGCTTTATTCTTTTAGCTTACTGTCATTATAATTTGCTGTACATACAGAGGAGAGTTGACTGAAACTATGCATGTTTTACCCAGACAATAGATGCCTGTCAAAGCAGCTTCACTACAACTTTAATATCTCTTTGCCCTTCTTAAGCTGTGAAAAAGGCTATAGGGGAACCGAGAATGTTTGCAAAAACTGTTTAGGCAAATGCCTAAACATATCCTCCAACCACACTTGCAGTGCTCAGGCACGGCAGGCTCAGTCTGAGTCAGACTGATCATGCTAGAATAATTTTGTTTTAGATGTTCAAATTTGTGGATGGATAATGAGACCACCTCTGCTGGGTGCAGGTACATTAGAATAACAGTGAAAAACACACTACTGCAGACAGTCAGGAGGAGACTAATTTTAGTCAAGGTATTCACCTATATTGAAGCTTCCAAAAACAAACAAAACCACTGAAAACATTAATCAAGATGCTACCGGTGGTTCCTTCATTTTGGCAGTACCAACTCAATTGTGAGCTAGTTAGCCTGAGGATTCTTGCTCTTTACTAACTAATGCTATCTCTTGTAATAATTTTCTGAGCATATCCACTTGTATTAAAGTGCCTTTGTGTGTCAATACTTAAAAGCCTTCTCTGGAATTCATTTTGCCCTGCGTTTCATATTTATATTAATCCCATTTCTGCTTCCCTTGCCTATTCTCTCATTTCCCTCCACTCTCCCTTCCTTCTTTCTGAGTAACTGTAGGGTGAGAAAAGAAGCAGTTTTGCATTTCAGTACACTTAATGTAGCCAAGAGGTTTGTTCATTGCCGCTTTGTACTTTCAGGCAAATGAGAAAATTTAGATTAATAGGTTGTTTATTCTTTTGCATGTTCCTCAAATCAAAGGCACTGGATTGCATTATTAAAGAAGTTTTGTGCGGCAGCCTTGGAACTGTCCTCACTGAGCTGTACATGAAGAAAAACGATTGCTTTTCATCCCCTACTCATTATGCAGACTGGCACAGGTTTGCTGTTGAATGTGATAGCGTGTACTATCACTTAAAGACCTTCCTTCTGTACAGCTGATGTGAGCTCTAATTTCACGGGGACGATCTGTCTCGGAACAGACAAGGAAAGCCCTAGAAATGGAAACACACGTGTCCTTATATTTTGAAAATTTAAACATTCACCAATTAATAAAGAGAGGTTTTGTTTAAAGTGCTAGTGACTGTTTCCCAGTCCTCTCAGATCTCTTGATTGGCAATTCTGTTCAGTTGTTTCTCATCCTTTTAGTTAGCAATTATGCACAATTAGGCTTTCAGTGATAATCTACCCAGACAAGTTAGTGAGGAAAATATTCAACATCTGTCTCCTAGCTGAAGGATCTAACCAGTCTTGGTTAGCTGACTAAATGCACGACTGGCCCTTGGATGTTCTGTACCAAATGGGTAATAAAATACCAGTCTCTGTGATTACATTAGCTACTCTAGTGTCTTTCTGTGGCAGAAGAGTGTGTCTTGACCCCAGCTCTTATGCTTTGAAAGAGTATAGTCTGGGGGTTATTAATTTAAGAGACGAGGATGAGGCTTTGTGATAAAGGTTCTACTTCAGCTCTAGCTAGTTTTCAGATGAAAAAAGGTAAAACTGGACATTCAGCACTGCAGTTCATCATCTTAAGACATAGGAGGACCACTGCTGTGTGTTACACACTAGCATCACAGATTGCACAGTAGAAGGTGAGCAGAATTAGAAACTTTGTGATCTGACCAAAAAGTTGATTCCTGCACTTCTTTTCTCTCTGAAGTACCAGTACTAGGTTCTCCTAAAGAAAAGTCCTTATAGAAAACTTATATGCTCTCTTGTTTTATTGTAGGATATATTAACAACATCCACCTGAGGATCATGCAGAGTTCCTCTGGCCACTTCCATAATTCACTTTTCTGTGTTAGTTTCCTGGTGTCTCATGGTTCACTGGGTTTTCTCTGGCAAGTAACCATCCTGTTTCTCCAAGCATCTTAGCCACTTTTGGGGAACCGAGAGTGCCAGTGCTTTTACTTTTTAGGTTTGGAGGGTTTTGTTTGTTTTTAGTCTCTGCTAGAAAAATGGTGGAATCTTCTCTATCTGAAGCTTACTAATATACATGTGACTTGTAACTGCTGTTCTCAGATTTTCAGGGACAGTACCATCTTTGTTTGGACTTTTTATGACTTCGGTTCTCTAAAATGTTCATTCGTGTCACTTTTTATATTCCCATTAATGCTTGTGGGCCATTATAGCCAAGTTCATAAAATGATTACAGAACTCTATTTATAATGTTATCTGTCAACTTTTAACCTGTTACAAAATACCTCAGACATGAATAATTATGCCATTGTATTCTTCTCCTACCTTGCCAAGCAGGGGAGGAATCGGAACTGAATTGTAGACTTCCTTTGCACCACTAATACTGTTTGATTCACGATAAATCTGTGACTCAGATGAACATTGTCCCTGGTTTTAGAAAATAACAATTTTTTTTTTAACTTTCTGCTTGATAATTCTAGATACTATTTCACCTCCTTTAAATTTACCCCTTTGTTCAGTGATTTCTTTTTCTCATAACTTTTATTCATTTTTGAGTTAGATATGGCCATTTGCTTTTATATCATTCTCTCTAGAAACTAATCTTTTTTGTGTTGCTGACCAGCAGTATTCACAGTCACAAAAATTAAAATGCTGTAATATAAATAAATTATACTTGTTTTACCGAGCATAAATTATATCTAGTCAAAACTCTTTTGGCTCTATTTCTATTTAGCATCTGAAGTCATGTTATTGTAGCCACAAACTACACTCCTGTATCTCCACATATTCCTGGTATACAGGAGACTCATAGTGGTTGTATAGTTTTCTTTTACTTTCCTAATTGGCATAATGGAAAGAATTTTCAATTCTTCCTTTTAACATCTAGAGTAGTTAACATTTTTACTCAGACATTAAAATAAGAATCTGATCTGTCTGGCACTGAAACGCCTTCAAAGCTATCCATGAACATGATGGAAAGATTTCAGAGTGATACAGACAGCAGTTCAAAAAGAAAAGAAAATCAGAAGAAAAGTTCATTAAATGCCCAAATAATTGACTGGTTTGTTATTTGAATCATTAACTGCAAAGGAAGTAATGATGTGATCTTCCTTGTTCTGTGACAGTGGGTACAGAACTGTGTGTCCTTCACTCAGCAAAAGTCTGTTCTGCTCACAGCTGTGTATACAAAGCTGCAAGTGAAAATGAGATGTACACAGAAAGGCTCTCAGTCTATTTCCCTTTGCAGCTCTCATCTGTTTGTTCTTTACCAATCCCCAGAAAACATCCTCCTGAAAGGAAAGAGCAAAAGTAAATAGTGAGAAGATTTGTTTTTTCCCTTGATAAACATGTCATGTAAAGTGACTTTCCAAACATATCCCATTTAGTGGAGATTATTTAGAAACCTTGAACTTCAGTACTGTTTGTTGCATGGATCCTCAAGGCCCCTGGTCTTCCTTTCAGAGTTTCTGACTGAAAGACCTGGTAAGTAAAACCTTGCTTTGGTGTGTGGACTCAGGTTCTCTGGTTCAGGGAGTCACTTTTATATTTCTCTAATAACTAAGGAGCTGTTTCTTGCAATTTGCATTTGTCTGCTAAAAATCGCAGAGCGTTTTTGGCGGCGAGATATTTTCTGCTTTTCTTTGAGATCTTTTGTATGTTTGTAATTTTATCTCGAATCTCTTAAGAGCTACCACTGCTAGTTTCAGAGCCATTAGGTCTCCATGTCAGTGAGGCATTGGAATGATAGAGCCTGAAACAGATACAGACAAGAGATTCAAACAGATCCAGTTGTCATTCACCCACGTGTAAGACAACTGGGAGGATGGATGTTACCTTTAATCATGACATGAAAGTGGGAGGAATATGAGTTATTACATTTATATATATAGGAACCCCTTTTTTAACCATCGGCTTCATACAAACTATTGCTAAATGCATCTACATCTGATGAGTGAGTTTAGTTCCTTTGCCAGAAACACCAGGAAGCAATTTTTTTTTTTTCCAACAGGGCAGCATTTATAATTGCATGGAGCAAATAGGACTTCATCTTTTAAGCTCTCCTTTGAAAGATCCGGCACATTTCCTTTCAGTCAAGAACATATGCTGAAATATGTTACATTTAAGGACTTCTTAAAGCTATATTGCCATATGATTTGCACCATCTGATTTTCAGACTTGCTCCATAAGTTTCAACATTGAATGGGAAAAGAAGGGCAAATGTTGCAGCAAATAAAAGGAACATGTGTTTTCTAAGTCTTCAGTGGCTGGAGATGCTTAAAGAGCAGCTTTCATCTTGACTCCCACTCTAAGGGTTTATCATGGTTGCATTTCCATTATGGTTTTTTTTTTGCTGAACAGTCAGGATATTGTCAGCACAGGAGACAAAAAAATGTAAATGAAATCACAAAGGGTACAGTTGTCTTAGAACGATGTAGCTGAGGGCCCAGCTGCTAGTAGAGGTTAATACAGTGTTAGTAGCTATGGATGGACCATCTCACTGGATTGGTCAGTAGTAACTGTATTTGGAGTTTTAGGACTCCTGACATATTTTATTTCAAGTAAAGATAGTCCTCCAACTTTTAGAGGCTGTGTTTTGTTTCTTGTTTTATCTTCTCAGTAGCCCAAGTCACAGCAGCTATCCATCCAGAAGTTTCCACAGAATACTTATGCTTCCTTTAGAAGATATCACTTGCATATTATATCCAGTCAAATTAATTTACTCACTACGTGAAGCTGTCATCCCACCACTAACCAGGTATGACATATTCCTTCTTACTGCTCCTGCCATGAAGACCTTTATAAAGATCCTGAAGAGTCTGACTTTATTATGAGGCTGAAAAACATTAAACAACTCTTAACTTATTTTCAGTTTCTACAAGCCAGGATACAGTATGGATTCGTCTTTAGGTTTGTCCTCCAGTAGATGGCCTCTTTTTTCCGCTCTAGAAAGCCCTGTGTAGACGCAAGAAAGTGTCCTTTATCTTTCCGCAACAAGAGTTGCTCTTTTGTCTCTAGTTTTTTACACTTCCCTGATTACCATAATATATGCATACCATCAGTGTTAGAGCATAATGCTGGAGGATTTAGGGCATTTGCCTGAACTTTTCTCCAGCAAAATATTCTCTACTTGGGGCTCATGGTAGATGGTCCATGGAAATATATTTCGGTGTGAAATATGTGGTGTTTACGTTAAACTTTGACAGTGATGCACCATGCATGTCCACAAGAGATTTTCAGTATTAATGGAATCAGAAGAGTTTAGAACTTCCTGTGGTGAAGCTTAAAGAACATGAAAAAAATAAAAAAAGGCTTTGTTTTTGTTAAAGTATTATTAAACTTGTCTTTCTTCATATGAAATACAGGGAAAACAAACTAACGTATTTCCTTCTCTCTCTTCTTCTTAATTGTTGAAAGAGTTATTACTGTCTTTTGGGGCACACAGCTTACTGGAGTATTGTAAGAGTTAAAATTAAGGGACATTACAGAACGTTAGCCAAAAGCATACCCTTAAAAGGGGTAGTTGGATCCTTTGTTGTTTCAGGTTTCTCTCAGTGCATTCATTCTGTTCTGCATTCAGACCAGTTCTGTAGTGGTGGTCATTTATAATCATTAATCTACCTCATTGATATTATAATGGGCTCCAAACATTCTCTGTGGAGTTTACATGCTCCACTGCATTTCCTTCTAATTAACTAATGATGACTTCTTCAGTCTTGTCGTTAACCAGATTACCTTCCTCCAGTCAGTTCTGTTATTGATTTGTTTGGTTTGACGTTCATTTTCTTCTTAAGTTCTTACACTCTTGAAAGAGAGTCTGTATCGATGTGTGTGTGCATTTTACATACTGAACACTGTCCAAGCATATGTCCAGATACTTTTATGAATAGAGGCTTTAGCTGTTGACTCAGAGGCTCCTACAAAATTATGTACTTTCCTTTCAGACTGTCTTTCTCAGCATTAGAATTTGTGAAAGAAAACTGGAGAAAACTAGCCAACAGTCTGGGCGACTGGGATTATGCTACATAGCCTGTATATAAACTCTATATAAATATACTCTAAATATTCAGTAAAGTCAAAGAATGGACTGAGTGGCTTTCGGTTCTTGGGAAATACATGTTTAAATCATGTAGTCAAATTGTTCCAGGTGAACACAAGTGCACAGGAAAAGATTTGCTAGCTCATTTGTTCAGTACTCTGTGGATCACAACCAACATCTTGAGTTTCAACCACAGTGACCTGACTGCTTGTGTAATTGCATACTGGTGTCACTCTTGGTGGCATGTGGGATTCTCCAGTCTCCACAAGCCTGAACTTGTCTCCTTCATGGCTGGGCTCATGATGGACTTGTTTCAGAGAAGGAGAATCAGAGTGCTTGCTGTGATGACAGCTGTTGGTGAAGGTGCAGTTAATTGTTCAGAAATTCACAGTGGATTATTTAATAGTCAATGTGGAGAAGCGTCAGGGTGAAACACCCAAGGCTGTCCTTGATTGTGATCTAAATTATGCTGAAATGTCTTCCATAGGCTGTTTGAAGTAATTGCACTATTCCTTGAAAGCTTCTTCCAAACAAGTAGTTAAAAGAGAAAAGTAAAAACCGTTAACATTTCATTCATTCTTCCAAAAAATTGTTGACTATTGCACTTCATGCTTTCACGTATTACACTTGAGAGATTCAAGGTATTTGAAAATACGTAATCCTGATGGAACTGGTTCACTGGAACCTTTCCCTTTTTTTTCCTGGAAAGGCTGGGCTTCAAAAAAATGAAAATCTGGAAGATCTTTGAACTGAGATCACTATAGTAATCTTAGCATTTCCATAGTTCATTGTATGCCCACCTTAACCTCTACCTTCTTTTCTTTGTATGTCAATTGCATAGCTTTCTTCTGCTCCCTGACCCTGTGTACCTGACACAGATCAGCTGTGTGCCAGCTCACTGTTTCCTGGGGCTTTGTGAGCCCCAAGGAAAGGAAATACCAAACCGTAATTGGACACAGTGTGTCTCTCTCTGGCTGTAGTCCCTTTATTGTCACTAGACCAAGTACATATCTGAGGGAGGGGTGTATGTCAGGTCCTGTATTGCATGAGATGCAGCTGCATACCACCTGTCCATTTACTCTGCCCATCTCATGATGCGTAGCTATGAATGCTTCAGTTGTTCTGAAGATCTTAAGCTTAATGACAATTTGTTATCTTAAATAAAACCTAATCCACATCTTGTCTAAAGATTACCACTGCTGTTTGAGAGATTATAGAAATGTTGATAGTCCCCTCCAGTGAAGTGTTGCCGGCATTTCTGTACTTCTGTGGGTCCTGTTTCAAGTGTTTGAACAGTCTGCCCCCCAGATGGTTAGAACTCCAAACAGAATGTTTGCTTCTTATTGTTTACAAGACCAATTAGTTCTGGCACTGAACTGATTACTTTCTCAATGAGTGACTGAAAACTCCTCAAAGTGAAGAAAAACTCCACTGTTAACAAGATAGAAGCAGGCTAAATCTAGTTCACCTTCTGTTTGGAAGGTTTGCTAGTTATGTCTTCAGTGATGTTATAGTGGAAGGAAATAGTTTCAAAGTCAACATGTACAAAGAATGTCACAGCATTTCAGTTACTCTAAAAATGTGTTTTATTTCTAGTTTTCTACTTTATCTTTCTTAACAGCCAGTCCTGTTTCAGTTTGGTTTTGCTATGCCTGTATTTGGTAGATCAAAGTCCCTCTTATTATCTGATGTCATTTCCTTTGTAGCTACCTACAGACCAAGGATTACCAGGGGTGATGTCTGCTGCTCCCTGGGCTTATTTATCCAAGAATATACAGCACATTTATTTACTTAACTTCAGATGTTAGGACATTTCTTATTTTGCTTTTTAATACCTCTGAAACATGAGGGCAAGTCTGTAATTTTCATTCTCTAGTTCACAAAACTAGCCTCTTTCTTCGCTTCAGGCTTCTGGCCTTTGGAGAAGGCCAAATGTCCTTTGGGATCATACTCAATGAGCTAAGCATATCTTTAGGATTGTATGTGCTTCTGAATAGGCACAGAATTATCTTTACAAGCATCACAGCAAGCCTCACGAAGAAGAATGTGTATCCATGTAGTAGAACAAGTTTAAGCCACTATTTGGTTGCTGTACTCAATTATGTGCTGGAAAATTCTGTCATCTCTCTTCTTTTTCTACTTCTGGAAATGCTGACAAAAGTTGTGGCCGCTTTTCCTTTCTTATTGTTTGCTGTTGCACTTCAGGAACTCTGAATTCTTTAAGTTCCAACTTCATTCAAAGCCTCATCTGATAGTTAAAACCAGAGCTAACATTGTCCTCAGTGTTGCATGAGATATAGTTTTAAGGTTCCCAGAGTGGATGGAAAGTTATAACTTGAAGCATGTTTCAGGCTGACTGTCAATTGAGGAATAACACGCTACATCAGCTAAACTCTTACAGTATTAGAATATTTTCTCTGCAACCATGAGAGCTGGAAACTTTTAAAATGTTTCTAATGTGAGTTTAAACTTTTTGGTTTGTGGATGTACCATGCTAGAGACATAAGCACACCAGATGATAGCTTTGGACTTCACCTTTGGCACAGCTCATTCTGCCCTGACTAACATTCACTCAGAGCTCAAGTAATGTGGCCACATGAAACACTTGATACTGAAGGATAATTATGGGGAATCTGAAAGGGACTAGAGGATGATTAAAGTTTGTATAAACAGCGAGATTCTGGATTCTGGAGATAGAATTGGAACAATTCTGTATAAACTCATTTTTTGATTCTGTTAACCTAGCAAGTGGTTTATTGATAAAAGGGCTTGAGATCAAAGGGCTGGAAAACAATCACACCATCAAGAGGATTTTTTCTCTTTTAAAAACCTTTAGCTCATTCAAAATACTGGAGCTTTTCAGTGAATTTACTGTTCATATGAACTCCCCATATTCCTTCCAGGATGGATGAGTTAGTTCTTCACATCATCTGCAGCTGATTTTTTTTCCTTCTTACCTGTGCACCTTGAAACTAGCTTTCTGTTCCACCACAGTGCTAATCCCCTCTAACTGTTCTCACTTGCAGCGCTCCCCCAACACGTCTTTTTAGGTCAGTCTGCTTAGCTCTCTGCTATATTTATCCCAAGTCTGATACAGGTTGTTCTAGGCAAATCTCACTAAATCCCTGTCACTCTTGGCTTTTTCACATCACAGGCTGGAGCTTTCTACCTGCTGTCAAAAAGAGTCCTCTATTTAAGTCTGCTGTTTGCAGCCATGCTCCTTTTGTAGAGAGCAATACATCTTATTTATGAAGACTGCTTGCCATAGCCCTTGACTTCAAAGACCACCTAGTTTTACTAGTATTCCCATAGGTCAGGAGAGATAATCCAGGGGGCAGCCAGTGCTGTAGGTGCCATCTGGAAAGAACCACCCCACTTAGTCTAATTGTAGCAATTCAGTACTATCTTCAGTTGCCATGTATGTTTTTGCTGTCATGTCAGACACAACATCTTCTGGGATTCTTTCCTGAGGATGCCCTTCTGAGAGAAAATAATATCAGTGGAAGGAGCAGATGAGATTTGTGAGTAATATGAACTCATCTGCCTGCTTGGATAGTAAAAGTTCTGTTTTAACATTGTGTCTGATAACACAGTATTCGTGAAGTATCTTAGCAGGTAAGGTGCAAGCATAGTGACCAAAGCTGAACTATTTTTAATTAGGAAAATCATCAGTCCTATGACAATGCTTTGCATACATCCTGGACTTTAAGAATGAAAACATCCTAAGCAGGGAATTACCTGAGACTGTTTAAAAAGCCCAAGCTTGCTTTGCATGAGCTTTCATCAGAAATATGTGGGAATAAGTTCAATTCACTGACCTAGGGAAAAAGTTTCATTTTCTCAATGTGGGACCTGCTGAGTGCCAGTGCCGGTACAAGGGTGGTTTGGAACTACATGGCCAGTAGTAAGGAAAGGAAAGAAGTGAGGAGATCAAGAACTGCCCCTTCCAGCAACAGTAAGGTTTTCAGCTTGCTGAATTTCACCATCAGGAAGGCAGAGGTAATGCATCAAATTATTAAAACTAAGAAAATTTTTTTGTTGTTGCTATCTAATGCAATTGAGCCAGACAAAAGCACAAAGCCACATAGTCTTTTAATGCTATTTATGTCTAAGACTCCACATAAAGCACAGATTCTTGTGTTGAATGCAACAGATTTGACCATTACACTTTTTAAACTATTCACTAGAAAAACTTCCTTTATGAAATGAAGGTGATTTTGAGCTAACCTGGCAGAAATCTTTGTATTCCACTGCATTTTTCTGTCTCTTAAAAATAGCAAGTGAGTCTCTCAGTTTTCATCTAATTTTACTGCATTAGAGGGAGTATTTTCCAATGATTGTGGAAGCTGTCTGTACATTTAAAGACCAGACTGAATCCTACACATTTTACACAATCCTTATGTAAATTAAGGAGGAAGCATTTGAGTACTTATTCTTTATTGTTTGGTTTGTCTTTATTTAACCTTTGTTCTCAAATTATGGGGATAATTATATGACCTGTTTTGCTTTCTGTGGTTGAAAAATAGGGAGAATTCTAAAAATTAGACAAATACACATTCTGTATATGGGTTTTGGGTATTTTATATCTCATCTTGTCAGTGGAAAAAGCTAATTAGTCAAAGAAATAGCCCTTGAATGTTTTTGTTTTGTTTCCAAATGGTTATTTAAACAGTCATTCTCTGAAGTAACGGGAACAGATCATTCTCCTGATAGGTCATAAAATCTCTCATCTCTACACAGAAATTTAGAAAATATAAATTAAAAATTAAGAAGATTTTTGTTATGAAGAAGAAATGGACGTTCTTCCACAGCTGTTAAGATCTTGCACATGGATTAATTTTGCTAAAATTCTTAGTTTTCTGTGTGTTCTTTGCAGTATTTATATGGAGGAAATAAGGCTATAGATTTCCTGTGAGCAAGGCATCTGCAGAGCATAGTCTAGAGATATAAGTT
>VZTY01013598.1:0-95463 GCA_013400935.1 Turnix velox
CTCTGAGCAACCTGATGTAGTAAAGGATGTCCCTGCCCACTAGTGGGAGGTGTCCCTGCCTATGGCAGGGGGGTTGGAACTCGATGATCTTTGAGGTCCCTTCCAACCCAAACTATTCTATGATTCTATGATTCTATCACTCATCAAAGCCCTTTGTGTACTGTTTGTTGTTTGGAGCAATATCCAGATTTAAATATTTCAGGCAGGACTGATTTTTTTAGTGAATAAACTAAACAAATAATTATTTATGGATATCTTGTATTCTACATGGTTCTGTAGTTTATCTGTGGGAGATGGCAACTCTGTATTCAGAACACACTTTATGAAACAATGAAAAAATTCAAGGATTGCAGGAACATCAGAAGAAATAATACCCCATTCAGTTTGTAATGAGATTTTTAAAGAACTGCTGAGAAGACTCCAGATATCTATATTGGCTGCAAACAAGTTTTTGTCCTTGAATTATCTTGACTTTGTTCAATTCAGGACAGTTCAATGTTTGCATTCTAACTTCACTTGGAATCAGACACAGAGAAGAGTCATTAAGATTCATTGCACTTCCTCTTCTTTGCTGATCAAGGCACTATTGTTCCTTAAATTATATTTTTCTGTTGTTTGCCTGGCTTGGATAAAGATTTATTAGGCTATTGTTAACAAAGGAACAGCTACAGGAAACAAGCCACACAGCATGAAGATGAGAAGTCTTCCAGTTTTGTAACCTGATAGATTTGGATCCTGTTATTCATGCCAAAATATAGCAGGATGTTCTTAAAATGCGTTGAGGTGACACTCACTGTTAAGCACAGAATAGCTAATAAGGATGCCCACTTGTGTCTTCTATGCATGAAAATACAAGTACCTTATGAGACAATCAAGTCTTTGACCTTAAGAGTCTTCAGTTGTGCTCTTTGAAGAGTGAATGAGCTTTTGAGATGCTGATACGAAAGATAGAATTGAACTCCCATGTACTTTGGTTCTGGTTTTTTCCTCTGAACTCTGTCTTAGTCTCTAATCAGAAAGCTGGAAAAAAGTCCAAGCAGTACTTCTCTTAGCATTAAAAGTAAAGGAGATGATGTTTTTATGTGGGAACTTTCAAATTTTACTTTTTTCCTGATAAATAAATGGAAGTGGTTTATCAGAGGGAGAACTGAGGAATTGTAGGATCAGCAACAGAATGGCAGAAAATGAGATTTACACAAATGAAGATGTCATTATTTGCCAATTATTAAGAAATGCCAATTATTTGCCACTATTTGCAATTATTAAGAAAATAATAAATTTGAGGGTAATTTAACATTTACCAGAAATACCTAAAATGATGCTCATATAGCTATTTTAAAAACATTTGTACAGCTCTTTCTTGTCACAGTCTGGGGGTCACAGAAGTAATTTGCAGGCCAGTGTGGAAATGGCCTAGATGTGGGGAAGAGAAAAATAAAACCCACAACAAATAGAATTTACAGATTTTGATGATTTTGGGTGGTTTACCATGAGGTACGACTCAGACAGGCTGGGTAGTTGCTGATAAGTGTCTTTACCTAAAATTTCTTTCTTTCAGTGTGCTTTTTAATATTAATATGTTAAATTGTAGTAGCTGGTTTTGAACTATTAGAAACACTCTCCACACTGTCCTGCAAACTTTTAAAGCCTGTGATCCTGCAATGAAATTTTAAATATTTGCGTCTCCTTTCATGCAGGTGTGGTACTTTACAGTCTCTTCCTGTCTTTAAAAACTTTTTCGCCTTGATTCCTCGAGTGCTCCTGTAGATCTTTAGTCACCTTTTAGTCCTTTGATAAGTACTAGAAAAGGGAAATTACTTAAAATAATATCTAAGGCATCATTAATGGCACATGAGATAGTGTTCTTTGAAATGAGCATGGCTGCCCATGGCTTAGAGCTATGGTCTCTCATCAAGACCTCAGTGAAAGCCTCCCATAATTGAAGTGCTTCCTTGCAACCACACCAGTTATTGTCAGCAAACTGCAGCATAGTGGGTTACCATGCTTCAAGTTGCTCAGCAGCCACTATACTGAAGTATCTGGCCTGTGCTTACACACAGCATGTGTGGGGTAGTGCTACTTATTTTGAGCACTTATCATCTGGAGAATCTTGGGTTCATCCTTGCTGTGTTGCTTTGATTTGCTTTTTCCTGACAAGAGAGATTGGTTTCCCAGAAGAGGATTCACAGCACCCTGTTAGCTCAGTGCACCAATCCATATGGCAGCACATTCCTCACTGTTCACAGAAAGTCGCCACAAATTACTTGATGGGCTCACCCATTTCTTCTGAATGTTGTGAAGTCCTCATGCAGGCAGGATGCCTGTGAGGTACAGCTCCATAATGTGCTGCTTCTGGTAAAGGGGATGGGGTTGGAGAAAAGGGAGAAAAGTGACCTTGAATAACAAAATTATGGTAACCATATGGATTTAACTTAGTAACTCCATCCCAACCAGATGCAGTAAACATATCAAGAATGTTGAGCTCACAAGGAAAAGAGCCCATGCTCCTCTAACCCAAGCTTATCTGCAACCAGCTTTACAGATTTTTCTGTTAGATCCAGCCTGTCAGTTTTCTCCAGCATGTACAGCTGAACCTTGCAGGACATTTTCTGCAGGCCAGATTCTGCCCCAATTACTTCCCCCTACATATATATACTTGGTACTGAGGTTTGAACAGGACAGATTTCTTCCTCATATTTACAGGTGCGCAAGAAGCAACAGCACTCTTCTCTCTACAATGTGGTCTAAGTTAATTGACAATCCAGAATAGAGAGGGAGAGATTTCTAATCATAGCAGTCTGCTCTCATAACAGCAAACAGGGTGTGGGTCTGTGCAGTAAAAACAGCAATCTTAATGCAAGTCTTTAGGGAGCTGAAATACTTGTAATAATTTTTTCTCCTTTTTTTCTCTGCTTCCAAATGGTGCCTTATATGGAAAAGCATAAAAATACCAAGCACATGCAAATTTGTAAGCTCGAATTCTCTAGCTACAGTTAGACATATAAGAAACCTTGTAAAAATAAAGTCCTTTAGGCAAGACAGAACAATGCTGCTGTCAGAGCAAATAGTTTGCCTATTATTTACATAGCTGAACACCTGATATTTTGTGTGGGTTTCCCAAGTTTCAGACTGGCCTGCCCTACAACAGATATCCTTTATATGGGACCAGAAAGGTGAGCTACATAATGTGAGTTCAGCAGCCAGTTGTGCATGGAAGGATGCTCCGTATTTTTATTCTTTCCCACCATTTGAGACATAGCAGGAAGTAAGTAAAATCTTTGAGATTTTTCATCAATATTAATTGCCACTCAGTGTAAAAAAGAAAGCTCCTTACTAGGAATGAGAAAAGGTTCATGAAGACCATACCTGGGTCCAGCAGCTTGTAGCGAGCTTTTTTCTTAACAAAATACCTTAACCTACCAGTGCAGCATCAGTAGCTTCAGTACCTCAGAACCTCAGTTTCAAGCTGATCTCAGTTTATCTATTTTTTTGTAAATCTAGAAGTGATATCTACATACAGCAGGATGTGGAGTGCTACTTACAGGGCTAATAATGTTCTCATATGCTCCAGTGTGTCCATTACAGGGCAGCTAGACAAGTCTGGAGAGACTGCACCCCAAGACCAAGTGATGACTCATGGTCGGTCATGGCTTCTTTCCTGCTTTTTTTCTCATATGTTCTTCTGCTCTTCAGTTGTGTCAAAGTGTCTTCCTAACTTTTCAAAAGCCAAAGGTAAGCTTGCATCAGGAGAATCAATGTTTCACTTTCTTCACCTGCAGTTTTAGTACACAGGTGAGCCTGTGTAGTAAATATACATGCCCCTGGTAAATCATGGTTCAGGGAAATACCTCCTCCTGCCTGCAGTGATCTTATCTCTGTATCTGCAAAGATCCCTGGAGCAGGGGAACTGATGCAGGAGCTGAAGAGGAGATCAAGGGTGAAGTGTCTTTTCAGACAAAACAAAATACCAGAAAGTAATTCATCTTCTGTGAAGCCAATCATTTGGGGTTAGTTTTCTGTGTGTTCCTTTGCTGTTGCAGGAGACCATCTTTCTATGATGTATTAAGAAGACTTCCTGTTTCTTTGGAGCAGAAATAGGGTTATTTGGAGGGGTTATGTATCCGATGTTTTTACTGTGATGAGCAAGGGAGTAATAAGTTCTTTGAGTTTGTTTCTTTTTCTTTGATCAGTTGCTCTCTTCAAAACATTGTGGATTGATTTATTTGTCTAAACTGACAATAATGGTATTCTATTTATCTATAGTAAAACTGGAACTGAAGCTGCCAGAGGTATAAAGAGAAGCTTTTTTCAGTTTCAAGCATCTGCCCATCGGGTGTCTTGCCATCAATTCATTTCAAGTAGAGAGATCACTAAGTGACACCTTCTCATCACTATCAGACTGGATTTGGACAAAGGATTTTGACATAACTCTCTTTGTCTCTGCCATCGCTCCTAAATCACAGACCTTTCCTATCTCAACACATGATTTAAAGAAATTCAGCTGTACCCGCAAATACAAAATGTCGTTTGTGTTTTCTTGGAAGAAATGCCTCGAGCCTAATGCCTTGGATATCAGCTGCTATTTTTTCTGTCTGTGAGAAACCTGATTAACAACATGAGAAAACGATTAAAATGGCTCTTGTAGAATGGGGCTACTGGCCCATGGTGTCTTTTTAAAGTATTTTTTAAAAAGGCTGCTAAGTCAAACTAGAGTATTGGTGAACAACTAGTGCACTGTAGTACTCTTTCTTCTCCTCATATGTTTGCTTTTGACAAAGAGATGATGGTGCTGTACTCAAATAGCACTTGAATTGTGGAAGAAACACCATAATTTCCTAAACAGAGCACAGGGAGAGCAAAAGGCACTCTAGAATAGTAATCAAGTATAATATAATTAATTTTTACCTGCTTTCATTAGATTCTAACTTTTGTTGCTGTTGCAGTTAGAAGACTACACATGGGTGGGTTGCTTAAGATTAAAATGAAAAATAGAACCAGTGTAATGCAGTTACGTTCTTCAAACTCAATTAATAGTAGCTAACTTTTTTGAAAAAAACAAAACAAAACACTTTTTAAAGGCAGGGAATAGCAAGATTACACTTTAGTATGTTCTTACAAGTTCTTTTTCTTGGCATGCAGGCAAGTTGCCAGTCATCATAAAAAATGTTTTGGCAGTATCTCTCTGACATTTCTCTGTGGGAGGTGTAAGAAGAAATAGGATTTTGCTTTTTCCTAACCATTCCTTCAAGAAGTGAATTTTTTGAGGTGGAGCTGCTTCCTGAAAATTAAGAAATGCAGGTTGCCTGAGCTTTCCAAAGGAGGCAATTGCTAGTTATCAAAAAGCCTTTTAAAAATGCATTTATTTATTATTTTTGCTACTTGAGCAGTAGACTTCACATGAACAACCTTGGATGCTGGATCTAACCTCTCTTTCCAGTCTTCTGGGACTTCTGGGACCCACGTCCAAGCACCTTGGATGCCTTGAGGATGTTTAATGACTTGTGCATGTGTCCTTGGAGCCCTTGGGTGGGTACAGCAGGGAAATGAGGGATGTAAAGGAGTGCTGTCCTTAGCAGAGATTTCACCTTTGTGATGACATTAGGATGAATTTCATCACCATGAGGGTGGTGAGGCACTGGAACAAATTGGCTAGAGAGGTGGTGGAGGCCCAACCCTGGAGACACTCAAGGCCAGGCTTGATGAGACTATGATCAACATGATCTAGTGCAAATGTCCCTGTTCACTGCAGGTGGGAAGGACTACTATACTTTTGAAGGTCCCTTCCAACTCAGTGATTCTGTGATAGCTGTAAGCCCTGGTGAGGTAAATTTCTTCAAAAACAAGTCTCCTTTAAAATCCTTTGTGTTCAAACAATGGTTTCTTCTTCCACTGAAGACTTTGTGGGGGACCCCCCCCCAGGCTGAGCTGCCTTCATAGAGCCTTGGGTGGCTTCTCTCCTTCCTCTCCTTCCTCTCCTTCCTCTCCTGAATGGTGATAACACAGACGGGGAGATCACAGACCACAATTTGACCCTAACTGAGCTTGTTCTGTTGTTCTGTCTAAGCTTGTGTGAAGCCTATAGTAAGGAAACCCCACAAGCCTGCCCTAGCTTCATCAGCAGGGGTGATACCACTTCCCATTTCTTTCCTCTCCCCCCTGCCAGGAAGGGAGACATTTATGGCAGCAGCTCAACGTGTAATCCTAGCTCAGAGCCTGAAGCCTTTTTGGAGAGAGGTCGGAGTCTCTGCTGTAATCTCTTTCCAGCAGGCTTTCCTCCTTCCATTAAGTCTACTCAAGGTAAAAAGCAGCATGGTGACACACTGTTATCATTGTTCATGTAATGGTAAGCGTTGTGGGGGGTGATTAAATTGCTCAGCCTTTTTCATGTTAGTCTTGAGTCAAAAAAAACCTTAAAACAAAACAAACATACTTAAAAAAATAGACTGATGTGAGTCACAAGAGGCAGGAGGGAAGAGGGCTTTTGGAGGAGAGTGTGCACACCAATTTCCTGGCAAAGAGTGCTCTGTGTGCAACATCTTTAAACTGTGAAGGTTTTTAAAGGGCACAGTCACAACCCTGCTGTTGAGTAGCTGTTGGACTGTGGCAGGTTGCAATCAGGCTGAGGTTATAGGAAACTTTGATTCATCCTTCAAGCTGGTGTGAAATTGAAAGCCAAAGGCCAGAGCTGTTTCACTAACTTAAAACAAGCATAAATGAAGTGGATTTTGAATTCAGGAAAACCTGGTGTTTGTGAAATAGTTGGGAGGACAAAGGAATTATTCAAAAATCCAGACATTTTTTGAGAGGGAAATTTTTTCAAAGACTTTTTCTGTGGTCATGTTTCCCATTTAGATCCTTTTTTGTCAAACAATACAATAATAGGTCAGTAAAGCAGTTTGGAGGGGGCACTGGCGTTTTGTATGCATGTGTATTTTTTGTTTTATTTTTACTTTATAAGCCATGCAAGCTTAGTATTGGTCTAAAGAAATAAAAGCAGAGTTAACCTGGATCAGTCCTCCATTTACTTTGGAACCAAAATAGAGATCTGAGGAACAACATCTGTCCTCACTATCTTGGACTTAAATTGAATAAACACCACAGGAAGGATTTTTATTTGGCAAATTGCTGCTTTTCTACTGTTGCAAAATCCTGGGTGTTTATTTAATTTATGCTGTGTTATCCCAGACAAAGAAAAACTGAATTTTGTTATTCCCTTCCATGGCTGATGTTGTAACACCTGAACATGGTACCAATGGTAGCTCAACAAATGCCAATCATCTGTTTTTATAGGTGTAAGTACTGAGGCAAGTGAAAACAAGCAGGAATATGCAGGTATGTGAAACAGTATCAGAGGAGGCTAAAAAACTAGAATCAGTTCATTCCAATCAGTTTGAACTCTAGCCCAGTCGTTAGAGGTGTTATCAGGCCTATACTCTCATGGTAGGCAGGACTTATTTTTCCCTGAAGAGCAGCTGGTGTGGCCATTCCCCACTTGAGTTTTTGCTTTCCTGCCTTTGAGCCACTCCTGTTCCTGTCCTGGGCTCCAGCTTGCATCTGCTGGAGATGTGCTTTTTCCAGCCAAACCCACTTGCTACCATGGCCAATCTGCTCTCCTGGAAATAGACACAGGCTTATTTACCTTGGTGTATAAATCAGTTGGAAGAACATCAGACACCTAATCTGAGGGACAAGGGTTCAAGACCCTGTCCAGGTATGAGGTTTGTCATAGTTGTGTTAATCATTGGACTCGATGATCTGAAAGGTTCCTTCCAAACTAGGTAATTATGAAATTATTAATTATTCTTTTATTCAGTTTTTACACTCCTAAACAATATTTTCCTCCAATATGTTTAGGAGGATGTGTTCCCACTAAATAGAAACTCAATCTCCTTTTTGGAGGGGAAGTTGGGGGAGTATTCCAGTAGCACATTATGTCCTATATCTGATGTTTAACTAGCACATTTAACTATTTCTGGAGTTACTAAGGACTAACATCTCTTTTTAACTCTATTTCCTTGCCAGATGCATTAGCATTAATCCTTCAGTATGAAAATAGTTCATCTGATTAATTTTCTACTGGATATTAATTAAAAAATTGATGGCAATACATATGGACCTTAAATCCAAAAAAATCCATGGATTTCATTACGAACTCTTGAGACCACACATGATGGTAATCAAAAGATTTTGAGGGGTAGTCTTGGGCTTTAGAGGAGGTATTAGGATTGAGACTCTGGTTTTATCAGATGACATGAAGAACAATGACTTGCACAACTGATGCCAACTTGTGAGGAGAAACTCTCAAGTATTCCCATGTAATTTTCAGAACCTGAGGCTTTTCTGTGAAAGATCTTTCTCTTTCAAAGCTATAATACCATGCAGAGGAAGAAAAAGTCAAGCTGGATATTTATAGGACAAAATGCAACTCATTCGGGAAGCCTTTGTAGCCTAAACACAGGCAGTTTCTGACCTTTTTAGAGGGGTGTTTTATTAAGTAATTTTGTAATTTTGCAAATTTAAGTTGTTGTTTTGCTGTAACTGGCTGCTCTTTACAGCATGTAACACTGTTTAAATATTCATTATAGAACACTTGGAAGTGACCTTAAAGACCATATAGTTCAAACCCCTCTGCCATGAGAGGGACATCTCCCACTAGACTAGGCTGCTCAAAGCAGATCTTTGTAAGGATTTGCAGAGATTTAATAATATGTGTGGAGCTGAGTAATGCTGACTGCTCTGGGATTTGTTCAAGCTGTCTTTTGAGTGAAAAAGCTTCTTTGGTCCTGCTTTCATCTGCTTTTGCTCTACACTAGGGCAAGAGGTTTAGAGGTATTGGAAAGAATGTCAGTTTTACACCACTCCTTTGGTCTTTTCAATGATCATGTTCCACTTAATAATAGTTCATAGCCTTTTGACTAACCTGATCTACTTTGAAAGTACTCAAATGAGGTATTACCATTTAAATGGGAGAAGTGGAGCCACAAGGCCATGCGCTACGGCTAAGGAGTGACTCTGCTAAACACAGAAGGGGATTAAGGTAATTTAGATCATTATTTATGTATTTGTAAGTAAAAATTTGGTTAACCTGACCTCATTCTAAGTTTCAGTCCCTAGTTCAAATGTTTTGAGTGCCCATCCGTAAATATTTGTGGGATGAGAATTTTAATTGTTTTCTGTTGGCAAATGAAGTGAATACTCAGAAAGAGCTCTGCTTGTTCCATTAGAAAGAAAATACAAAACAACTGTAAGAAAAACTGTAGATAGGAACTCTACATTGAAATATAATTCTGTAGCTTCTAAAAGTAGTATGATTTATATAAAAATAAAAGCTGTGTCATTACAAAACTATAAACATAGCTCACAAAAATTTTAATTATGATTTCCTTGAAATCATTCAAATATTCTTCATGGATATTGAGCCCAGGAAACAGACAAAAGTGAAAACACTAATAGCATATTAATTTATCCTTCTAACATAATTTTCTCTTCTACCTGTGCAATCTTTGCATGGGTTCATCACTCTCCAGTGTTTCTACTGATTAAGTACAACTTAATCAGTGCAACTGCTATTGTTAATTATTTCTGGACACACAGCCTGGCACTGGCATATCAGATTAGCAGGATGCCTATGTATTCTGAAAAAAAAGTCTCATATCTCATTACCATCTTGTAATTCCAAAACACTTTCCAGCCTTTTCTGGGAAAACCATGTTCTCACTGTGGACTGTTAGGCCATGTTAACAGACAAATTTTCTGGGTTTAAAAAAACTCACTGCATATGTTCAGTTGTGTTAATGCAAGTTTGGAGAACTATACCTAATACAGTAATCACCAATGGATCCTTTCAATCTAGGACGCTTGCTTGCTGTGCAATTTAAATGATGGAAAGAAAAAGGACAATGAATGAGCCACATATATATAGAGTTGTCTTGAGGAGTCTTTCTGTAAAACTGTTGCATAGTCACAAGTTAGAAGCAATCTGGTCACAGGATAATGAGACAGAAACACTTACAACCCATTATAATCATGGACTTAATGATTTGCACACATTGTGTGCTCTTGTACTAGAAATATAATGAATTTATGCCTTTACTCTTCAATGCTGCAAGCTGTTTCCTATATAAACACCAGGCTTCAAGATGTCCAATTTTAGAGGATGGCAAAATCAGCTCTTTAACTTGATTGAGTCCCGATGCTGCAGGACTTACAAAAGAAGGCTTGTTGTTTGCATCAGGGTCAAATGCAAAGCACAGATATGGCACTTTTGCCAACTTACTGGCAGAGATAAGCTACTTCCAGTCTTTGCTTTGAACCAAAACTGACCATTTCAGGGCATTTCTCTATGTTCACTTTCCAGACTAATAGTAGCAGCAGTTTTAAGCTAGCAGATTTCAGGGTAGATTAGTTCAACTGGAAAAAGTTTCAGAGAAAATTTGGCAGCCCAAGTTATCCTATGAGCTTCTGTGACAAATACAGTTATCTGTCCCTAGTTCTCCTGGGACTCATTTCTTCTAATCAACTGGCTGCAATGCAGATGTTGCAGTCTTTTTCTGTGTTAATCTCTGCTTACTCTTTAAGTGTTCTTCAAGAATTTAATTTCTGGAGGATGTACCTAATGGTTTCCTCATATATAGGATCACTATGGTAAGTGTTTATAAATAGGCTTCCTCATTTCTGAAAGCACCTATAAATTAAAAACAAAAAGTCAGTACAAGTAGCTTTGGTGTAATGTAATGCTAGCTCCCTTCCTGAGCTATTACAGTAAAAATCATTCTACCTATCCATGGTGTAACTTGCAGAGTTAGATGTCCCATTCTATCAGAAAGCTTGGGGTAGGCTTCTCATCTCTGATCCTCCTGTCTGAACTCTGCAGCAAAGGTAAGACCATAGATTATTTGAGCAACAGCACTGCGAGGAAGCAGCAATTTATAGTTCTCTGCACAATATTCATCCAAAGCATGCTTAAAATTCCTTTTAACTCAGCTGTTAAAGAACTTTTGAGTACTGGTGGATGAAAAGCTGAGTCAACAGTATGTACTGGCAGCCCAGAAGACTAACCATATCCTGCATCAGCAGGATGATGCAGCAGGGCTGCATCAGCAAAGCCGTGGCCAGCAGGTCAAGAGAGTTGATTTTGCCCCATTACTCTGCTCTTGTGAGACCCCATCTGGAGTACTCTGTTCAGCTCTGGACCCCTCAATTCAAGAAAGGCGTGGAAATACTGGAGAGGGTCCAGAGGAGGGTCCAGAAGGATGATGAGGGTGCTGGAGCACCTCTCCTATCATGACAGGCTGAGAGAGTTGGGGCTTTTCAGCCTGGAGAAGAGAAGGCTCTAGGGAGACCTCATAGCAGCCTGCCAGTAACTGAAGGGGGCCTACAGGAAAGCTGGGGAGGGACAATTTGCCAGGGCATTGTTCTAGTCTAGGCCAGATAGACCCCTCCAATTGACAGATGCCTCCCCCTTTCTTTCTCAAGAGAGAGAAGAGGAAGGAATAAAGAGATTTATGAGTTTAGAACAATTCTAAACTACTTTAATAGATAATTAAATAATAAACAAAAGGAAAAGGAAAAAGATAAAAAGGCATATAATGTAGATATCAAGCTCCCAGGACAACGATCACATCCCCAGTGGACACAAGGAATGTCTCAGACTGGGGTCAGTTTGGTCAGGAGCTGGATTCCTTTCTGGAGTCAGGAGCGCTCGGATTGGGATCATAGGCAGATGGACAGAGTATTTCCTAGATGTCGACCATCAAAGGAAGAGGCTGGAGGCACCTCAAACCAGAACAGGCATAGGCATGTAGTGATATGATGAGGGGCAACAGTTTAAACTAGAGCAAGGCAGGTTTAGGTTAGATATTAGGAAAAGGTTTTTCACTGTGAGGGTGGTGATGCACTGGAACAGGTTGCCCACAGAGGTGGAGGATGCCTCATCCCTGGAGACATTCAAGGCCAGTCTTGGTGAGGCTCTGAGAAATGTGATCTAGTGCAGGATGTACCTGCTTACTGCAGGGGCTTTGGACTAGATGGTTTTGGAAGGTCCCTTCCAACCTTATGACCCTATGAATCATTCTTCTGAATAACTATCTAGCCAGTTATTTTGCAGTGCTGAGCATCCACCACCAGTATTTCCAGCTGTCTTTTTAGATAGTCTTTTCCTGTAATTGTTTTCTTGTCCTTAGATGATTCTACCTGCATTTTGTGAGTGCCAGACCAACTGCTTTCTCACGACACCTTGTAAAATATGCCCTCAGATTTAAGATACTCATATTGACAACAATTTTAAGGATAGGTTTTTTTAAGCCTTCCCTGAAATAGCTTCCTGCTGTGCAGTGGCTTTCAGTTACAACCAGGACATAGCTGAATTTTTCAAACAGGATCTCACATGTTTGTTTAGTCCTGACAAGAAGGCAGTGACTGGCATGAAATCACCTTAGCAGTGGTTCTATGACCAGGAATAAGTAGCTGAATAAGAAGTACCACTCCAAGCTGAGTAACGTCTCACAGAGAAAGCTTTTATGGGTTCATTCTGGAAAGCTGAAGTGCACCAGGATGTTGCTTCTTCTTCCTCCCCTGCTGGACTGATACTGACACAGGGAAAACTTGCTTGGCAAGGAAGGTGAAAGTTAATCCACATTATGGGGCTCAGTATTTGTTTCTCCTCTGAGACAACCAGCCCCAGAATTGCACCTGCCTAGTACTATGGCAGGACATGACTTGTATCTGGTCTCAAAGGGAGCAGAATTTTGCTGTGTTCCCATGTTTTGATCACCTTTACAGATATAGCTCAGTGGGGAGAGCATCACACTCCTAATCTGACGGTCAGGGGTTCGAGTCCCTGTCCAGGTATGAGGCTTGTCAGAGTTGGGCTGATGGTTGGACTAGATGATCTGAAAGGTCCCTTCCAACCTAGATGACTATGACTATGACTATATCCATCATGATACCACCAACAGCTTGTAAAGAGCTTTGACTCTTTTTCCAGCTAGTGGAAAGCAGACTCTGCAAATTTGATATCACATTGCTCAAAATATATTTTTTTCAACAGTCCTTGGGGTGGAATAGTAATTACTGATATTTGTTTTCTTAAGATAATAATCACATACAAACAAAACCTTTTTTTCCCCTGACTTAAGTTTTCAATTTTGGGTAATTTTCTGTCTTTCTTTTTTAACTTCTGATCTCATTGTTTCCTATGGATGATGCAAAACACTAATAATCTCTTTTTCATTCTATGTGGAGCAGTTACAGCAGTACACCTGCCTCAGGTGGGTGGTTTGTAGAGTTAATCAGCCAGTATAAAATTGCTTTGAACACAGCTCACTTTTGCTGGCATGGATGATTGCAACAGCAGGTATAGATTAGTTGACTATTTTGTCTCAAGCTGTTTCAGTTTAAATAAAGACAACAGAACACCAAGCAAAAAGAAAGTGCGTGACAGTAGTGTGGTACAAGCTCAAAAGGTTTATGAATTAAAATCATGCAAGACCAGGTACAATCACATGAAATACCATAGCAATGAAATAGCATGTTGGCCTTCATTGAAAAGCAGGTGTTACCATTCTGTTTGTAGAAAGCATCTCAGCTCATAAAATAAACACTCCTTTCTCATTATGTCTATGTACTTGGTTGTTCTGTTGAGCTTATAGAAGACAATATATCTTAATATTTATCTCTGGAAAGGGAATTAGATATGGGTTACTTGTGTTCTACAGCTTTCCCTATTTGTTCTGTTTAGAATGACTTGTTTTTCTCATTAAAACAAAGCCCATGGAGTATTAACCTTTTCTTTTAATTATTTTTGGTTAGATGGGATTTCCTGCTTCTCCTGCCTTGTCAGACTATACTTCAATCTTTTATCTAGTTCTCTAACAAAACAAGGCTCCTAGGATTGTATTGTCTGGACAGGCCATGTTTATCTCCTGCATCGAGCTGCACTGCAGTAATTTTTTAACCCGTGGACTGTTTTCAATTGAACTTGACAGAGTAGCAGAGATCACTAAAGTAATTTGGTTCTTCTTAGTTTTGCAAAATTAGAGATTCAAGTAGCTGAGGGAATAGACGAGTGCTCTGACTGAGAAAGGAGCTGCAGCATGGTTCAGATCTGACTTGGCACCAGAGAACCACTGTAGGATAGAGACCCCGTAAGCACCTTGGCTGGGGAAGACTTGCTGCTGGAGCTACCAATTAACCATGAGATACTTGGGCATCCTGATTTCTGCCATTGTGCTGATTTTAGACAGTTATCCTGCTCGCATCACTCATAAAAGAGCTGAAAACCAAAGGCAACCTGGTGATTGCTCTTCTGCATCCACTCCGTAGATGTCTTTACAGAGACAAACCTGACTCCAGAGTTCTGTGTCTGCTTTTCTCTATACTTATCTCACCTCTCCCCCAGTACCTTCACTGTCTCTGGTTTCAGGCAGCATTGACATTTGTGCAGTCCAGGGTTTTTTTTTTCCCTTGAAACACTTGCAGGATTCAGAGATTACCTAGGGTAACTGCTCAGCATCTCAATAGAAGCAAAGATAATGCATCCTGAGACTGTATTTCCACCTTGAAATATACTGCAAGGAGTCATTAATTTAGTCCAGGTTTTGAGATTTGTCAGTAATAAGGTACAGCATATATATCTCTGTAGGAAAGCAAGGAGATAAAAACTGTAGGTGACAGCACGAGGATGTGTGGGGAAAGGCATGAAAAAAAGGGACAGTTACTTGTGTTGAAGTAACTGAAACTGTATATGAAGCTAAATAAGGGGAGCAAATTCACTGAGTAAATATTTTTCTTGTTTATTAATAAATGCAGAGGTGTTTAATATTCAAATGCCTGCGAAAGCCATTTGCTCATTGTCATGAGCTCCCTGTATTTTGATAACACCAAATAAGCACTTCATCCTCCACTGCTTCTCATGCATGCACAATTCTTCCCATTTAATTCACCAAGACTAATTATCTGAATTAGTGACATTAGCTTGAAGCTACAGCTTTGCTGATTGAGGCTCTGGCTTTCAGAACAACTTCTTTAAAGGAATTAGTCATGTCTAAGTACAACAGAACTGTCAAACTGCATCCCCTGGCCTTTGTCTGATGTTTCAGTGGCAAAGCCAGCCTTATGCAAGACTGTCTTCGTGGCAATAGACCAAAGGCAGTGGTTATTCTAATTTTATGGCTCTGACAACTAGGAAAGGGCTTGTAAAGGTTGTGCAGTTACCTCACCAGTTGATAGTAGATGAGGTAAGACACCCTTCATTTTACCTTCCAACTCATCAGTGGACTTTGTCATCCTCACTCCAGGGATATCTGTTATCCATTTGCAAATCAACTCCTGAGCTAACTCATATGTTGGTTTAACTTAACATGCATGCAGAAAAACCACGGCTGATTCTCAAACAGATTCCTCAAACTCTGCCTTGGCTGAGACAGCATCAATTAGAGGGGCAAAGCTGAAAACAGCAGCTCTTCAGGAACTGCTGCATTGGACATTGCTGCCTGCAGAACAGCTATATCTCTGAGACCAGCAAGATGTCCATCTGGAGATCCTCTGATTATTGTTTTTCATCCATTTAAGCTAGAAGGAAATTCTTATCCTTACAGTCTTGCTACCTGCTGTAAATTGATAAGTTTCAGTAACTCTGTCATGCCTGTACTGTCACAGGAAACTAGTAGAAGGTTTAGGATCTGACACACTCACTTATCCAAGTCCAGGCAGCACAGGAGAGAGATCAGAAGGGACATGACTGTTTTTAGCTAGTGGAGTCTTAGTCTATACATCATTTGTCAACCCTTATCTATGAATGAACTGTTCATAATAAAGTAGTGTGACCGAAGATGTGAAACTCTATATGGCCAGTACTGAACTTGCACCTCATTTATCTCTTTCAAGTGTTAATGAATTTTCAGCTTTGGCTAATGAATAATGTCAATTTCAGGGTCATTTTCCTACACAGGGAAATTAATAATTGCTTAAGGATAGCTTCATTCCTAAGAACATGGCAGAGATTGACAAAATGACAGAAAATGCATTTATTTTTAAAAGATTTAACATGATATTTGAATTCATTCCAGTCAGTATACAATCTTTATTGACAAAGAACCTCAGATCCTCAATACAAAAAAATAGCTCTCAAGGAAAAAAGGTGAGGGAAAATTGCCTGCCTTGACCTACTCTGCCTTTAAAATTACTACATGTTTCAATTTCCGCGAGAGGTACGCTTTGTCCATACAGAAATTTTGAGCAGGATTGAAAGCTTTTCATTGCTAGCAATATGTTAATAATATATAAATGTGGGAGCCCACTTCTTCCTTCAAAGGTGTCCTAAAATAAGGTATGTTACTGTATTGAAATGGACAAACTTTCAGACTCAAGAACTTGGCATAAAATACTGTTTTATCATTGCTGTTTTTATTAGAAAAAGAGTCAACACTGTTTCCAACAGCTTCTGCTTTCACAGAGTAAGAAAAAGCAATTCATAGTAGTAGCAGTGGCTTCAGTTGGTTTTGACATTCCAGACCAAGAGCAGAAGCTTACATACGGAAAGAACAGTATACACATGATAGATATGTATATATAGCACCTCCTAATTTAAGCCAATTACTTGAAAAAATGGAAATGCACTTGCAGTCCAGAAAGTATGCTCTTCTTACTGGCCATACTTGGAGCAAATGTACTCACTCTACTTCACTTGCCCAACCAAAGTGACCAATTTCCATCTCTTAACTACTTTTTAAAAATGTAGCTAAAGTAAAAAGTAAAATACTGTGAAACAGATAAATGCTTTTAAGTCAAAAAAGTCATTCAAAAAAAAAAACAAAGTCACAGAAACAGGAATGTACACTTAAAAGCAGTTGTTAAGTCAAAAAACTGGTTTACCAGAAAATACAGTTTTGAGCGTTTTTTATACTAACCCACTAAAAGTATATGGTTGCCTTGTCTTCATCTTCTTGTTCAACTTGCTGTAACTTAAATTCATCAGTAGAAGTGATATGTAAAATAGCTGGTATTGAGAGATTTTATGTGTTGATTTCTGGTTTAGACAGAGGATGAAACTAAGTCATTTTAGCAAATACAGAATTTTAAACACATAAGATGCCTTATCCTGATATAGCCAGATGAGAGACATGTAGGATTTAATAGCTTGTCCTTGTCTGTTGCTGGAGGTGAGTCCCAGACTGCTGTAGCATTTCCATGTAAGATCTGATGTTGTCACTAAATAAGATGGAATAAATTGCATTTAGAAATATTTTGCAAAATTAAGTTAAAGACCCCTTAAGTTGGCAACTCCAGTCTTTAGATATGCAAGCTTTTGTAAACATTAGCTTCAGGAGGCCACACTTTCTGAATACGATTCCTGCATATGCTGTGCAGGCTTGCCTTTCTTGCCCATCTCAGAAATAAATACTCCTAACCATAAGCAATAAGGCAGAAAATCACTGGTTTGTTTTATCCATATTTTTTTTTGTAACTTCTGTCTTGTGTCTTTTTCACTATATGCCTTCATAAATGCTCTGAATTTTAATTTCTGTCATATTAGCACTGGGAAGTTTATTTCAATCTGGAAGTTAACCAGCCTCGCTCTGAAATAATAAATACACTTCAGTGGGACTGCCTATAAATCTGTTTCTGTAAACTAGTTTCAATCTTGTCATACGCCCATCATAAGGATTACCATTCCAGAGGCATAACTTATCTTGCAATATGCCTGCCAGCTGTCAGGATCACAGCCCTCAGACACATGTATTGGACAACTGATAATTAGAGGTAGTTAGGCATTTTTCTATCTGAATAGTTTTTCTAATGGAAAAGACATGTTGTTTCTTTTTCCTTGCAGAAAACTGAGTGTCTTCAGATAACTTCAGATTTGTCATAAGGCAAAAGTGACTGCTGCCAGCCAAGCAAGTTGCTCCCCATATTTGTATTAGAAATTATGAAAGCGTGCCCTGCAGCTTCCTTCCTTTGTCCCAAGGACACTAGCTGAAGGACTGGTGAGAGGGCAGGGAATCAATGAGTTTTAGCTGTTCTCTTCCCTTTGCTTCTGCTCAGTAAAGTGAAACTGGCATCACTTTTCAGGTGGAACAGTCCTAGAAATTTCAGTCTGAGACTTCACAAATCAGATTCTTATATAAAAATTTTAAAAGTTATTTTCAAAAACCATGTTTTGAAATGAAACTTTTTATCACTTCCAAAAAGAGAGCTACTTTTAAGCAAACAAAATTCAAAGTAAATTAATCTCAAAGCACATTATCAGACATTTACCCATTTTTCTAGTGGTTATTACAATCAGACTGATCAGATTGCTAAATCTTAGGAACTATTTTAAGCACCGAATTTTGAAGTTGTGTGAGTTAAGCACTACTCAGTACTGTCTGTTTCAAAGGACTGCAGTATCTTCATATGAAAAGTGTTTTGCAGCAATAATGTGTTTGTCAAACTGAGTCATTTAGCAATTGTTCCCTAAATTTGACAAAAATTATGTCCCAAAAATCTCTACATTTTAGCACAGCCCTAAACAATTTCTCTAAGACAGTTTTAAATACTTCATTTCATCTGTGTCGATCTATAAATAGTGATTTTACCAACAGCTATGTCTCATTCTCTATTCTGTTGAATTCAGTTTTTATTTCACACTGAAGGCAGTTTTGTTACTTAGATAGATGAGGGGTTTTGCCTTTTATTTTTCTCCTCAGGAATGGCTTTCTGTCTGGTTTTTAAATCAACTGTGTAGGGTATACTGCTGCAGTTTAGCTTCTATGAAGTTCTAAAAAGATATATATTCTTCATGATTTTTATAAATTCTTCCAAAACATACTTTAAAAAAAAAGAAATTGCCACAGTAGAGTGACTATATTTAAATAATTATACAACTTGGACAGTAAAACTGAATCTTTTTTTAATTTTCCAAGACATCTCTTATTATTTGCTTTATTATTGTATCAGGCTATGCCTCTAGGACCCATTTCCCAGCACTCTTCTATTATTAGGTATGCATATGCATTCTGAGCATTAAATACTCTGTTGAGACCCCCATGATACCTGGCAATTGAAGGATCAAAGGCAAAAGAACCCAAGTCCATGTAGTATTGTGCTGTGTCTCTTAAAGATGTCCACGATTCTCTAACCTGAAGTATATCAAAACATAAAAGAGTACCATGAGCTTTGATACTGAATAAATAACAGTGTGTGGTGACTGAGCAACCTTGCCCGCATTGATAAATCAAATAGAATTCATCCCTTGCCCCACCTGTTATGTGTTAATCCTAGACCTGTGCTTCCTTTTTTTTTTTCAATAGAGGCTACAAGATGATGATAGAAAATACCTGTTCAGCCACAGTGTAACCCCATGCATTCTGACTGCTGCTTGGGTCCCAGTAGTTCTGAGAATATGGTATTTGTCTTTTAAGTCGTATAAACTGATTTGCTGATTCTTCTGTCAGAAAAGGTGCTCCAAGGACACCTGAAATGAAGTATTAAAAAAAATATTTATGCCCAAAGAACTTCTCTTTGGACCTGTAGTTTACTTAACAGAAATTAAGGATTGTCCTAATTTAGATTTTCAGAAAGGTTTTTTTCTAAGCCTGCAGTTAATAGAGTAGCCAGTACAAGTTATTAGTTTGCTGTTGAATCTGAAGTAAATAAAGTTACAATCTAATTATGGGAGCAACTTATTTTTAATACAAGTTTCTGTGACACAAAAACCTCTTAGACAGGCATTGCATTAGATTCAGTATTCTGAGAAGCCTGAAGACTTTTTTTCAAAAATAACCTTGCAAATGAATTTGCCTACTCTTTCTAAACTTCCTCCTTTTGTTCTAGTATATATTCTCATTAGGAGCAGCATAGCAATAGCATGTATCAAAATTGTTCTTCAAGTAGAAGATATTATACTATTAATCTTGTTATTACATTGCTTTAGACAGCTTTTGAGGTCACCCCCCAATATAGAAGTACTTCTTGTATATCTTGAAATAATCATTCTGCCCAAGAAAAAGAGCTGAATTTCTCATTAATTCTGTATACTTTAATTTTCTTGGCACAGGAAAAGTCTTTTCTTTTTAGTCTCCAGTGTTTGAGATATAAATTCATTTGGTGCTAAACTGTTTTGAAATTGTATGTCAGTCTGGATCAAAACACATTTAAGGAGTTGCTGATTAAGTTGAAGCTTGCAAATGTCCACCAAGCTGAGTCTAGTGCCCATAAACAGCTGTGCTTCAATTTAGCAAAGCTTGTTTAAATGGACTCACAATGATGATCTCATGCCTGGTACAGGTGGACCAAGGACTTGCACCCATGTGTATTATAATTGGAGCTCAGTAGGGCAAGCTATCATTTCACAGACAGCTCTCCAATGCCCTTATTCCTGAATTTCTAGGGGAGAAATTTAACTGAGAATGTCAAATGTTTGCTTTCAGCACAATGCTCAGATGAAACCAGTTTACTTGTTATTATCACTACCTTTACTGACCATCCACAATATAGAATCATAGAATAGTTTGGGTTGGAAGGGACCTTAAAGATCATCGAGTTCCAACCCCCCTGCCATAGGCAGGGACACCTCCCACTAGATCAGGCTGCTCAGTGCCTTGTCCAGCCTGGCCTTAAACACCTCCAGGGAGGGGGCATCCACAACATCTCTGGGCAACCTGTTCCAGTGTCTCACCACCCTCACCGTAAAGAATTTCTTTCTTGTATCTAGCCTAAATCTCCCCTCTTTCAATTTGCATCCATTATTCCTAGTCCATCCATCCCATATCCTGTTAAAAAGTTCTACCCCTGCTCTGCCTTTCTGTAGGTCCCCTTCAGGTATTGATAAGCTACTGAGGTTCCCCCCTGAACCTTCTCTTCTCCAGGTTACTTAAATAGAAGAAAGCATCCGGGATGCATATAAGAGTAGCAAGTATATAAGTTAGAGCATTTGCTGCTCTTTTGCACTTAGTTTCTTTTCATGGCTAAAAAATGCTTGAAGAGAAAGCAAGAAAGTTCTTGATTATCCAGTAACAAACAAAAAAAAAAGAGAAGTGAAGGTGGTTGTCATCTTGGTTCTTAAGAAAAATGTGAAATAGTACTTTAGAAAATTTACTTAGGAAAGCAAAGAAAATCCCAGTAGTTCTTCCCTTCTTCCATTTCTCTAGATTCCAAGTTTCTATAATAAAAAAGTAGTGCCAGAAATTCTGTGATAGGGGTCTTTCAAGTAGTATCATCTTTGAAAATGTGAACAACTCCACAGATAACCCTGTGTGAAGAATCTTGTCGAATGAAATGCTTTCTCCCTTAGGGGCCTGGAGAATAGCTATTTCTATACTTCAGAAAACATGTGAGATTTAGCCCTGGGGAAGTAAAAATATATGTCTTGCATTTTTCTATTACGCTGTTCCACTTCTGTTCCAGAGTTTCACAGGATAAAACCAAGCTTATGCCAGATTTCATTATTTCTCTGGCCATTTTCTATTATCCAGTAAAAAAATCTATGAGCTGTTAACTTCTCTTTAGTGAATTTGGATTAGCATTAAACATTTGTAAAGTTGTGATTACAATTTCTGAACTAAGATAGCTGAACTAGGATCAGAAATTGGCTCAATAATAGCCTTCCCTTCTGTTTAGTTATATATATAGTTAGTAAGGGCCATTAAACATTAAATTTTATCACCAATATGTGCTTTGGCCTTCCAGCTACACGGGGAGCTAGAAAATATAATTGTTAAGCAGATCTGCTTTCTGTGTTTCTTTTCTCCCACTGACAGTGTTTTCAAACAATTAGCTTGCCATTCTACTGGTGGGCTGGTGGGGTATTGTGTTGGCTTCTGAGGTGCAGAACTCTTTACATTTAATTTTTAAAATACAGTCTGCTCTGTCTGTACCTGTATCTGATGAGAAACGCCATCCTTAACCATACTGAATATTCATTTTTAGTTAAGCTCCAAGGGGAGGCAGAGGTGTTAGCTCTGCTTTTCAATTCTTTTGCCAAGGTTCACACCCAGTCCCATTCATTTTACATCTGCACTCACAAACCCACATCTTTCTTTGCAAGGCTTCTCTCTAGCTGGTGGGGCACAAGTAACAGAAGAAAAGTGGATAAGTGCCTTTGCATTAAAGGTAATGATGAAAATTTACCTCATTCTCCATTCATCTCACTGTAATAAACATGACATGAGCTTGAATGGGGTAAACTTAGTTTACATGCGCAATAACCTACTTCATCACACAATCAAAAATGTATGGCATTAAATTTTGACATATTTGTATTTTTAGGCAACTATTTAATACATATACTTTTTGCTTTCTAAAATCCTAGCAGTATTAGCCATTGTGTGCTTTCCAGTCTTTGGGGAGGGCAGGAAAGCCATCTTTTGCATATCTAACCATAGAGTTAAATAAGATGAACCTTTAAACTTGCCTTAATGTAGGATATGCTTGTCCCCCACCCCACTGGGAGTCTTTTTATCTAGATCAGAAGTATTGTGTAAGTTGGAGCTATCTCAAAGCTTGGGACCAAAATTTATCCCTGGTGAATAACTACCAGTGGTTTATGTGTGATTTTTTTAGTCTGATAGCTCTTCTTACTATTGTCTTTGGTGATTGTCTGGTTGAAATGTCAGCTCACAGGTAAGGCTGTTGGTCTCATCAGCACTTTAGGACAGAGGCTAAACTTGGATACAGCTAAACTTCAACCTTGAACACTTTAACCTTGCTGAGGTGGCTAGTGCTGACGTGCTGGGAACTTTGAAAAAGTAAATCAAATGCTACAACTCAGCTGGGTTTCTTAATGTTAGAAATGAACCCAAGTTGACCCACTGATGCTTCAGCTATCTGACTTTTCAAATTCAGACAAAAATCAGAAAGCCAACCCCCAGGATTTTTTCCAACCACAACAGTGCAACAGCAGAAGCACTGAAAGAAAAGAGTATAAGTAGCTAATTTTCACTTCACAGAAGTATTTCTCAAGGTTATATTGCACTTTATGGAAATCAAGACAGAACTATCTGTCAGTATTTTGCATGTGTGGGTGGATTGCTGGAGGGATAAGTTTTAGGTTTCTGTTGGCCTTCTTTGGTCCATGTGTCATCTCAGCTAAAAAAGCACAATTACGTTAAGTCAGAGACTGAGTATTCCTTTTTCAAACAGAGAAAGAGAAATGTGTGTATGCTTATTGACTATGCTTCCCAAAGCATTTGGATAGTAACAGCTCTTATAACAAAATTAAGTCTGTTAGATTTAGTAAAAGCTGTTGACAGCAAAATATAATTACTGCTTGTTAACTGCTTTAACACTGCTCATATCACCCAGTCTTTGAAATTTTGGTCTCATCTGTTTATTTTAGAGCTTGAGTTTTCTATTCTTTAACAATTCTTAACTTTACAGCACTAGACTGAAGGGTTCTCTGGTTTAGGAGATGAGAGCTCAGTCATTAGCAATGATTACAAATACAGCATCAGCCCCATTCTCCGTTCAGCAAAGGCAGCCAAGTTGCAGGCAAGTTACAGACAGTCAAGGCAGAATTAGCTATTGAACATATTGCTGGTGTGATGCTAGGTGCCAGGAAAGTTATCAGGTATGGGTATATAGCAAGGAAATTTGGCAAAAATCCTAGATAATCCTAGGGCAGAAACTACTTCCCCTGCAGCAAAGTACTTAAAAAACCCCTCAAACATTAGCCTGTTGATCCTGCTCAGTGGGTCCTGGTAAAATTTGGTCTTAACTTCATATGTGGTCATCTTTTTAACCCAGAGTGAATAGATATGAAACATCTAATAGACTTTTGTAATGATCCCAGGACCAGGAGACCATGCACTTGTACACCATCCCTTGATGCTGCACTCTTGCAGAGGCTAAAGAAAAGATCCAGAAAACAGCCCAGAAAGGCTGTTCCTATAGGTGTGCAAATGGCTTATTACAGGGAGTGATTTATAGAAGCAGAGTTGAGAGCGTGATGAAGCTGGAGGTTCTCATTAGTGAGTCTTATGTCCTCTATTTAAATCCACAACCACCTTGATCATTGCTGAAAGGATTCACAATAAATGAAAAACTGAACTATTTGTGATCAATGAAACCTTTTAGAGCTCATTAAAATTCAGTAGTTAATAATCCTTCCTGCCTTTTGAAGAAAGGCCCTGGAAAGAGGTCAAACTAGGCTGTTAGGAAAGACAGAGACATAAGGGAGATGAAAGCTGCCTTCCAAAAGGAGGGCAGTAGGCTACTCTGCTCTCAGTTTGACTTCAGGTGGCACTGCTTGTGTTAAGATAGCCTTCAATGGAAACTAGGTGAGGTTCAGGAAGACAGATAAGTACTCAGAAATAGTTCCAAGCTCAGATGGCCAGCAGAATAGGAAGTGCAAGTCAGGGAAAAAGAAGGTTTCTAGGTGAGATCTAATACACAGGCCCCTTTCATCTCCATCCCACCCTGAGGAGCCTTTTCTATTATGTTCTATTCATAATTAAACACTGGTTAACTCTGTCTACCTCATTTTGCCTTTGCTCATTATGTATTTACTGCGTGTGAGTTAGAGCAGTCAGATCTAGAGTACACTTTCAATTAACACAGGTGGAGGGAGCATCATTCCATGATTCAGGCAGTTTACCTGAGAAGTCACTGCCTGCCCATTTTGTTCTAATATAGTGGCAAATAACTTAATCTCACATGTGCCTCAGTAATCATTGCTGTACCAGTCTGTGCTTCATTGAGCCTTGCTTTTGCTACAACCTTGTCCCATCTATTTTCACACTGATCCAAGTTTTACAGGGTGAGACTTGATTTTAGATGCCCTGCTTACAGAATGCTGTGAAGGCTCAATGATAAGAGTCTGAGAGCTTCTATAAAAATCAGTATCCTTCAGAAATTCCAGTGAACCAATCAAACAGATCATTTTGGGAACCTCATACATGCATGTAAAAGCAATATAGATGTCACGATCAGAATAATGCTTAGGGAAGGTTCCAGAAAAACAGTATTAAGCTCCTTCTACAATTTCAACAGTTCAGAAAATCATTCAACAAGAATCCCTTTTGGTCAGGAATGCATCCTCATTCCTGACATCTAAAGGGCTGAGCAGTAAGAGGTTCAAAAGTAGTTGCGAAAAGCAGAACCAAGACTGTATTTCACAGAATTTGCTATGCAACCTTGTGCTCGCCCACTCTCCCATATGTCCCTGCCACAGTGATTTCCAGTTAATTCTTCTCTATCAGGGCTGTTCATGTGGTTACACAGAGAGTTTGCCAGCTAACTATTTAACAAGCCAGAAGGGAATGACCTGAGACAGGTGCCAGGCACTTACCAGTAAACAGCAAAGCAGACACCAAAATTTGAAACATTTTCAGAGGCATGGCAATTTATCCAGAAAGTGTTTTCTTTGTAAATGGGAGGCAGTCATACAGTTTTATACTTTGCTATCTTTAGGTTTAGAAATCATTTACCAGCTACGTGTAAATTGTTGGTGCAGGCAGAGGGCAGGGTACAGTGCTTAGTTCAGATTTGCCCTATATTCCTCAGTTTGTACACTTTGGACTTTGCAAGCTGAGCCTCTAACGAGCCATAGTGGCTCATTATTGTGTCGATACATTAACTTCTCCATAAGCTGTATACTGCAGAATAGCACATTGGGCTTGCTCTGTGCCTGCAGAACAGGCCAGTATCTGTGAGTCAATCTTCTGCATGAGCATTTTCTCCTCCCTGTGGTAATGAGGATGAGCAGTTTATAGTCTGATGTGAGTATCAGTGGTGGGAAATAGTATATGAATCCACCTGCTCTGAGAACAGTGCATAACTATACAGTATATTTTAGCCCATGTTTGGGCTGAGGGAAATAAACCAGGATAAAACTGACAGAGAAAGTACTGGGGCATGGAAGGAGAGAGAGAGCTATGTTCTTGCCTTGAACCAGACACCATTGCCTTTTTCTGGCATCAGGACTCTGTAGCATGGGACACTATGTGCTCAGGCTATCTTAACTTTACCCACCTCTCCATTTATTTGTAACATTTTTATACAGAACTCATTGTCAGGAACTGTCCTACTGTACACCAGTTTATCTTCATAAGCTCACCTACACTGTGATGACAACAGACCACAAGAAGCCTGACCTTTATCAGACATTGAGGTGAGTTCACCAGGACAAGCATACGTGTGCTCAAAGGTCTTTACATCAGGGAATTAGACCTTGCTGACGTTACAGGTCAGGGACCAGACTCCATGCTGATGGACAGTGATACTTCATTGTTAGGTTCACAGTGAGAACCATGCAGTCTAGACAGTGGAGAGATCAAAGGTTTACTGGGAAGTAAAAGATTGTTTAAGTATGTAATTACATAGCCTTATAGGGTTTTTTTCATTGCATATTGGTGGGGAGATTATGGAGCAGCAGTTTTAAAGTCAGAAACCTTAACCTTGCAGTAGATTCCTTCAGAATTTCAGGATTATTTTAGCATTGTTCTAAAAGTTTCAAGTAACAGTCAACTGCGACTAGCAAATTATGCATGGAGGCAGGTGTTATGCATGCTGATGCCATGTTAAAAACAAATATGAATTTTCCAAACTTAGAGTCAGCTTTTCTCATATCTGAGCTGCTAAATTAAATGTTGGATGTCAGCATTTTTATATAAAAAGTGTAAGGACTAGAATATTTGCCAGTGAGTGACAGTCAAGTTCTCAAAAACTGTAGAACCTCCATAAATACATTCCACATTATTATTTTTTTCTTACAAATTTTTCTTGGACATCTTCTCCAGACTCTTCCACACCTGTCTCTTACATGGTACTGCCTTTCTATTACAGTTTCACTCCCATGGCTTTTCCCACCCAATTCCTAGTATATGAAAGAACGTGCTGGTGTGTCATTTTTTTATTTATTGCAGTAACCTCTCTAATGTGAAATCTAGTGGAAGACAAAAGTGCTTTTGATATGACCTAGGCTAAAAAAAAAGGCAACAGCAGCCAGTAAGACTTCATTGCTACCTGGGAGCAGAACAGTGGGAGTCATGCTGGATTGGCAACATAGACCCAAGGCACCTACTCTTCCTATCTCATTTTAAGAAAAAAAAAAGATGTGACAAGAAAGTTTTTCTTAGGAACAGGGGCAGAAAAAATGTTAAAAGTTAGAGAGAGGCCAAAGATTCCAACTGATCCCAGAGTATCCAAAGACTAGATTCCCAGAGCCTAAAAACTCATCCTTATTCTTGCAGTTTCCAAGTAAAACTTCTCAAGTACTGGAGGATATGACTTGTCTGTATTGTTTACTGAAAAAACCTTGTGTCTGCTCCCAAAGGGACACAAAGTACTCTGGTTGGGTCATGAAAACGTGACAGTGGTTGGACAGTGGTCAGATGGTTCTGATGATGATACATACAAGACTGGGGAAACAGTTTAACTGTGGATCGTATGTTCCCTGACATGATCTGTGACACCTGAACATATCATGCTTTTTGTTTCATCCCCCATCATGTCACCCTTACTTCCTTGTTCAATTTTGGCCCCTGCTCTTTCTCATCTAGCATGCACGATGATGCCTTCTTCCCCTGAGATTTCTTCTCTCTTGTTGCATGCTCTGCAGTTTCACATAAAATAATGCCATGCCTGTAGAACCAAACTTTTTTAAACTGAAGAATTCCTAAGTCTCTTGTAAGGAGACTGGTGTCACACCACCACTTCCTATTCCTCCTCTCATATGTCCCATATTCACAGAGGTGTACAGATGTGTCGGGTTGTGACCCTGCCCTGCCTCCTACTCCAGTCCTGCTGCTGCCCAGTCTCACCCTCTGCTCAGAATAGCCAATGTTCTTCCTGAAGCCTCATAATACATATTTAGTCTAGGGGTTGCATATACCCAGCTGGCTCACATACAAGAACTAGGACACAGATGTGTTCTTAGATGTTCTTTGAGAGCATTATATAAGCAATCTGGATATCACTTAAAACCCATGAAAAGCACGAATCTATTCATTGAATATAGAATTTTAACTACTAATTACTAACAGATATGCAGGCTGCCACTTTTTAGAAGATTTACATCTTGGCCCAATGGCTCAAATTTTCATATGGTAGAATGAATCATATTATCGTTTTTGTATGATGCCTTCCCTCTCTTGTCAAATTTATGTTCCCTACTTTAAAGCCTTGAAAGCTTATTCAAAGGAGGTGTCATCAGAGTACTCAGTGCAAGTTAAACTCTCCACCCGCACATCTCTGTCTTATTTGCAGAAATAGCTGAGATATTGGCTGAAATGCTTCCAAAACACTCCAGTCTGAGGCAGACATGTTTAAAAAAAAATTAAAAATCAGACCAAATGGTAAAAGTTTAACTAAATTGCAAGTGAGCAGAAGTAGAATTGCATGAAGGGACATTTCAGGCAATCATTGATGGTGCCAGGCTTATCAATTAGATGTAAGGTAGGTTTCCAAAAGCACCAGAAGAACGCTAAGCTAGGGAAAGACCAGAACATTCATCTTTTCATATAATAATTTTTAACATTTCATAATTTTAGTCAGTAAATAAATATTTCAGGAGAAAACTCTATGTTCTCTCCCCACTAGTATCAATTATGTGTTCTTTCAGGAATAAGAGTAAAAACCTTCTAGTTGATTCCAACTGAAATGGTTTTAGGAAGAAAAGAGGTTTGGCTCATTTTAAAATTATCCTGGGTAAGATGGTGATCACTGATTTTTCACTAGTAAAGTACTTGTAAAATGGTTAATTTTTAAAACACTAGAGATACAGGGGAACCAAGTATCCTCAAAATTGCTTATTGCTTCAAGTTCATTGAAATCAGTTTACATGTAAAATAACTGTGAAGGAGAAAACAAAGGAAATCATATACAGGGCCTGGGTTAGGGGAAATAAGGGAAGATAAAGTTTGAGCTGGAAAAAAACACACTCTTTTTCTTCTTTGGTACTTGCTTTGCACCTACACATGTATCTCATAGCAGAACCTTAATTCTTTGAGTCTGATTTTGACATCTGAGTATAATGCTAATGAGTTTACACAGTGTAAACCACTGTGAAAAATGTCATTTTCTTCTGGTGTGTTTAATATCAAATTTCTCATTTGTTTCAGCTTGTCTAACATTTGCCAGTTCTGTTTGTTCATCTCTAAGACATCTTTGACTTAAGTGGATTTGGCTACACCAGTGTGGAACTTTTTTTAAAGTATCCAAAAATTACTGTTGTGTTGCTGTGGTATTGTTTCAGACTAGAGATAAAACAGGTGCAAGGTAATATTTAAAGAATAATAAAACATGTAGGATGTGAAAAAAGCTCTCTCAAAACAGAGGAAACATAAAAAGGTTGTATATGGGAGACAATTTACTATAAGTTTCGAAACAGGCTGTGTAATAGCAGAATAAAGAGCCCACGAGCTTTTTTTACCTTGTCTAGTTGTTTGATACTCTCCAACTGATCTAGTCAACGTAAACTGAGCAAGGAGGGAATGCAAAGGTGGACTTAAGCCACTAAAGCAGACCTCTTCCAGCATGTTGTACTAGGTTAAACTGGAAGCCTGGCAGCCTATGACTGACTGCTGCCAGAAGCAGTTATCTAGGAAGGACACTGAGAAAACAGTGACTAGCAAGCTTTCCGTACAACCAGCACACTGTTGGACTAAGCTGGAAGCAGTAACTTAGTGTTTAATTTTTCTCTGTAGATTCTCAATAGCCTCATTTTGCAACTAGTTTTAAAATCTACAGATGTACTAGGTGCAGTGTTGAACCCTACGCCTGACTATCATGTGGGCAAAATTTCTTCTACTGTCATGGGGAGAGCCTGATTATTTGATTCTATATGAGTTTTCTTGAGGTTAAAGTTGGCACTGTGCCACGTGGAAGCTGCTGCAGTTCAGTACAGAGGATGACCCTAGATAGGAGATTTGGGTAAATATTGGGGACTTTTGAGTGTTTTGGGTCAGTCACTGATACCAGTTAGTGTTTTCTATGTTCTGCACTGCTGCTTCTGAGTAGTGCAAGTCTTGGAAGACTCTGATCATCAGCCTGGAGCTAAGGAAGTGAATCCATGTGTGAAATAGAGGCAGCACTCTGGTTCCAGCCACCATTAGCAGCACAGAAATGCAGAGAAGGATGCCTTTCCAGAGTCATTATTAGTGTCTCTGAGTGATTGAGTACATCCAGTTGATTAACCCACTTTTACAAAATTTTCCTTCTTAGAGGAATTTGTTATCCCATGTTTTTCCAAGGTGATGGTGTGAAGGCAATTTTTACAGTCTGCCTGCAGTAGAATGGAGCTAAGATTAACAGGGAGGTCTAATGTGAGCAAGTTAACAGGTCTTTTATTGGCCAGTACTTCAAATGCCTAGCATGTTTTGAAGTAAGCTTGCTAGCATACCGTGATGCATTTAGCTCAGCAGGATAGAGCATTTTATACCTTCTGGCTTGGAGATGCTGCTTTATTTAGGCTTTTTATTCCAACCAGCTACAACTCACCTTTACCTGCCCCAAACAGCACCACTAGTCCAGTCCTGCTGCTCTGGTATTCAAGTACTTTTATTCACTCTTATAACTTCTTAGGGGATGAGTGATGGTCTCTCTATGGAGGGGGGAGGAAAGACATGACTGCTTTAATTCACCGTGTTTTCCCTGAATTGCACTGTGTAAAACTATTGCCTGTCAAAGACATGTAGTCTCAGTTTGCTAGTTCCCAGAGCAGCAGCAGGAGGTGGCCCTCAGTACCCCTAGGTACGCCCACTTTCCTGTCTGCAATAGGGGCTGCTCCAGGAAAACTCCCACAAGACAAGAGGATCAGATGGGATCAGGGGTAGGAGCTACCTGTTTAAGCTTCTCAATTTGTGAATTAGGCCCAGAGTCTGAGAACATCTGGAAGCATCCCCTCTCTTCAGTGGTCAGACCACCTCACCATGTACTGTGGGAGTCCAGTCACTCTTCGGATGCAGTGTGAATATCACACTGGAATGACAACAGCATTTTCATTTATGCTCCTGTATAAGTCTCAGGCAGAGTCATCAAACTGGTTGTCCTCCCTCTGGCTGGTTTTATGGTGTGTAGGTAGTAGCCAGCAGATTTGTCCCTTTCGTGTCCCCAACCTTTCTCATTAAACCCCTAAAGCATCACCAACAGTCTCAAATCTCATAGTCCTTCTCTTAGCATATGGCAAATAACCAGAACAGGCAGTGACTGTAGTTCCTTTCCTTTTTATCATTACAAAGTTTAAGAAGGAATGCCAGAATTCAGGGAAGTGACCTAGAAAGTTAGATGATCATTACTTTTAATTGTCATCTTGTTTGCAAAGTCATATATGATTGAAACATTTAAGAAATACATGTCTTGCTGCTGAGATTGTGATAACTAATTTTCTAACATACTTTGCAGGTCATTACTTTGGTGTATTCAATGTTTTTCTACATTTTCAGCAAATTCATTTTGCTTTACACTATCTCTGATTTTTTCATGCCTCAGCCATGGCAGTACCTATTGAGTGTGCTATTTTTACAGGATAATGGTATTTTCAGTGCTGAGTTAGCTGAGCTACAAGTATCTCTATTGTCTAGATTCTTTTCCTTTTTTTTTTCAACCATTGAACTCAAGTACATGTCCAAGGCTGTAACTGTCAGCTCCACTGATAATTCTGACACCGGTCTTGTTCTCAGTTCACCTGAATGCAGGTGCCCCAGTCTAAAAAGAAAATACAGTGGCATCAGACTGCACAAGAAGCTGTAGAGATGTGAAAAATCTCCAAGAGACTGTCAGTACTTTATCTTCTGAACACTTACTTCCTATTCTGTAGAAGGTTATGCAGCCATTGTGCCTTTTTTTTAAACTTCAAGTTTCTACTTCTAAGTCTCCTATGGTAGCATGACCTGTGGTTCTTGTGGTGGCAGACAGAAATTGTCACAGCGTTCAGACAGGTTACCGCTGTCTTATCTTACTCAGTTGTAGATATTAGCTGACAGCTCTTGAAGCTGTTCTAATCCATCACTCCTGATCCATGATAGAGCAACCATGGTTTACAGAAGAAAAAAGCATACACTGTGTTCCTCTTGATGTAGTTATAAGACCATATCCAGAATATTCTGTATGTTTCTTCTGCCATTCTTCTATCAGTGATGTAGGAACTCTAGTAGCTACAACCTGAGGCAATTTTAAATTCAAAATTCTTTCAAGTGCACTCTCTTCTGAGAATTAACATATGTTGCTTGTGCACAGAATTGGACAGTGTTTGTGAAGTCAGGTTGATCTAACCAGGGCAGGACCTGACAGTTTTTCTTCCTCTAGCATGAACCCATGGAAGGAAAGCATATGGATGCCATTTCTCTAGATAAAACAGTAAAGCTGTTGGGAGTGTCCCGTGCTGTCATCCCCTTTTCACTTAAGTAGTGCAACAATTTCTAACATCTATAAACAATCAAATGTTTTAGCTCATTATAAAGTCAATTTTTATTGCTTCTTCTTGAAAGCTGATTAACATACAGCTTAAAGAACTGACTTTGACATATAGACTGAGCCTTAAACTGTAGCCTGCATTCTCATAGTCCTGTCATAAAACCAGGAAAATTAGTGTCCAATGAGAAATATGAAAAATTCCTATACTAGAGCAATATGAGGAGCATTTTTAGTTCTGTCACAGGCTGCAGTGGGAACTAACTATTATTGGTGTAAGTTATGTCACTGGTGTATTTAACACAGTCAAGTTAAATCCTTGCTCTGTGAAGGCTGTCTGTTAATCTGACTTCGATCCTCCTGTCACATGGTGCTGCTGAATGTAGGATGAACTGATCCTTATGTGCACTTGGAAGACAAAATCTGTTTTTTAAGCTCATTGTAGTGGTAAAATAGGGATAGATCTATAAGGAATGGAACTAGACAGTTATGAAACCTGGTTTCTTGTCTCTAATTACAAAAATATGTATCTACATAGCTCCAGATCTTCATAGGTCATTCTTACATTCTGACTGTGGGGTTTTTTTTTAATTTTTCATTTTTTGCTATCAGGAAAATGTATTTTATTGAGGCAGACTTAAACGGCTACATTCCCTTTGCCTGATGACTGATGTCTGGAGCTACTCCATCTCAAGAAAATACCGGAGATGTTCCCTGTATCTAATAGGAAAGCAGAGCTAGGAAAAGTAATTACTGCAATGTTATAATCACAGAATCACAATTATTTGTCTGACTACCTGTAAAAATGCAGTACTCTTCAACACTAAATCTGGCAAGCTATCCAAGCCTGCATTGGCACAGTGGAGGGAACAGGTTAAAGTCTTTGAGTGTTGTGTCTCCATTTCCATTTTCCTGCTTATTGTATTGTAGGAAATTAAGGTTTCTCTCTCATGTTAACTAGTGTGCTATGTTACCTGCTTTAGATTACACGAAACCTGCAAAAGCTTGTCTTGAAGCTGGCATGTTACTTTGGAGGGGAAAAAAGACATATAATCTGTTGTAATTAATTGTTTCACTAAAAAAATCCCATCAATCCATACAGAAGATCCAGTTTTCAGTTGCTAGTTATGTTGACTCCTCTTAATACAGTTCCTCAAAGAGGTAGCTATGGCTGACTGAAGCTATTGTTTAGGGATGACCATAGTATACATCTCTAAAACTCCTCTATAGTGCATGTAGATTTCTTGTCTTCCATTTTGTTTTTTAATAGGACAATACATAAAAGTCACTAGCAAGAACAAGTGGGCTTACTTTATAATGTGAAAACACAGTAGCTCAGTAGTGCATGTAGAAATATTAATTTTTAGATGTAGTAGTATTTAATGCAAGCAAAACCCAACAAAATGTGATTCCCAGTTTACTTCTAGAAAATTTGTTTTTAATAAAAAACGGAGTTAGCTTTTTAAGAGAAATACCTAATTTTCTGGAAAATCACAAAGGCTAGTAAATTGTTCTTTATAATTCAAGCATTTTTAAGATATGAAGTGGTCAGATGTAAGACTGAAANGTCACAAGAGCTAGTAAATTCTTCTTTATAATTCAAGTGGTCAGATGTAAGACTGAAATAGCATGTCAAGATAAAAGGAAAATGTGAGAATTTTTCAGCTTTCACAGCAGGATATCTGCACTTAAACAGAGGGTAGGAGAGAAATTTCTTTTGACTGAGTATTTCCAGAAAGTCATTAAGTTAAACATGCCAGAAAACATGCTATAACGTGGTCTATTGACAAGACCTCAAAGATTTAAAATAAATAGTCCAAGTTTCTTGATGCCCCCCTGACAGGGTGGAGGCAGGGGAGGTATGGAAGGGTTATTTCAGATGTATTTGTGAACTGCAGAATAATGTAAGGTAAGGTAATACTTAAATTGCTTGCTACTTTACAAGAAACTAATATTCTTTGAATTGCGCATTGCGGGTTGTGTTTTGAAGTGTATAGGTGAGATTATTGTAGTGCAGAATGAAGCAATTACAGGGAGATTCCCCCTGTGCTTTGCCTTTTGTTTTTGACAAGGTTACAGGAAACACCCGTGCTTACCTCTTCATAGTCCTCTTGCTACTAAATTTTTGTTATGCCCTGCAAAATTCTTCAATTATCTGCTTTTTCCCTCATACTACTTGGTCTTGATGGTAGTGAAATATAATGGAGATCTGTTTAACCATGTCATTAGAATATCGGGTAGGAAGCACTGTCACAAGGAACTGGTCCACAAACTTGGATCTCACCAGACTCTGTGAGTCAAAGATGCAGATCACCATCCACATCAGTAACATTCATTATTAAAAATGAGCAGTAAAATGACAAAGTATCAGCCCTTAGAAGCGCTCTGAAATGTCAGATGATTCTTGTGATGCTGTTGCTGCATCCCAGCAAATTCCCTTGACAAGTTCTGTACGTCACTGGTGCACTCACCATGGTACAAAAATCAGATTGAAATCCTAAAAGCTACATACCAACATCTGTAATGTCTAAAGGCTATTTTAACATTTTTTAACTGTCCCTGAGGCATTCAATCTTTCTGACCTTCCCCTTGCAACAGTAGTGCACTCAGCTTTGTTTTTTTTTAAATATTCAAGGGCTTGCCTTCTAAAGCTTTCCCCCTCTTAATCCTCTTATTGTCTCTCTTGATATCAACCTTAGCTGCTGACATGACAGCTTTTTCCAATATGTATGTGAACTAAATGGTTTGGATAAAAGCCAAGGAACATCTTGCCTCTTGGAGTATTGTAGTAAACAGATACTGCATTAAGCCCTTGCTACCCAGAGCAAAAAAAAAAAAAAAAGCTATTGTCCACAAGACAACTTAATTCTATAAAGCTTGCAAAGGACACTCAGGGCTCACTGCTCTTGGTCAGTCTTATTTACTGGGGAATGGTCAGCATCACTAAGCTTGCCACAGATGGATACAAATGGCTTGAAGTATAAATTACACCTCTTCCACAGAGTGGCTTTGTTGCACTCCTGCAGATGAGTTGCTAAAGTGAAAAATAAAGCTTTTTTTTAGAATCATGTAATAAAATGGTTTGGGTTGGAAGGGACCTGAAACATCATCTTGTTCAAATCCTGACATGGGCAGACACACCTTCCACTACACACCTTCCACTAGACCACGTTTTTCAAAGTCCCATCCAGTCTGGTCTTGAACTGGCTGTGGGGCACTCACAACTTCTTTGGGCAGCCTGTTTCACTGTCTTACCACACTCAAGAGTAACATATTTCTTCCTAATATCTAATCAAAATCTATCCTGTTTTAGCTTAAAACCATTACCCTTTACCAAGTCACTACACACTCTGTAGAGTTCCTCACTACCTTTCTTGTAGACCCTCTTTAAGTACCAAAAGTGTCCCCAGGGTCTCCTCTTCTCTGGGCTGGACAAGGCCAACTCTCTCAGCCTGTCTTCACAGAATTCTTCCAGTCCTCTGATCATTTTCATGACCCTCCTCTGGACTCAATCCAACAGGTCTATGCCCTTCTCATTTTGGGGGCTCCAGAGCAGAATGCAGTGCTCCAGGTAGGGTCTTACAAGAGAGGAGTAGAGGGGTGGATTCAACCTGTTGACCTTGCTTTCTTTCATACAGCCCAGCATGTGGATGCATCTGGTCTGCAAACATACATTATCAGTTTATGTAGAGCTTCTCATCAACCAAGTAAGTCCCTCTCCTCAGGGCTGCTCTTAGTCTGTTCTCTGCCCAGCCTATATTTAGCAATGCCAAGACTCAGGTGTGGGAGCTTTCAATTGGCTTTGCTGAATTTCATGAGATTCTCCTGGGCCCACTACTCATGTCTGTTCAGGTCGCTGTGGGTGACATACATCCCTTCCCCCCATCATGTTGACCACACCACTCAGCTTAGTGTCATCAGCAAACTTGCTGAGGAAGCACCCAATCCTACTGTCCAGGTCACCATCAAAGACATTCAACAGCACCAGCTCCAATACCATTCCCCTGAGGAATGCCACTTGTGAGTGAATGCCACTTGGGCATTAAGCCGTTGACTGGAATTCTTTGAGTGAGACCGTCCAGACTATTTCTTATCCATTAAGTGATCCATTCATCAAATCCATGTCTCTCCAATTTAGAGACAACGGAGAATGTCATGTAATACAGTGTCAAATCCTTTGCTCAAATCCAGGTAGGATCCAGCTTGAAGTTTATTGAAATGCCACGACTTCTCAAATATGATGGATGATGGCTTAACAACTTCATCCATCACTTTCTTCAGGATCCATAGAGGCATCTCATCAGGTCCCATTATTTTGTGGTCCTTTGGGTTACTTTGATGGTCATGAATATGTTCTACAGTGAGCATTTCCTCATTCTCCCAATCCTTGCCTTTGCCTTTTGTAAAGAGGACATTGTGACTGGAGCACTTGATTGTGAAGAGTGAAGAAAAAATTCATTGAGTACCTTGGCCTTCTCCATATCCCAAGTAAACAGGTTTCCTGTTTCCTTCCAGAGAGGGCTCACAATTGCCCTAGTCTTCCTTTTATCACTGACATACTTGTTGAAGTTTTTCCTATGGCCTTTGATGTCCATGGCCAGATTTAACTGTCTGAGTTTTGCCTTTTCTAACTTGATCTCTGTCTGCTTAGACAAATTCTCTGTATTCCTCCCAGGATATCAGTCCTCACTTCCACTCTCTGTACAGTTCTGTTTGAGTTTGATTTTATTTAGGAGTTCCTTATTTGTCCATGCCAGACTCCTGGCATTTTTGCCTGACTCCCTCTTTGTTGGGATGTATCACTCCTGAGCTTGAAGGAATTGGTCCTTGAATATTAGCCAGCTTTCTTGTGCTCCTCTCCCCTCCAGAGGAATTTATCCCATGGTACTCTGCCAAGAAGATCCCTAAGGAGGCCAAAATTGTCTTTGCTGATGTCCAGGGTTGTGAACTCCTTGCTGTCCTAAGGATCTTGAACTTCACCATCTTGTGGTCACTGCAGCCAGGGCTTTTCTTGAGCTTCATATTCCCTATCTGCCCTCCTTGATTTTGAGAACAAAGTCCATCAGAGAAACACTCCTTCCTGGCTCCTCTGTCACTTGGAAAAGGAAATTACTAACAAAGCTCAGACACATGCGGCAGGATGTCCTCCACATGGACACACCTTTTGCAGGCAGAAGTGTTGCCTTTGTCTGCCCCAGGAGAAAGATCATGGCAACTCTTGCAGTCTGAGTTCTGCACTGCAGCCTCTGACTTCAGTAGCTCTGTTTGAGCAGAGGTGTCATCCACCATGGGGCAGATGGAGCAAAATCCTATGCCAGAGCTGTAGCCTTTTCTCTGAGACCACTGTCTGTGATTCTGCCTTGAGGTTAAGTTAGGATGGATGACCTTGACTTACGCAGATGGTCACAGAACAGTGCCTTGTCATCGGATTATGCATACAAATTTCACACTCTCTCACTTTGACTATCTGCTTTGTTATGTGTGTTCCCTCTTTTTCTTTTAACCTAGACTTGTATTCAGGAATCCTTTACCTGCTACAAGAGTCAGACATAGGGTGGTCTGGCAACAATGGCCCTGGATAGCAGCTATCAGGTGATGGCAGTGTCAGGGCCAGTGCCATCTCTATGGATGATTTTCATAGAATCATAAAATAGTTTGGGTTGGAAGGGACCTTAAAGATCATTAGTTCCAACCCCCCCTACCTTGTGTGCAACATAGTCCCATGCATGCTTCCTCCTGCCATTGTCCTCAGACAATACTTCGTTCGTCCTCACTTGTACAAGCTGTGCTTCATTTTACAGAAGGCAGATCCAAGATGGCATAATCAGAAGGAAGCCAGCCTGTCCCTGTTGCTGGTTGCTTCTTCCTCAAAGAGGGGGTGACTCAATCTACTGGGCTTTAAAGAGAAGAAATAGCTTTCCTTTCCCCACTGTTTCCCTCCGAATGAGGGAGGGGAGGAGGAGGTTGTGATAGCTTGTGTGTGGGAGAGGCTTTCATCTCTCCTTGCTAATGTTTTTTTTAGTGTTGCCAACTACACAACTCGTCAGAGATTATGTTTTTCATAATTCATAAAAACAAATCTCAAAATACTTTTGAGTATTGTTGAGAATTTTAAGACCTTTGAGGCCATATACCAGTGCATTTGTGCAGTGCAACACAAGGTAGTGGCTCCTCCAAGCAGCCTGACATGGTCTATGGGCACTCTGGGGTCTGCAATGAGGAAAGGACATGTTCTTGCCATTCCACTGACTTAGGATGTCTATGTATTGGGTTAATGTTTTCAGATCTCTCAGAGGGGCCTCAGTGGACAGTGCCCATGTGTTTGCAGGAAGGAGCGATCATCTTCCCCTGTGACATGAATCCAGCAGAGCAACAGGAAATGGGAAGAGTGAAAAACTAGATGAAGGCAGTCCAAAAGCTGTCAAGACAGGTTTTTGGTTGCAAATGTTCTGCTTCTCTCTAAGAATGTCATATGGGAGTGCGGAGTTCCTATCTTTCAAAGGACTGTTCAATTTTCTTTTTTGAGACTGTGTGCATTAAAAGGATTCATTTTTCAACCTAAAGGTCCTGTCAGTGACTTTGTAGTGTTTATTTTCAGTGACTCATGAGCAACTGGACTTGACATATTCACTGGTAAGAACAGTGAGCCCCTTGATAGGGAAAGTGATGCTAATTGCCCCAGGGAAACACATGGAGCTAGTACTGGTCTGACCAGCTTTTCTATTTAACACTCCAGACTGCACAATGTCTCAGGAGTTGAAAGATCAGCATTGGAAATGTCAGGTGATGACATTTTCATTTCCCTTTGAAAACTGTCCCACAGTCAAATGGATCTTGCCTTTTAGGAATTTTTTTTTGTTTTCTTCCTTCCCATGCCCTCCCTCTCCCCCCACTTGCCTTTATAGTTCTGTTTTGGTTTTGGGTGCAGAAGCTTATTGCTTGGTATTGCTGACACCAATAAGCATGTTAATGTACTGTCAATTCAGTTTGTTTGCAGAAAAAGGCAGGCTTTTTTCAGGTGAGCTGCTTTCAAGTGACCTTTCTATTCTCAGCCTTTGATAGAAGAGGAATATCTGCTGCACTGAGCTGGGGCTTCTCAAATTTGTTTTGGCAGGTGATCTTGCTAGGAACTAGGGTTAGCTGATCAAATTGCCCTACAGCACAAGTTTCTGGCAATAAAGATTCAACCATATTTTTTGTTATTATTACATCAAAGACTTCTATATATACCTTTTTATAATGCTGTGAAGTCTCAGAAGCTAGCCGGCACTTGTGCTCCTCCCTTCTTCCTCCATGTGCTTTATTTGCTTCACTTGCTGCCAGGAGCATCAGAGGCAGCCTTGAACGAAGGCCAGCATTTGCATAGCTCTCATCAGGTTTGAAAGGGATGCCATGACAAGTTTCCTTTCTGCACAGCTTGGAACAAAATGAAATATGTCCATATGTAGAACACAACTGCAGTAAATGTCGAAGAAATGCAGTTAGAATAGCACATCGGAATATTATATCAGCTCTTCTGTGGGAGAAAACATAATCAAAAGACTGTTAATTTCCAGACCCATTCTGCTTTTTTCCAGTGAGTGGAGATGAGATAAAAGGAAAAAGTCTAGTGTGCTTTTTGGACAAGAGATGTGGCTCAACCCCAAGTAAGGTAGTTACATAATTGTTGAACAGCATGGTTAAAGGGAATTTTCTTTAATCTAAGAGAATACTGCACATACACAGTAATTTATTACAAAAGGAATATATGCCTAGATCAATAAAAAAAATCACATTATTCTATGAGAAGGAAAAAATTAATATGAGGGTGGAGGGATTGGTTTTTATTGCTTCTAAGATGACTGTGCAATTTTTTTTAAAGGAATAAAGTGTGAAATTGATCTTCAGAGAAGCTTATCCAACTTGCTTTAAGCAGTAGCACCACCACATGTCAGGAAGCAGACAGAGGTTCAAAAGCACACTATTAACTCATAATTCTTTGCTTTGAAGAAACTCAGTAAAACCTGCTTTAAGGAAAATATCAAGTAATTTTTGTTAGTTTAATGAAAGCAGGATAACAGTAAAAGTTTTCACATTTGATCAATTTTCCGGCTAAATATCCTTCCTACAATTCTTTTAATGTCTTTGCTCACTTTTAGGGCATTTCCCATACTGTGCCTAAATTGTATAACGTCATAAAGTCTTCCCCAACAACTGTGTCTCTCCAGAATTCCCATTTTGTTACTTGTCTGCAGAAGTCCTGGCTGTGCTGTGTTTTAGATAGATCAGTGTATGTTGGAATTCTCTGAAGGAAGAAGTGAGGTGAAAATCTAACAGAAAAACATCACTGTCTTGCTGATGTCCTGAAAATTTCTTTTCTCTTTAAATATCACTTGTGAAGAATCAAGTCTGGGACCTTTATGCTCTTTTAGATATATAGTCATATTGAGAAATCAAAAGAGCATTTGAGAGCAGTTTTTGCTCTGAACTCTCCAACTCCCCTGTGCCATATAATTAGTGCCATGGAAAGCTGACCTACAGCAATGCAGTTAGAGGAGCAAAAATAACAGAAGCACAGATGAGTGTATATGACCTTTTGCTTTGAAGCTAATGAGGGAAGAAGCTTGTGATGGATACTTATTCATGTTCTTAAAATATGTAGAACTTCAATTAAAAGATCATTTAAACATTAATTAATATGGACCAACATTTTCTGAGATGTGGCCACCACCTGAATTACCAGTCTCAGTATTGTGCTTAAGCCAGATGAAAAATAACCATTGAAGGTCAGTTATTTGGACAAGACCATTTATCTTCTAAATCCAGTACTTTAAAGAACGCTCACATCGATGCCATCTGGGTGAGAAAAAAGTCAACATAAGCTCATGTAGCTGCATATTGCATTTTTCTACATGGTCTCACAGAGACAGTTTCCTAAATACTCTTTCTCACAAATGACTGCCATGGTAGTAAATTTCATTGGTTTGAAGACTCTGTAGTAAAAATTTGTGTAATTTTGCCACTTTGTTTTGCAAGTTGACATATGGATAGCATTAAAGCATTCTGGTATGACAGTGTTCTGCTTCATAGCTCGTTTCTCTCTGGGCAAGTAGTGGGGAGTCTTCAGCTGTCCAAAAAGTGTTCTCTGGCTTTCTTTTGCTGTGCCTTTCTTTATGCATTTCTTTTTGAGACAGTATTTTTTCCTTTTTCCGTATAGCCAAGTAGCACCACAATCAAAAAGACTTCTTGGTATTGGTATCATCATTTGGCTTCTTGGCTATTTCCTGCCACTGTGGGTAATGAAAAGTACCAGTATCTTTAAGTTTGACACAGGCTGAAAATAAGCTGCTCTCTAACTAGGGCTGCCAGGTATTTCTGCAAGACAGCTCTTCATATTTAAGTCTTTGAAAAATACACAGCATGTGGATTTTCCTTAGAAACAACTACATTCTATCAGCACCTACTGGACTTGCAGACTCCATGTGTTTGCATGCATTTCACAATGGGGCAGGGAATCACAGTGAAGTGTTTGATGTGGCCAGCAATGAATGAATCCAGCTGAATGATTCTGTTATGAGAAGCCACTTGCTAGTAATGGAGTTTCTCCTTATATTAGAAATTGGAAAACTGCCTTTCCCTCTTTGGAATATTGAAGATCAACATACTCACACTCCTGAAACATCCAAGAGTATTGTATCAAATGTGATGTGATGCAAACATCAAGATAATTTGTAAATAAAACTTAGTATTTATAGTTTAAGTTTACAAAGGATCAGGCCATCTGAGTGCAGGCTTTTGTCTCTGGCTTCTGCTAATTACTTGAGCCTGGTTTTGGGACAGGGAGAAGTATGCATGAGCTCTACTGAGTTTTCTGAGCAGGGGAAAATATGTTTGATGCCTACCAAGGTAAACAGATAATAATATACACTAGAATACTGATAACTGCTTTGCTCAGAAGTATCATGAGTAATAACAGCACTAAGAAAAATACTATGTGGCATAGTACAATTTGGGGTCTTATCTAATGAATGCCTCATAGGCACAATACAGTAAATGAAAAGTCTGCTTGTGTTTCAGAGGAAGCAAAATATTTCATTTATTCTGGAAGGTTTTATAAACTGACTTGAGGCTTCAAGATGATTAGATGCTGACAACAGATGAAGTCCAAGGATTTCCTTTCAAATCATAGGCTCATAGGCTTATAACCAATTGTGTCTGTTTGATTTTTTACAGTTGTTCATTTAATAACAAGTTACAAAACCCAGGAGGAATAAAGTTCTATGATTGTGAGTAGAGAAAATCTAATGAGTTATCTGTCTCACTGTTTAGATTACAGTTGTTGCTAATAATGCAAATAAAGCTCTGAAATACTTATTTTCTGCTTATCTCTAGGGAACGCTTCTGAAATGTATTTTTTAAATCATCCTGCCTCCTATTGTCCCATAGGTTTTAGAAGAATTCTGCCAGTTGTTACTCACAGGCTTCCTTTGTATGAATGTAATCTCTAACTCATCTATCTCGGAAAAACAAACTTCCTTAGTACATGAATTCCACAGGGAAACCCTGTAACTAAACTGATTGTTCCCTTCACAGCAAACTTTATCCTCAAATGATTAGAAAGACAACTGCATTTGTACTACAAATTTAACCTGAGTATGTTAGAATAGAGGTACCACATGTGCTTCTACCTTTTTAAAATTGAGCAACAGCTTGACAACAAGCTTTTGAGAGTAATCAGCTCTTTCCTAATTTTATTGCGTGTGAATAGGAAAAGATTTCATACTATTCACTGAGAAAAATGAGGCATAAGCATTTCTCATAGCCATTTTCTCAGAAAGGAGGTCTTGATACGTAGTTTGTTTTTCTTTTAGTATGAGCTCTTCAATCTGATCAAACTTATAACTCATGCATCCTTAAGTGAGGAATGTTTCTAAATCAGTTGTTTATATGTATTTGAATAATATATGTAAAAAACCATACTTGGGAAAAGAGAAAATTACCTTTTTCCTTATAGAGGATGCCTATGACCCTGACTCAGAAATCACCACCTGTGTTTCCTAAGTTCACTTTTTTTACAGAAAGGTAAGATTGTTATGTGGAGGGACTTTCTAACAGTTGAAAAGCAAGAAAATATCCCACTCAGCCCTACCTTGTGCTGCCTCACATCCCACACCTGCAGAAGCTGCCTGAACCTCCCATTTCATCCACTCCTTCTGCCCCTCTGGCCACACCACATGTCAGGGAGAAGCCACGTGAAACCTTCCTTTCTGGGGCAAAAAGAACTTCACTGAGCAGGGGCCAAATAACCAATTTCTTCTGCAACTCAGTCCAGCTTTCCTAGAGAAATGGCTCATTGTATTTACTTACTAAGGGCTGCAAACCTGATTCATCATGCCCAGCCCCATGTTGTTGGCAGGGTAAGCAACAACATGACTGCTAAAACTTGTGGAAAATCATGTCAGAATGAAACAATGAGCAAGAAAATGAGGAGAAAGAGGGAGTGACACAGCAACAACTGTCATAATGAGAACCAACTCATGAATCTTCATTTGAGGGCCCAATTAGCAGCACAGCAACTAATAGCCAGTGACCAAAAAGAGAGTGTGTGGTCTTTTGGCATTGGGATAAGTCCCCTCATTAAAAAACCTTCTTAGTCAAAGATTGGGTGACTCTGCTGTTGGAGGAGTAAGAAACAAATAGGATAAAAGGGATGTGCCTCACCTTTGTGAGAGAGGGGAAGGTAGATGTAAACTATGGGAGAGCTGCATTTTTCTGCATAAGTATTAAGGTTTTGTGCCTCTGGCAAGCAAAGGGGGCTAAAGAAATACCTCCGAGACCTGAAGTCTGATGAAGAATTCAGTTGAGGCTTTGAGGAGCCTCAACATTGATTTAAATCTTAGCAGTTCAAATGCTGGTGTGTTTAAAGGCCTTTGAATAAACCGGTACCATCAACAATAGATGGATATTTTCTCATGCCCAGGCTCATACCCAAGTAAGCAACCCAAGAAATGTCCAGTGTGTGCTCTCTGTGCTGTAAGTGTAACTTTGTACCTATTGAATAGATGAGTGATCTCAGAACAACAACAAAAAAAGTACAAGCATAAGTGATTCCATGTCTTCAGTATAGAGCCATAAGAACTGTAGTTACAGTTAGGTTTTAAAGCATCATTAATACACTACCACAAGCATCATCCAACAATACTTTTATAAGAAAGTTCAAAGTTGTCAGAATTATTTTTTTTCTACTTTTTCTTGACATTTAGATGGGGAGAATGTCAAATATGACAATAAATCCTGATTCTGAGTTTTTAGAAGAAAAGTCTTAGAAATCTTAATCCTACAGGGATAAAAATGGACTAAATGGAAAGGAGGTACTTAGTGGCCAAGAGAAGGTGTAGAAAAAAAAATAAAGAATAGAGATTATGAAAGATCAAACCCACAGAAATGCTGTGGCAAATGGTGTTTCCTGAGCACACTGTCTCCACTTCTGGTCCCTCTTGATTTAATGCATATTTCAGCAGCAAGCACTGGTGAGCACAAAGGGCAAGGGATAAAGGAGGGACTCTATTGCTAGAGCAGAGCTCCCTGCAAATGAGAGAGGAAAGAACTGAAACAAAGCCATTCTCAGTGGGAGAGAAACACAACAAATGCTGTACTTTGTTGCGAGAGTCTTCCGAAGGTTTTGGCTAAAAACTTTGACCAGGAATGGAAAGAGCTAACAAAACCAGAGGAGCAAGTCTATCTCCAAAACTTGGACTGGCTTGCAGCTGCCCCTTACTAACACTCCTCTCATCCAGGACAGTGACTTAGTAAGTCTGCTGGGGAGCAATGTCTTTTCTTTATCCCTGTATGTCATTAAATCCCACGGATTGGTAAATTTTCATCCTGAATCACCCCAGTATGCCATCATAAATATTATTTCTAGCCAAGTATAATGTATCTTCAGTTCAGTTAGATTCAGTTGTAGTGAAAATGGGAGTTCACTTGAAAGGATATGACAAACCTACAACAAAGAGAACTCACAAAATCCTCTATTTTTGCACAAGTGTGTGGAGGGTATCCAGGGCACCTTAACCTAATAACTCTGGGATGGTTTCTATGAATGTTGCTTATTATGCAGTTGGTATTCTCCATACAATAGATCTTTCACTTCATGGTCTGCATAGAAACTTATTTGCATGTCAAATATTTCATCCTTCCAGGATGGCACAGTCAGCGGAAGACTATGTAGCTATTATTGTGTTTTGACCCATGATGATAATATATTTTCAAACTGAAAGGCAAAGGCAAACCACATGCCTTTATTTTATTTCTCCAGATTCAGGTGAGCAGATTTGTATTAGTGTTACACTCTTAGATATTTTAATTTTCAAACCAATGCACTTGAAGATTAATAAACCTTTTTGTCATGGTGGGAAATTAACTTAGATGGCACAGTGACTTATAATTTAAGCAAATTTCAAATTGCATTAGCAGGCAAGTCTGCTTAAGTGGAACCATCTGTGACAAAAAAACTTGGCAGTCATGACAACCTAAGGCAGCAATACACAGTACAAAATGCAATCACCTTAAAAGGTAATTTTGGTTTTTTTCTTGAGTGTCTACACTGTGTATAAAAGTTGCAATAGAAGATTATAGGTCATTTATGCAGCCCTTTTACAAGGGAACTTTAATCTTTTAGCACATCATTTACACAGAATTGTTCCCAAAGTAGATTTTTTCAAGCCTAATTAGTGGACAGATTTCCACTCCTGTTGGGACCTGATCCAGCTCTCTCAGATATCAGCCGAGAGAGAATCCTACCAAGTGCTCAAGCTGAAGCAATCCATTATTTAGCAGCTAAGTTGTTAACACAGCTTCTTTATGGAAAGGTTGATCGTTGGCCCTATCAATCCATAGTACAAGTGATAATATATAAAATGCTGCTGAATCTTACTGTAGATGACATATGAGTACAAGGGCTCTGCTAAATCATGCTTCCAGTATGTGAAATGCAGCAGATCTGACTATCTGAAAGATACTGGAATTTCAAAACTCAGATGAATGGCACAGTGTTCTCCTAGGTTCTCTGGGTGCTCAGGCTGCACCAGATAGATTCAGATCTGGCACTGTGTGATCTGGGTTCATTTTGTTTTACAGCCTGTGGCAGATAGATGCTAGTGCCACAGGTTCTGTAAAAGCTTTAAGCAAGTCCTTAGGAAAACTTGCTTCCAGTCCTCTTAAGCTGTTGGCACTGATGAATTACAAGTAATGTAAAGCTGTTCCCTGCTTGATGCTTCTTGTATGACAAGACATGGTTTTTATTTTGATCCAGTATGGCATTTTTGTCAGGTATAAACTTACTGCTGTTTTGGTGCACATTCTCACATCTTGTATCCTTTGTAGCTTTGGAGTCAGAAAGTAGATTTTTTTTTTAAGTACTTAACCTTAACCTTATTTCTGTCTTCTCAATTTAACAGTGTTTGACCAGTCAAATGCCCTTTTCTTGCCTGCTGCTTGTAATCTGCTTGTTTGCTGCAGGGTGAGGGGCAGATTGTATCTGTCTCACACACAGCTGGGTGTCATAAATGATTCACATCTATTTTCAAATAACTGCCCTTTTTAGAAAAATCCTTGCAATAGATGTTTTATAAACTCAGCAAGCCAATGAGTCTAACAATATACGAAGGAGAGGACCAAGGCCCTGCTGTGTGTTTCAGATGGTGACCTTACTTATCCTTAAAACAAAATTTTAATCACTGAATCAGGTGCTTCAAGCTTCTGAAACTGGATCACAAGCATGCCTCAGGCTTGCACAGTGCCTGTCTTAAGTAACTCTTGGGCCTTACCTTTATTTGTTTACACTACTGAGCTTGACTAAGGACTCTTTTAAGAAATCATCTCACTTTAGATATTGAAATGTTCACAGTAAGTATTTTCTTTCCAGCACTGTTAGTATTTCTCCTACTTCTTTTTCTACTTGTTGTAATTGTTCAACAGTAATAAAAAAATTGTTCCTGACAGGCAAAGTTTTCCAGTCTGAGTTATGAACAATTTCTTCAATCAAAACAGTTATTTTGGGCAAATTCATTACCTATCCAAGTATCTGTGTGAGTTTGGCAAACATTTAAGCTGAAACAGATATCTAAAGTCAACTGCTGAGCCCAGTAGAAAGTAGCATGCATAAAACTTGAAAGGTACACTTAGAAGGGGGAGAGATATCAAAGCATGTGTAATATCTTGTAAAACGCAGAGCACAAAGTTGAGAAGAATAAAGAAATATGCTAAAGAGTGCTGGCTTGGATAAAGTGACTGCTGAAGAGTTGTGGTATATTAGCATAGCAAAATCTTTATCTTCTGCCCTGCGGAGCTGTTTTTCATTGCTTGAAGTCTCAAGGTGGCTGCTTGTGAAGAAATGTCAAGAAATGAGTCGCTGCAGATTTCCTGTTCTGAATTGGAAAGCTATGGATCAGAAAGGATTGCAGCAACCTAAGCCTTTCAGCTTCTCCAGCAGAAAGCAAGTTAACCAGTATCTTCCAAATGACCTCTGAAAGTCACTCGTAATTCTTCAGTGCTCAGGCGGGAGAGCCTGTGGGACATGGTGCTGCTGCAATGCCACCACAGCATGCAATCAAAGTCTCCTGTAATAATAATTGTCCAGTGCCCCACTTGCAGCAGATTGTAGGTAAATACTAAAATCATTTTTGAGACACCAAAAAAATCACTTCTCTTGAAGTAAAATTTACTGTTCTTTAGTTCTAAATGTGTTTTGTGACAGTATTCATTTCTTCTATAATTTTCAGCAACTCATCTCTTTCTAGCACTATGTTAACTTGCATGTCCCTTCTTTGTTCAGTTACTGTAAAGTCTTAAGCTCATCATCTGTTTTTTCAGTCATATTTACTGGACTCTTGTGTGGCTTGTTCTATTTTAAGTACTGATTGCCAGTTCTCTTTGTGAATGTATCATATTTACTCTTCCTCTTTTTGCCTGTGAAATCAGAATTTCTTCAGATCTTACAATGCACTCCTACATTCTTACCTTTGTTACAAATTGAGAAAGTACTACTGGAATTAAATGTAGTCTAATTGTCTTGAAATATTATCTTTCTTGATTGAGAGACAGAGCTTCACTCATTGGTGTTTACCAGCTCAGTTTTGCTCTCTCTACCAATGCGTGCTATATCAAAAGCCTTTTGTCTAGCTGGTGGGGCAGCTGTAAGCAAAGAAAGATTGATCCAATTGGTTATTGATACTGTTGCTTTTATTTCATAAACTGCTTTTATAAATTTTTCAGTAGTGAAAATGTCACAGAGAGATATGTTTATTGTTCATGTCAACTAAAACCCATCTGCTCTCCATGTCCTTCAGCTCCTCCATGAAGCATATCATTTCAGAAGGGTTCTTGCTGAATGTTGTTCTTATCACTATTCAAACCCCCCAATACAGATGATCAGCTTCCTTCCATTTCAGTCTTTTTTTTCTTCATTCACCCAGACAATAAGAATCAAAGATGAAGGGGCATTGTTTATGATATAAAACTTCATAATTCTTGTATTTCTCCGTTGATGGAAACTGTCATCTCACCTACTCTTGGCTATTTCAGGATTGGCTCCTCTCAGCTACCTTCCTCCTACTCCTGCCTTTCCTGCTGACTTGGGATACGAGTCTGTGCTTCAGATTGTGTTTGTGAAGAAAACTCCTCTACAGGCAAGTGGCAAGCAAAACACACTATATGCAGGGCCAAGATGCACACACAATTTAGTCTACTTTTCAAGAAGTCTGACTCTGCATTCTCTCTCTACTGATTTAAATGCTTTCTTTTTAGCTCTCATCTCTCCAGCACTTAGGTTGGTTAGTCACAACAGGCAAACATTGGGAACATATTCTTGTTTCAGTTATTATCAGTGCCATTTCTTGTTTGTCTTATATACACAGGGGTTTTTTATTGTTTTAAACTTCTTGTGCATTTCAGGTACTGCATGTTTTTCATTAAGCTGTTGCCACTGTTCTGTGACTGTTTGGACTCTGGCAATCCTCCGGACTAAACGAAACCTCACCAGTCACCAATTATATGTCATATTGTTGAACACTCCATTGCTTCATGTACAATATCTAGATCTGATGGCTTTTAGACACAGATTCCACTCATTGTAAGAAACCTTCAGGTGGCATTAAAGATTTATGCCATCCATACTCCTCCTATTCTGCTGAGTTGCCATATTCATCTTTGCTTTTCTCAGTAAGTGTCAAACAGTAGTTATTGATTAAGAAGTTTTACTCTGGCATCTGTCAGTTATTTCCCCCCTGTCAACATGATCCCAGTGTGCAGAAAACACTTGGCTGATCTGCTGCTGTCTTAAAGATTTCTGGCTCTGAGCCACTTTTTCAACTCACAAGGCATATGTATGACACCAGCATTCATTACAATAGCATATTTGACTCATGCTTACTGATGTCAGATCACAAAAGTAAAGTCCATTTGCTAAAACTGTAGCTATATTATTATAATTTTTTTACAAGGTTGATTTTTTTGACCTTCCAGATACTTCTCCAGATTGAAAGTTAACATCATATTTACCAACCTATTCTTTAGTTTTTGTCATGCACCAAAAAAATGACACTTTGGGGCTGACAACCATTTGTTCACTTAGAGGTCCTCAAATAGACAGAGCATCTGCTACTTCATGACAACCACCAGAGTGGCAGCACCCTTCTGAAGTGAAGGCTGTGCATGCAAAGCTTGACTTCTGTGCAAGCCAATTTACTATCAGTAAATGTAGAAATGAACTTGTTACAATTGCTGCAAGTTTCAAAAACAGGCTGCTACTTTTAACAGGGCAAGTTGATTGCCTCCCACTTCTTTAGTGTGACTTGCTGTATCTGACACTACTTGATCTTGAGCAGGAGTGCAAGTGCTGATCAGATGGCCAAGTAGAAAACGAAAATTATTTCAGGGTCTGCATAGATCCTCAGTTGCTCCAGTTCATTACAATGATTAATCATACCCCTTCCAATCCTTTCTTCTTGGTTCAGTAGATGGAGCTGTAACACCTGTTTAAATTTTCCTTTGGCCAAGAGGTGCACCGTTAGCAGGTGCCCTGACAAGTATAACTGAGTTCACAGGACTGCACATATTTACCCATTCTGTACAAGCTGGCATTGTGCATAATTTTGAAATTGCACATTAAAAAGAACCTCAATTTCTGTGCTCAATCTGCTAGTAGTTGAGAAAAACAACCAGTCTCTAATATGCAGTCTTCAGCTCTTGGGTGGCTATTTTCTACTGTTCAAAAGAATATAAAATGTGTTTCAACTCAATTTCAAAATTTTGGGCTTTCAGAAAAAAAAAATCTCTCATTTAGTACATTTTGTATTTAGTATTTATTTTTTTGTATTTAGTACATTAGTATTTTGCTAGTTTCTGGTTTGAAACGGACTCTTTGCAACAGTCAAGAATTCATGAAATTATTTCCATTTTAGAATCACATCAAATCCACTGGCAATTGTTAATTGTCATGATATGAGTAGTTTACATTTCATAGTGTCAACGAAGGCTTTTAAAATAACAGGCCTATTAAATAAATGGACATTTCTGATAATTTTTGCAAAATTACTCTTAAAAATTCACTGCTAGTAAAAAAAAAAAAAAGAAGAAGAGCCTGGTAATGAGGCTAATTCATTGTTCAAACGTTACAGCATCATTTGAACATTGTGCTATCCTCTCAAATCATTCTTAATTCTAAGAACCCTTTCCTATTTAAATTTTCTGGGGAAGCTTTCTGTAAAAGCAATGAAATAACCAAATTAATTGTAAAGATCACAAAATTGCTTTTTCTTCTTAGAGGAAGAGCTGTCTTCTACTGATCAGCCATATGCAAAATTATCTTAATGATATCTTCTTTCATCTTAATATTCTCCCTTGAGCTGTTTGAGTGCTTTCTGGTTCTCTGGTTGCAGCTAAATATTTCAAGCAGGCGTCAGAAACATTGCCACCTTTTACTTGTCTCCTTTCAGTTCCAAGAGTTTCTTTGATGGGGCTGGTGATATCTTTTCACAATGCAGGCTATAAACTAGCAGTTCCTCACATTTCTCTTTACATGTCATTTTTTATAAGATTCTTTTAACGGACATGGTTTTCTCTTATGCCACGTCTCCCCACTGTCCATGGGCTCTCCTATCCCAAAGCAAACACAGTCATGCTGCTGCTCTGAGTATCTGCAGCCTTGGTCCTTCTTCTTGGTCCCTTTGGCTCACTGTGATATTCAGGGACAGGAGGGATTTAAGGGTGCCAGATAGAGGGTTGGGAAAAGGATGATTCATTTGCAGTAGTAGTGCCTTTCTTGGCCAGCCTGCGTCCACAGTTAACTTGCCCAGCAGAGCTCAGCAGCTTCTGTTCCAGTCAGCAGTTTACCTTACACATTGACACATCCCTTAGCTGAGAGACATACCAATGTGTAAGGTGTCTAGTCCATCAGTTAGAAACCACTGATATAAACAAGGGTGAGATAAGTCTTCCGTAAAATACCTGCATTTTCTTCCTGACTGTTGCACAAGCATTTCCATGACCTCTAAAAATCTGCAATTGCGTATTCCCTTTCAGCTTGAAATATGACTGTCTCTTTTGGAAAACATTATTATCAACGCTGGAGTTTTCCAGTAGATTTTATTTGTCTAATCAGCTGAGTTGTCGGGTTGAGTTAGCAAAGCCATTTGTATGAATCTGAGAGCAGCCTTTGTCTGTGTTTTATTTGTTTATGATATTTGTTAGGTATACATGCTGGAAAGCCTGGATATAGATAGTACGACTCCTTTGTTATAGTCCCATGAAATTGAAGTCCACATAAGTCATCCTTTTGAAAGCAGTGCTACAAAGATGAGAATAAACTTGTAGATTCTATACTGAGGTTTTTTTCAGAAATTTGTTTAACATTATAGCTAGCGGGTGTTGAGCACTGTAAAGCATGATGTTATTGCTTTTTCAGATGGTAAATTAATCAAAAATGTAGTGATCCTTTACACAGCCCTTAATGTATTAAGAAACATTGTATGTGCTTGTAACTGTCTTGATGGATGTGTAAAATCCACCCTTCAAAGAAAAGCTTATAACAATTTGCTTTATTCCTTCATAGCTTGTATGTGTTCATCTCATTCTTCATTAAAAAGACTACAGTGAATGAAGTTAAACAGCAAAAAACAATGCTGAATACTTGTATGCATTATCTTGTTGGGTACTATTTTACTCTATTGTGGGCATGCTTTTATCAGTATTTGGTATGTGCTTGTGGTTTACAAAGGCCAGATAAGCTTATGCACCAGTAAAAATCTGTAGTACTTTGTTGTATAAATTTACACCTTGTTCACAAATCTTCTCTATACTTGCAGACTCTTAAGACTGTTTAAAAACAGCATCAATAGTGGTGACTGTTCTCTACTTAGTGATAACTGTTTTAAAGCAATTATCATAAACCAAACCAAATTACATTTTAGTTATTCCCCAGCCATATGTAAGCTACAAAATCCTGTCTCTAGAAAGCAGCCATCTTTTTGTCTGCACATCTTTGAGCCTGCCATTCTGCCTCCCTGCGCTTCCCATTTAGGTTTGTCAAAAGGTCTCGTCAGTCAGCATGTTCCTCAGGAATACATTGAGTTTGTTGAACAAGTATTTTCTGCTTGCTGAAGAGTGCATTATTCACCACTCTTCCTGCATCTCTAGATCTGCAATAGAACAGCATTTTTCACTCAAAATGGGTGTATCATGAGCTGTGCTGTAACGTGAGTGGGAAAATATACCACTCAGTCCAGTAAACCTCTGACAAGTTTTTGTTTGTTTGAGCATATGGCTGAGGCTCTAAGACTGAGCTTTCGTGAGTGATGATGTCCCTAACTCCCTCAGCCCCCCTGTCACCCACAATGACTGTAGCCATGTCCATCCCCAGGCAGCTCACACTGCACAGTTACCTCCAGGCAGTTTAGCAAGCACTCCTTCCTTGCTGCTGCAAATGCCCGCAGGTGGAAAAACACTCGGCATCTCATAGATATGGAACTAATGATTTTTAAATCTAATGTGGCCAAGTTGTCATGGCAATTATCAGATGAATGTTCTTATTTCCAGTAAAGATGTGTTTTATAATACTCCAAGCAACACTTTAAGTGACTACTTTTTGCAAGCTGTCTAGGCGAACAAGCTGTAAAAGAAGCTAAGTGCCAATTAAAGCATCGTGAAGAACCTCTCTTGCATGAACTCAGCGAGGCACTGTAGCATACATTATGTCTCTTATTCAAATTCAGAAATGTTGCCTTTCATTGCCAATATGCCACAGCAACACCTGAGTTATGGGATCCAGGATATTCCTGTAGAAAGTCAACAATGGCATACTTTTGCATAACAAAACCATTTATTTTTAATTTCAGTGTTCGAAATAATGTTAAAGACAAACCAAACAGAAGACTTTTGAAATTTATCCCACTGGTAGCATTAAACAATACATAAGATCACCAGAACCATTAAGTGTTAATTATATATCTACTGTTACCAAGGAGGGAGAATTTAGTAGTTTGGGATCAAATGTTATCACTCCTCCAAGATAAGATTTTAAGCAATTGGGCTGATTATACTTTCCTAAGTTTACATGTTCTGCATTTTTTTATTTCTTTATGTTTACATCACCTGTATTGAGGGAGACAGAAAATAAATGCCTTTTCCCATTTACTTCTTTCCCCAGTCTTCTGTCTCTTTGCATGTACAGACTCAGATTTGCTCTTTATTTTCTCCAGGGAGAGATAACAGCAAGGCTTCTTCCTTCTTGAAACATATAAGGGTTTCCTGAATCAATAAAAGCATGGAAGAGGAGAACAAGAAGCAGATGCTAACCACTGATCTTAATTTACTTTCTAAATTTTTATTTTGACAGTGTTTCTTTAATTTTTAAGTGTAATATTTACTTTTTACTTGACAAAGGTGCTGGTTTTGTTTCTTTGTTTTCTTATCTCTCAGAACTAGTTTTTTGGAGGTTTTTTGCCTCTGTGGAAAGTAAACTCCTTCAAGAGGTCAGCATCAGGGTATCCTGCTGCTGTCTTCAGCTCCATCTCGTGTTCTGAGCAGTGGGAGTGAAGGTTTACTAGCTTTTTCAGCTCACTCTGACTCATATCCAGAGGGTATACTAAATAAAAGCACCAAGTGAGCTTTCTGAATAAGGGACAGCTTAGCAAGCAGCACGAGATCTAGTCCATTTTTCTCTTTCACAGGAGGGTGTAGCTTGCTCTGTTTTACCTGACACAAAATTAAGTTGATTTTCTTCTTCCTTCCCTAAACAAAATCGCCAGTCCAAGCTTTATTACTATTCAATCAGAAAGAATACGTTAGGAGTTTAAAGAGAAACAAAGGCAAGATGCAAACTAAGAAAAGAAGAAAACAGAAAAAAATTGCTGTGAGATGGCTGCAATGCACAACTGAAAGCAAAAAAGAAATGTTGTTTCCCTTTGTTAGATATGTTGGAGAAAAAATTTCTCCGTTCCTTAGAGATTGAATCAATTTAATGTCACAATAGGTGTTCTGAAGCCTCTGTGAAGCTGGGCCACTTGAGACAGCAAGTGTGCAACACACAAGTCTGCTGATAGTCTATAAAACCATGCCTTTTAAGAGGAATGTTCTGCTTTTATACTCCAGATAGTATTTTTCTCCACTTTTAATCATGATTGCAGTAGGAAATTCTTTTGTGGCTTATATTTACTATATCAACTGCCAGGCTTCCTTTGTTGAGAGAACAGGTGTATCATTTATCTTTCTGAGTTTAGTTATTACTTCATCTTTCATATCTTGCAACAGTTCAATGTCAATGATCAGATTCTCTCCAAACACAGCTTGGCAATGACCATTAAACTGAAAGTATGCTAAGTATTCAAAAAATAGAAAAGAAACAGCCTGTTAATTTACATTATCTAGAAAATTTAAAAGTAAAAGAAGTGATATAAACATTCAGAATAAATATGGATAACCAAAGTCAGGATGGATATCTCATAATCTTCACAACCTGCACAAGTATTCTTAGGGGTTTTTTTGTTAATTAAGACTTGGCTTAAACCAGCAATTTTTGGTTGGTAACAAGACATTGATCAGCATTTAAACACATTTAAAACTTTATGCCAGAATGAACTCTTGTTGGAGAGCTGAAAAAAAACCTATTGATAGGCATTTAAACATATCTAAAACTTTATGTCAGAATGAACTCTTGTTGGAGAGATGAAAAAAAAACTAACTTGGTCTTGTTTTTTCCAGGTCATCCTATCAACAAAGTTAAAGATTATGCTACTTCAAGTTGGAGGTTTTGCCTGGACAAGCTAAGAGCAGAGGTAATGTCTCTGTTACTCTTCCAGACTCTGAAGTCTCTTCCTTTCTTTCATTTGCAACACATTTTCAGGTTCCTGCCTTGTTCCTCTGCTCACAGAGCTTTGGGCTCCAGTTAATTTTTCCTCAGGTTTGGAGCTAGTGCAGTAGATATGATGGATGTACCTTTACAAGTAATGAGGGCAGACTCTTACTGGGAAGTAAACCTCTTGGTGACATCCACACAGAATCATCTCTGGTTGGAAGGACACAGAAATAAGCAAGTCTTGAACACTTGGCTCAGCCAAGCAGGGTTTCTCTGGTTATTGTTTTTCATTGTTTGTTTAATTTCTCTTTGGATATCATTGTTTGTCCATGAAACTCACCTGGTAAAGTAGATTGAGAGCACAGCTCAAAAATGGTACCAGTGGCAATTTCTGGAGACTTTTTTGTGTGCATACTATAAATGGCAATCAGATAACTGATGTTCTTGCCAGCTGTCTCTTTGTCTGGGAACACATGTGGGAACAAAGATCAGTAAATGCCCTGACATCTCTTAAGAATCGTATTTAGTGTAGATGGATAATAGCAGTTCAAAACCTAAACTGGGATCTAAGCAAGGTCACTGAATGGTCAGACGGTTTATTTTTGTCCTGAGCAGTGTTTAATTTAAGCAGCAGAGGGACTGAGATAAGCAAGTACAAACCTAAATTGGTAGCTGTCTGCTGAGGAATATTGAAGCTGAGTCATCATAAAGGAGAACCAGCCCATTTGTACCCTCACTCAAGAAAAGAGAAAGATGAAGACCAGAATGAGATGAAGAACTCTCCTCTGCTTTAGTTTGCAGCAAACTCTCCACAATGCTTTAGTTGCAGTGAACTCAATCCATTTCTGTTTGGCTAGCGAGGAAAGAAAAAAGGAAAGGCAAATACAAAGAGTTTTAAATTTTAAATACTGTATGCCTATATGTGCATGCAAATTAGGTAAGATCCTTAGTGTGTCCAAGTTACAGCAGTGTTTTAAAAACTGTAATCTGATTTTTATAGTCTTTCTTAATTCCATTGTGTGTTACAAATATATGCAGCGTGAATAAAACTTCAGCTTTCTCATAACAACTCAGGAGTGAAAGTAATAAACAATCTTAGTGTGACTTTCTTATAAATAAAACATGCTACTCTGTTTTGTTTAGGATATTTAAGTCCTCAGTTCTGTGCTGGTGGCTGGAATAATTAGATTCTGTTTTGAAGATAGGGAATTTTTTTTTAATCTAAACATGAATTTATGACTTTGAAAAAAAGAATTTTCTTTTTTTTTTTTTTTCCTTTTTCCAGTAGTTTCAGCATATTGCATCACCCATTTCTGCTTCTTGCCAAGTCTGGTTTTTCCACCCTACACTATCATCAAAACCATGCTTTTGGGAAGATTGTAGCTGCCTCTGAAGAGTCACTGTCTTGTACTTCAGTTTTGGTTTGCCTGATACTACTCCCTTTTCTACCCTAGTCATGGAGGTGCTGTGGCAATACTGGAAGCAGTATCAAATTGATGAGGTGTGACAGAACTCCCCTAACTCTCTGTAAAAAGGCCCAATTCCCTCCTGTAATGTCAGTGAAGTGTTTGACAGATTTGTGTAGCTATAAAAGTTCTCAATTGCTATTATTACGCAGGTCTCTGGAAATATATTGATAGGCTTAAGTCTCCATATTTCTGGTTCCACACACTAAATGCAGCCCCATCTCTGGCTAAGTACCTTTCTCCTTTTGGCCAGATTAATCTGTGAGTTTTACTATGGAAAGAAAAAAACCACAGGGTAATAGTTGGGAAGGAATAATGAAAGAAATAAAATACCTGAAAGTGTTTCAGTGTATGAATCATGAAAGTTAATTGGGTTACATGCTTAATTCATCACTCTCGTTTGAAAACCAGGAATCATTCCATCATGAGCTGAAGCAGACTGTTAATCTCCTGTACAAAGGGAGATGAAGGTTTGTTTTGGGAAAGTATTTTATGCAGCTTTCCTTCTTTTTATCTTTCTACTGGCCTTTCTTTTTGCTGTGGCATTTGACAACATTCCAGTGGTGAGACATAAATGAATCACCTGTTCTTGGTGGGTGAGCTCTGGTCTTTGTGACCTCTGTGAAGCCCACATTCATGCAGTAAGTATAGCTTGTTTGATTGTTGCTTATGGGATTTAGAAAACTAGTGATAGCCACTGACCCACAAGGCAATTTGGCTCTGGCAAAGTGTAAAAATATGCAAAAATCTCATCTTCTAAAGATGTGCCCATTGCTAACTGAGTCAGATGTGAGATGCAGCAATTGAGGATGTTCCAAGAGGAGAGAGAGATTAAGGCTACAAGTTCTGCAATCACAAGGAGCAAGGGTGGCAATGCCAGGGGAGACAGTTACACAGGATGTCCTGTCCTTAACCCTTTCTACCTGTTTTTTGCCCTATTATGTCATTCTGCAATTGTGCACTTTCTATGCTGAACACAAAAATTAACTGACTGCCTGGATCGTGATATCCACATTATTGGGCATTAAGCCCTCAAGTCCATTCACCAGGGACCAAGAAAAGAAATTACACCTGTGTATGCCATATGCTTTTATTAATTCTTTTCATACTCTGCCCGCCTCATGTTTCATCAAAACAAAATTGTCACTCCATTTATCTGAGACAAATTGTATTAGGTGTAACAGGATGAGAAAAATCTTCTGGAGGTTTACCTACCTTTATTTTTTGATAGTACAGCCATTATACACAATGATTTTAGCTCCATTTTAGCCAGCTCCTCATTGCTTATCTGTTCGCACACCACAGCAGACTTTCTTGTGTCCTGTCATCTTTTTAATAAAATACTGCAATTTTTACCCTTGATGTCATTTTTATTACCCCAGGACATCGTAATGTTATTGTTGCATTTGCACCTTTGTGATTTGTTGCTTCAGCATGAAGTTCACTTAAAGTTTGCTCATTTAACATTCCTGCCATCTACTGAGATATGGAGTAGTTTTCTGTGTTTCCTGTTTTCCTATTCATGGAGCTCTAATTTCACATGTATCCAGCACAAGCAGGACACCACATTCCTTTTGCTTCTTATGTGAGGTGGAGTGCAAGTTTATGGCTGTATCAGTTTACACCTGTGGAGATGCTGGCTGCTCATACCCATGGCCAAAAAGAGATGGTTAGGGATGAGAACAAGGACAAAGTAGGACTATAGGTGAAGTTCCCCAGGACATTTCCTTAGTATCTTGTGACTTATGGATTAGGTTGCTCCTGACCAGAGGAAGCATATTTTCATTCAGTGGCCTCTGAGGCAGCTTTCTTTTTGTATAATTTCATTTGAACTCCTGCACATCTTCATCATCCAAGTCAGTCTGTAGGAGTATTCCAGCTTAACTCTTTGCACAAATACTTCCTTTATTCTTTCTTCACTGACTATTTCATTTGAGATACAACAGTTCTTGCAGTTCTTCCCTGGGACTCTCATGTCTTCACCCCACCTCTCAATTTTTGCAACCCACCACTCTCTCTCTACAGCCCTTGGCTTTGTTTCCTGGCCAAGAAACACATGAGCATGTTCACTTTATGATGCAAACATTGGTTTCCTAGCACCAAGAGAGATGAGATGGGCTACAAAATTCACTAGTGCTCAATGAGGAGAACTCTAGTACTTAATCTGAAGCAGAATGCAGAGTAAAAACTATTAGAGGTTTTTTCATAATTGACCTTACTCAACATATAAACCATAATTATTGTATGCTCCTGATAGCAACACACTATAAAAAAAGATTGTTCTTATGCCAATGCCAAGCCACAGTACCTTTTGAAACATTAAATTAGGGCCTCATTTATGTATCTGTTGATGTCTGCAGCAACTCTGGAAGCTAGTACTGGATGGCCCAGCTTTGCAAATAGAAAAAGAGGTTGGAGAAAAATTCATTTAATTTGGAGTTCACGCCAATAAAAGTAAGCAACTTTTAATGATCTTTTTTGTTAAAAATGCTGGATCTGTTGAACCAAAGCTATAGCAAAGATAATATGATGGGAAAATAGAGAACATACATACATACCAACTGCTAACTGCTGCCAGAAAGCCATAGTCTTCTGTTTACGTACTAATGGCACTCTACTGTTGTTATATACAGAAAATAAATAAATCTTGAGGAATAAAAAGGCATGGTTAACTTGAAAAATTAAATGAGAATCTCGAGGAAATAGATGTAGGTACATATGTGAACATTTCTTTCTTTTCTTTCTTTTCCTTTTCATATATCACAAAAGAAAAAAAACTACAATGCAACAATCCAAAAAGGATTTTCACTGACTTGTTCAAATTGTGGGATTTTTAATTTTTTTTTGTATACTCTGTGTGGATTCCTTCGGATTCTAATTTATTTTATTTTGACCTTTTTGTATCCATAAACTTCTATGGGAGTGTTGCTCAGAACTTGGACATAAGAATGACAAGCATACTTTTTCTGTGGCCTTGAGATTCTCAACAGTTTCTTTTGGTTGATTTATAAATCTTTGAAGTTAGAATCAGTATAGTTTAAGCCCAAAATTAAACATACGAAGCGTCTACATCATTTGAGTATTCCATTATTATTTGCTTTGATATAGACATGCCTATTAAATTAATGAATGGTCCTAAACACATTTGCATTCAGAAACCTTGCCTACACTGTCATTTTTTCCTACTAGAAGATATTCAGCTTCAGGAAAAAAATATAGTTTAAGTGTAGTTTGAAAGTTCCCATGACACTGCAGTCATTTTAAGGAGCATATTTGATAAACTGATGCTAAAACCTCTTCTTTTGCTGAAGATGTATTTTGGTTTTTTTGGCAGTCAGTAATGGCTTTCATTTTGAAAAGTTGCTTGTGCTGTACAGGTGGGGTGACAAAAAGTCAACAATAAGTAAACAAAAATGCATTTCTACAGAGTAGTCTTCTAGCCACACATCTCCTTTTCAATTTAAAACAAGTCTCCACATTTAAAATTAGGCATTTAAAACAAGTCTCTAAATTATAGGTACACAGGAGTTAGAAGATTACCTAGTGGGGTTTAATGACAAAGAGGTACTTCCTGTGCATTTAAGGCTTTCTAGAGGATCCAGCAGAAATCGGGTAATCAACTTTGCTACAGCTCTACATGTGATAGGTAGTTAGTTGTGATGAAACCTCCCGATGCTTTTGCAGCCACTGGAAGAAAGGGACATTTTTAATGGCAGCATGTCAACCAGGCCTGTGTCCTGGCAGCTACCTGCTTCAGTATCCTTCCTGTTCATGTGTGCTGCTTCTTCAGCTGTAAACTCTGCAGACTAGTCAATCATGTTGCTCTGGCACAAGCTAACTAGCTGTATTTTGGAGATTTTTTTAAAAGCCCAAAGCAGGTACCTTCATTCTGGAACACATTAAGCTTGTAGGTGACAAATGGTCTATGGTTGCTTCAGAGGCAACTTTTTATAAATGAGGCCAGGCAGCAGAAGTCACCACTGATCCTCAGTGTGGTGAGCCAACATAATTGGAACTATATAAATTGAAGCTACATTAGGATTTAGCAAGGCGATACTTGAAAATGTAATGAAAATAGAAAACTTCAGATCTTTCCAGCACCTTGAGAATATAATACCACATTCTAATTTGCTTCTTCCTCCATAAGATAAATTTTATTTCTTAAATGTTTGTTACTTCATTTTTCCTCTTTGCCTAAAGAATGTGTGGACATCTTGTAAGGGCTTATTTACTTTATTCAGTTTTTGTTTAGTTGTTATCAAAGAGGGACTGAAACAGTTTGGAGCATTGTAAGCATATCAGGCTTCATTACTTCAACAGAATAATAATAGATACAAAATTTTAAATCTGAATCTGTAGGTTAGCCATTATTTTTATTTAACTTTCTAAAGTAAATTTTGCAGATATTTTTGTACAGTGGTGTGCTACCATTAATGCTTCCTCTTCCTCCCTTGCATACAAAAGGCATGCAGGCTGGAGCATTTATGCTGTACAGCTAGGAAAGGCTGAGTCTGGAGTGAACAGGCTCATATGGAATCATAAAATTGCCTAGATAGGAAGGGACCATTCAGATCACCTAGTCCAATCATCAACATAACTCTGACAAAAAGCATAAATAAGCTGTATAGCTAAATTGGTTTTGGTTTCATTGCACCCTTCATATCAGCAATACACTGTGAAGAGAAGCCTTGCCACTTTAATTGGTGTTTATTTTTCAATATGTTTTTCTCACAGCTTCCAGCCAGCCTATGGCAACATTTATTTTACAGATGGTCAGTCTGATCTTCTGACTTTCTAATAGGAAAGTAATCCCAAGTCTCAGTTTATCATAATACAGTTAAGCAAATATAGCACAAGTCATTTTGAAAAACAGAGGAGACAGATGTTCCAAGTCAAAAGTTTAATAAGAGGTGCCTTCATTGAAAAGCTCCTATAATAGGTTTTCTCTTCCCCTCAGTGTCTCTGAAATATGGTATTTTTTATTAAGTTGTCTGTTTTCACAAAGTAGCCTGGAGTCAAGAAGACTACATTTAAACTGCCTTTAGAGTTAAAAAGAAAATAGATACAGATTGTGTATAAAATTATAAATTTCTCTGTCTCAGATACGCTCCTCTGCTTCAATGTAGGCCAAAAATATCAAATTATGTTCTTTATTCATTAGGTACATATATTTTCAAACAATGAAAATTGTTACTGCAGAACAGAATATTTCACTTGCATGAACAACAGCCCTTATTGCTCAACCTGGCTTAGTGCCAGAAGGGTGTCTACCATGACACAGAAGTAATACTGATAAGCATTGAATGAACAGGGGTCACCAAAATTTGCTTTAGATCATCAGAACCTCATGCTGCTCAACTTCAAAGCACCATGCAAAGTATGAGGCACTCCTCTAGACCACATCCCATGTTCCTGCTTTTGGAGGCTTCTCGTGTCATGCCATATCTTCAACAGTTATAACATACATAGACAAGCAAAAATAAACCAAGTTAGAGAAATTGCAGTACAATATTTACGGGGCTACAGGGTTACATTGTACCAGCTATGGACTGATACATGTTGACTTCCTTAGTACCATGATTCCAACTAGGGACATTGGAAATATTTTGGATCTACTTCAACTAGGTTCTTTTATGTCATGTCATTTCTACAGTACCACCTTTTCTTGTATTTTCTACAGGTTTCAGTAACTGTGGATAAGCCATCACCTCTCACTCTTATTAAAGTCATGATATTTCACCTATCCTGACTGTTAGCCATTTTAGGATCTGGAGGTAATCCAGAGAATATGAAAAGCAAACTCCTCTGTGATGGTCTACTTTGAAGTTTTGCTTCCTTTCTTTTAATGACAGCTATTTGCCTAAATTTCTCTTTATAAATTAAGTTAATAAAATCTTCAAGAAATGACTGAGCATGAGGAATGTAGTATAGTATCCAGCAGAAATGAAAAGTGTGGCACAAGTTTAGACATCAGGTCCCACATTTACTATAATTTAATAACTGCTTTGTTCTGGTTTCTCTGTGCTCCTCCCAGATATGTGCCTTACATGGAGAGTTCAATCATATTTCTCTAGCTTAGAAAGTAGAGAATCTTAAGACTTATGCAAAAATCCATAGCACTTGGGAGGAAAGTAACCTTTCAATTAATCAATTGAATCCTTTTGGTGTAGCTGTTCCTCCATTAGTTACCTTAAATGTTGCTAAAGTAATAAATCACACCTCTTCAAAATACATCTAAAAAGAAAATGTTAAATTACTTTTTCTGTTTGTGATCTGCTCTGATATTGTATGAATATTCTGTTACATGAGTATACATTTAGCAATAGAGAATAAAATAATTATCAACTATTTGCAAGCCACAGCTGACAGCTAGACCCTTAGGATAAATTCATTCTCATGATCTAATTATAGTGTGTGGTTTTGCTCTTTCCCTGCAGAAATAGAGCAAACACTGAGGGTGTATTCCTATTGGACCCAGCCTAACAGAGATCTTAGCTTTTGAGTCACATCACTCTTCCTATCATGTTCATGGTTTCACGACCTCAATCTGGTGAGAGAAAAAGAATACATGACTAAGAGCCAGGCAGCAAAGGGATTTTAGTAGAACACTTTCTGCATGGGGAGCAGGGAGACACACATAGCAATTTCATATTCATGGAGAGAGCTGGGAATTGTTTTGTTTGGTCACAGGATACAGAATCACATTGGAGACCAGCATATCAGGTGCAGTCCTACACTGAGAAATAACTTGGTAAGAAAAAAATTGAAGGACAATGAAAAGCTGGTGTCCCTGTGATGCTCGGTCAGTCTCTTGCTGTATGACTTTAATATAGTCTTTACAAGCAAGCGGCTTTTACCAGCCTTCAGTGCAATTAAAAACTGTCCTTTTCTGTAGATCCAGTAAGCAATGGTATTATAAAACCCCTACCTCTTTCTGAGCAGCCTATACTTCCTAGAACTAACAGCTAAAATTAGAAATACCTATTTTGTCATTTCATGTTAATGTGAACAAGTTAGATTTCATTTAGTGATGGATCTATCATATAAAACAAAGCCTTTCTTATAGTCAGTTGGGAGAACAAACCCCAATGAGAACAGGGCTGTACTTTAAATCAGTAAAGATTACTTCTTGCCAGGCAATGCAAGATAATGATAGCACATAGTATTACTTTCTTGCTGCCTCTTTCTCGTGTATTGATTGGTCCAATAATGTAGGTGTGATAGACCACGGTGCTTATCTTCTATTCCTCTGAGCCCTTTAAAGAAACTACTACATTTGTCAAATGACAAAAAGAATCACCTTAGAGAGTCAATTGAGAGACATCAAAAGCAACTGGAAAATCTGCAGTCCCAGGTGAGCTGTTACTTCAGGATTATCCAGCTTTTGAGTCAACTGTGGTTTGTCTTTGAAAAGCTCTGCTGAAGTCATTCTGGATTTGAGAACTAAACACCAGAGATTTTTGTTTGTTTTCTGGACTCCATTCCCTCCCTATCTCCTAGGAAGAAAAGATAAAAAAGCAGTGTCGTTAAAGGGATTGTGGGCTATGTGTTTCTTGTCTCATGGCAACTCTGGGGCTACCATTGCCTAGTTAAAGATTATTTGCTTTATAAAAAATCCTTTTAAAAAACTCAAAACAACAAAAATTCAAATTGTTCTATTTTTAAAATAAAATTGACTGTAAAAACATTAAAACAATCATGCTAGGCTTAAGGAAATTACGGTTTTTTTGAGTTTGTCTCTACTCGGGATTTTTCAGATAACAATTAGGGTTCTCGAATCAGCTGTTGCAATCTCTTATCCAAATGCAATTTAGAAGCTAATAACACCTAAAATAATTATATGTTTTTGCTAAACACCAAATTTGCTGTGAAGGAAATTGAAAGTGATCAGATTGAAAGAAGTAGAACTCTTATATATGGAACACAGAAACCAGTGTTTGCTTTGTAAGAGTAATAAATTTAGGAACTGCAGGTTGCTAGTAATAGGATATGACAGTAGTTTCCAGGCAAGTTGCTTACAAAAAATGCCCTTAAGGAATTACCTTCCGTACCCTATGGAAACTGTGGGCAAGCAAACAATTACAACTAAGTCTTTCAGAATCTTGAGTCTGAGTCCAGCATTTGGCTTCCAATGAGGAATTCTGCCTCAAAAATTATTGCATTAGATTAAGGGGCAGAAGGGTAAATAAACATCTGCTGTTGGCAGGAATTTGCATCACAAAACTGCCTGGTGGTGTGCTTCAGATTACAAAGTGCTTGTTCTCAGAAATAAACTTTTAATAGTGTGGACAAGGACATCTGCTTGTCTCTGCCATATTTAACAAACAGAAAATTGCTGTTTGGTGAAGTTATCACTTTGTGATACATAATATCACTCCTTTTATCCTGATTTCCAATTGTTGTCTTGAGGGAAAAAGAAATCATAAGACTTTAAATATATTTCATGTCTAATTGCTGTCTTAAAATTTTTATTTTCCTTATCAACTAGATTTGCAGTAGTAGCATAGTTCTAAAAATTACTTAGCGGGTTCTTTTTTAGGCTACCTCGTTCCATCTTTCTGTCACATCATGCTCTTTATCAATTTATTCTACTGTTTCCCTAGAGGGTGTTGACAGGGTTATTGTTAATTCCCACCATTATATATCACTTCAGAATATAAGGCTGCTGTTCTGCATCACAGAGTCTTTTCTCTGTCTCACTCTTCTTCCTTTTTGTCTGTCCTTGGTTTCACAGCTGATGATCTTTGTGTCCCTGAAGTCAAATATGTTTATCTTTTGTTTCACTGGATTTTCCACTCAAGTCATTACATTTTGGGGAAGTTGATTTTGTTTGGGGTTTCACCACTCTGTTTGGTTTACTCTAGATTTCACCCCACAGTTTATATTACAGTCACACGTTTAGACATATCTTAACTCTTGCAAGAGCAGCACAGCCAAAAGTAAGATCACTTACTTTTGGTCAGTAGTTGTGTGGAATTTTAGAAATCTTTTTTGAAAAGCAAAACTGAAATCATTTTAGTACAGGAAAGCATATCACCTTCAGCTCTTGTGATGTTCTTTTCTAGTTTGGTAATACTCTTTTTTTATTTTCTGTTTATCTAGTATTTTTATCTGATTTCATTACTTCACTAGTGAATTACAAAAATGTTAATATGAAACATCAAATCTTCTTTTCTTGTTTCTTTCTTTTCTTGAGTAGTTTATGTCTCCCTATCAGTTAATGAATTGATCAGTATTTATCACTAAGTGTTAAGTTATAAGTACAGGTTTTTTGTGAATCGGCAATTCTCCATTAGTTTGCCAAACACACACCACTTCTGTTCCTGGTATTATAGTCTAAAATTTCTTCTGGGCATGATGCTTCTCAGCAAGTTGAACAATTGGAATATTCTTATCTTCATGTAGTTCTTTTTTATGAAGCATTTTTATTCCAGCACTAATTATGCTTGTTTATCTTCTGTATATCTTCTTTATCTTGGCATTTAATTGCATGAAAACATAATCTATGTATTCCATTTTGCTTAATTTATGTTGAGTTGTTAGTTCTCACTAAAGGAATATGAGAAAAGTACTTAGTAAAATTTAGAGTTTAGAACATATGGAATTTATGAATTTACTCATGGTTCATAAATGGGATGAATAAAGATTTCATGAGTCACCATGCACCAGCTATCATAGAATGCTGACTTTTTTCTTTGAAATTTAATTTGATACACTTGTGTTACTGTCTGTCTCTCTATCTGTTTCTTATAACCTCTCTCATGTATCCAGACCATTAGCTTTTTATCTTTTTCAGCTCCTAGAACTCCCCCTCAAGAAGATAGAAAGAGTGCAGGCATTGGAGGAACCTCTGCCAAGCTGAAAATCTCCCAGATATGTAGCTTTTGCTTTTGTTCTTCAAACAGCTTTTTTATCCCTTATTCTATTGTATCTTTGGGGTTTTTTGATTGAAATCCCCAGCCAAATGCTTTTGGAAAATCTAAATATATCTCCTCTGAATTTGCCTTTATCTTGGTGGTAAAATTTTCAAAGGACTCTTGCAGTAAGACAAATGTTCTTTCCACTGTCCATATGAATTTGGAAAAACACTTCAGTTGTGCATGACTCCTATGAAAGTTTGAAAAACATACACATGTTATTGCGGCAGCTTTATACTGCAATCTTTTCAGGTAAAGCATCTTTGCTATAACAACATTCCATCTCTTCAAAATTCTCACTGAAACTACAGAATCTTTTGAGGATTTTCATCTGAAAAGCCATTAAGCTCTTTTCAAATGTTGAGAGAATTTATCACCTATAAAAAGCAATAAACTAATTCCTAAAATACAAAGTAGAAAAGGGATGCATAATAAATACTTTTCATAATGAGAAAAGAAAGAGAAGTGAGAGGCAGAGGAAAGGAGAAAGAGAAACAAGAAAAAGAGAATGATTTCATAATTTTTTGCTTTAAAGAAATTTGCATTCTGCTCATCTTGCAGTCTTCTGGATACTCAACCTCAAGACCTCTGAGAAGCTAAAAATGAAGAGTCATTTCATGTGCTCATTTCTTGAATTTCCTAAAAATAGAAAACACTGTGTTGATTTGTTCAGTAATGCCCATTAATGCTATCCTGAACTGTCATCAGATGATGGAAATTGTATACATGCCATCTGCATGGCTGCCCTGCATGGGGGTGAGGAGGGCATCTCACTGGATGCATTATCAGGGTGCACTATCTCAAAAAGAGTAGGTGTCCATAGGAAAAGTGACCTTTTTTCTCTAGAGGCTTGTAAGGGCAATTAGAGGTAAGTTTTTAAATGAATTTTGCAGCTTATTTCTATAGTTTTTCCTTTGTGCCACCACATCAGGGGGCACACTGAATTAAAATGTCAGTTGCTAACCTTTTGAACAGTCACTCTGTGAGCCTTTACCATTTAATGACAGGCATATGTAATTAGGTGCCTAAATTTCATGCACCTTTTCCCTAGAGGGAGGGCTTTTTCACTGGGACCACAAACAACTCTTCATTCTGGAGGCAGCAGAGCCCCAGGAAGAAATGTATTTCATTGTTTGGTTTCATGCCTTCTGACAAAACCAAAAAAAAACATGTTAGAGTACGAATGAAAATACTCCCTGCACACAGTCAGCTTTTAGCTTTACACCATGCAAAATAGAAGCTTACCTACAGAAAAAGCCACATTTCATCTCATGGATACAGTCTACCTGATTAGAAGCCCATTTAGCATTAGCAGGGAACTAGAAAAATTCTAACTCTATATGAAACTGTAAACTTCTCAAGAGGTGCCTCTTCCTTTGTCTAAGGAACAAGTGCATGGTCAGAAAAGAGTGCACCAAAACTAATTCTCCTTGTAGGATCATTTCCATTGTTTCTGTGCCAAGACAACTGAAGAAAGGCCACATGGAAATAGCAGGCTCTAAAAGGTGCTCTACTTCAGGACAGAGTAAACTTCATCCCCTAGATGACAAACATACTCTCTTGCCATCTTGAATCATGGAGAGCATTCACATGCACCTGAAGTCCATTATTACAATCCCCAATTTCAGTCCTTACTTTAGTTCCGTGTTTGTAGGGTGTTTATCTTGTAACCAGGTGATTTCAAATGTGTTTCAATGACATCAAAGATTGTGCACATACAAGAGGGGACATGGTAAAAAAAGTCTGGCCTGTTAAGCATCATTCAGGGAAGACTCAAAACAATGCGAACAAGCAAAGAGCAGACTAAGGTGCAAAGCAGTTACAGAAAACTGTGTGCACTCTAAGTGACATTTCATTGTGTAGGAAAAATTGACACATTTAATGTTACACTGGTTAGGTTTTATTGCATAAATGACAGCATTGCTTAGCATTAGTATAGGTTCTAGCTTCCCTGGAACAATCTCCAAGTCAGTCAGCAATAGCTGTGTACTCTTGCTGTTGTTAAACATGTTAAACACCTCTTTTTCATATAATTCTACATTTATTTACTGCACACCCAAACACAAATGTGTGTCAGTTTTAGCTGGTGATTTTGTCATGGTGGTGATTCAAGAAACTTCTAGTATTTTGCCTTCAACCATGCAGAAGTTGGTTTATCTACAGAAAAATTCTCTTAAGACCATAATCCTGCATGCCTTTTTAGAATTGTAAATATGCTGGTTTAATTACACTGTATCTCATTTCTTAGTAAAAAGTTTCCTTGTAATTACAGATACCGACTACAATTTTTAACACCTCCAGTTTGAAACCAGAGTTGCACTCAAGAGAGAGATGGTGATTATTTTTTATTGCCCCTGACAGTGGCTGCATGAAATACCAGATCCAGTAGCATGCACTTTGTCTATACAAGAGTTAGCAAGCTCTTTGGAAAAGGACATTCATATGCTGAACCACAAACATTTCCACTCATCTTTTAGCTCATGAATTATGAGGAAGCTCACCTGCTCACCTGCATTGGCAATTTTATTACAGTGAAGAGATCAACTCAGGATTAATGCCTCTTGGATTTGGCAATAGTCTCCCACAATGTGATATTGCAGGTCGTGCCTTTGACAAGAGGACTAATTACATTGCTCCTGAGAAGATGTGTCTGTATTTGTGTTTTTTCATTAGACTACCTCCTAAGCCATTTTTCAGTTAGCTTACAGTACTTTGCTATGATTTTTTTATTCAGAACAAAAAGCAACTTTTCTTGAATTAGATTGTTCTCACGTTACCCCAAGCATCAAAAAGACAGAACTACTTTTATTTCAGATGGCTAAAAATTCCACCCCCACATACATCTTCAAAGATTAAAGGGAGGAAACATGACTAAAGAAATGGTTTTACCTTGGATACAGACCAGGCCTCCAGCAGTACAGATTTCATTCCAAAAGAAAGGGATCAGAATGTTAATGTATATACAATTGGGGAAATAACATTGCGGTGTTATAGCCCCCATAATTCAACTTGCCCAACATTTCTTCATTGTGCTAGAGGAAACAGATTGTCAGAGAGAAGTAAATAAAGTTATATGTTAATACAAGTCTAAATTATAAGGCAGAGCATGAGTAATTCTTCTAGTTAAACTGGCTGGGTAAAAACTTATTGGTGCTGTCAGTCTTCATGCTTCAGGATGCACATTGATCACTCAAAAGGTCGGGAAAAAAAATCGTCCCTTTGCAGCCCATTCATTCCCTCTGCAGGTTTGTTGATTGAGAGTGTATCGACTGTTTTAATCCTGGTTTATTTGCTTTTGCCTGTTGTTGACTCCCACTGAAGACCACATGAAATATTACCTAAGCCTGATAAAATTATTCCTAGTCATATCTACAGCAAGCAGTAGTGAGGAATTCTGTGGCTACGTGTGAACTTATTAGCATCTTTTTTGTTTCCTGATTTCCTGAAAAAGAGGTGTGTCAGATCTCAGCCTTCCAAAGATTAAATTGTCATTAAGCTACATGCTATAAACAAGACAGAGGGTTGCCAGCCAATATGCTGTTAATTGAAATCCTGATTTTTTCTATGACAGTCAGAGAAAGGCAAAAGCATCCAGCTTCACCTACAGCTTTTTCAAACTACAAGCAGGATCTTGCACAAGAAAATGGTCCTTTCTTGAGAATTTGGTCCTAAAACCAGAACTGTGAACTATGATGTTTTCTCTTAGAAGTATATTCCCCATAAACGTGATTTAACAATTTGTCCTGGGTTCCTGTGACTTTATTTATTATGGCAGTGGTTTGTAGAGGAATTTAATGACAACCTTCCAGATAGATTAACATTTGTGCTGCTAAAGGGGCATGAGGAAGCTCTCTGTCTCCATGGCCCTGCTCAGCTACAGACAGTGATTCAGAACATAGTCCAGAAATATCCATGTAATACCTCTTTCATGCTCCCCAGATATGGAGGTGTAAGTCAATCTTGAACACAGGAGTGATCCTAAACCTGCTACTTAAAAAACATTTTTTAAAACAGAGTCTTACAATATTGTGCTATCATTGAGCATTGAAAGCGGTTGTGTATAAATACGAAATTACCAGATTTCTTGTAAACTGGGGGGGAGGGCTGTCCTCAGCTAGATGCCAGTTGCCCACCAAAGCCCATTTATTACTTTCCTTCCTCAGCTGGTCACAGGGAAAGAAAAATATAACGAAAAGTTCATGGACTGAGATAAGGACATGGAGAGATCATTCGCTAATTACTGTCACAGGTAAACCAGACTTGACTTGAGGAAATTAATTTAATTTATTATCAATCAAATCAGTCAGATAATGAGAAATAAAATCAAATCTTAGGACACCTTCCTCCCACAGTTCCATTTTTCCAGTGCTCAACTTCACTTCCAGTTTCTCTACCTCCATCTTGGAGCCAGCTGGCACTGGGTCTGTCACACATAAGGACAATGGGAAAGCTTCTAGCAGGTTCCTGCAGCAGTCACCCATGTAGCCTCCCTGCTACCAAAGCCTTTCCATGCAAACCCATAATAAAAGACTGTGCTGCGGCAGGAAAAGTAGCAGGGATGAGCCCTGGCATAGATGGGCTTTCAATGGCTTAAAGCCAGTAATACTCTTAACACGGTGACTGAGCACTCTAAATCTCTGGCCTGGGATATTGTTTGCCTTAATTACTTGTGGATCATCTGTCTTAAAGTGCTGACTCATTCTTGAAAACATGTTGTTGGTGATGCAGTGAAAGTCAACCTACAAACCTGCTAGAGAAGTTCTCACTTACAAACACATGCAAAAATCTAATAATATTTATTTTATATCATAGAATAATATCAATCCTTCTAGATAGTAGGCTTATATTTCCCTTTCTCCCACTCACCTTCTCTGAAAGGAAAAAAAAAGAACAGAAAGNNATATAGTATAGTATATATGAGGTGAACAAATCTATTATGTATTAAGTTTCAGAAATGGAAATTTGACAGCCCGAGGCTAATTTGCAGAATTGCAGAGAAATACAGGAAAAGTAATTTCCTGAAAATAGTGTGAGTTTAACACCCTAAAACCAAGAGGGCAAAGCACAAGGAGAAAATAAGTCAAAGTTGAGAAGGTATTTGTAGGTTATATTCATGAATTTGTTGTAGCACTTCACTGTAGTGAAGAATGGGTCTTTCAGAGTATAAAGAGTATCAAAAGAGCATCTAATATAATTTTTCATTGAACAAAAGAAGTCTGCATCAATTTATGACACCTTTGGTGGAGAAGGAGGGGGACTTTCAAATTAAGGAGCAGTTTCTATAATAGCAGTATGGGTGGATAATTAGGAATTAGCAGTCAATTTAAGAGCAGAATAATCTTGAGCTGATTGAGAGCAAAATAATTTCCTTCCATTTAACTAAAGTTTTGAGTGCTTAAAGCATGCAACTGGTTTTTTGTAAGGAGTATGAAGTCTGGCATTGAGCAAGCCATTAAAGGTGTAGGTCATTTATCATCAGACCTTGGAACTTACCCATTTTGGGCTGATATTGCAGGAGGTTGTTTGGGTTTCAGTCCTTTTGGTCAAAAGGAACCACTCTTACCTGTACAAATTAAATTTTGTTCCATCTTTTTCATACAGATAAATACATCTTTTCACACAAATAAAATAACTGTCAAGAGGCAGCATGGTTGATAGAACTGGAATACAAGTATTACCTGGCCTGAATTTATAGATGCTACCAAATCATGTTACAAATGAAATTGCCTGCTAGCAGGTGCAAGTAAAAGTAGAGTCCACACACAGTAATTCATGCTGCTAAGCCAGTTACATCTCATGAGGACACTTCTGTTTTACACTAAAATTTTTATTTTATTCACCAAGCATTCACCATATCACAAGTTCTCTATACTACTTGATCCTAATCTGTCATTAATTACTGCTTGGGCTGTATTCTAGTTGTCCTATAAATGATTAATACCTCTAAAATATCCACAAAGGGTTATGCTGGAAACACTAACTTTTCAAAATTACTGAATAAATCTCTCCAGGTACACTAACCACTACAATACTTATATTTGCTGATTTTTTGTGAAGTTCTTTTAGTGCTAATGCTTCTGTCTTTATATGTTTAAAATGTATGCCTAACATTGTGACTTGCCTAAGCCACAACCACATGTTCACAGCTGACAATCAAGTCTACGAACACTTAGGTCAGCTGATCACTACCTGTGCTATTGTGTGCGAAAAAATTAACATAAAATTTAACTGTCCTATGTTCCCTTAGCAGTTCCTGTTACCCTAAAGCTGGCATTTTAACTCCACTTTCTTTGCTTAGCTATTTGCACATAGCTTTTCTCTCATTTTTATGTTTCAAGCCATGCAATCCCTGGCATTTTGGCAGACTAAAAGACAATAGCAATTTTGATTATTGCTAGGCTCAGGCTCATTCTTTGTGTAAATTTGCCTAAGTAATATTAAGTTGCTGGTTATCTGGCAATTTTGCATGCACTGAAGATCAGCCATTTAATATGTCAGATGGAATATTGTAGAATAGGTTTGATGGATAGTTTGCAAAATACATATTATCCCTGTTTCAGGGCTAGCTGAAATGTCTGCTAATCATGCATTATCTCATGCTTTACCTCATTTTCATGCATTCAGATTGGTAGTACATTACTTTTAACACTTCTCATCATGCCTGAATGGTAACAATAATAGCTTTGGTATTGCTTTATTTCTGTACAAATGTGATGCTGAGAGCTGGACTAAGTCACAACTGTCTTGATCTTTTCTTTCCTTAGAAAGTATGATCTCAATTCCTTTCCTGTCTCTGTAATCATCTGTTTGGCCTTGTTGTTATTAGCTATGTCTACACACTTGAGGGAAATAACATAGCTAAGGCTTATGTAAGCTGACCTGAGAACTTAGTGTGGTCATCAGAGGTGAAGAGGATCACGTAATGCCGTTCCTCCTGCTGCCCCCTTCTGATCCATTAGTAGCATCTTACACTTCAGGCGCTCCTTCTTTTGTTGTCTTACATCTTCTTCAATTGTGGGGAGTTCTGGTTCATATTGTGTTTGCTTTAAGCTACAAGCTTGCCTATCACCTTCTGTGAGCTAATAACTCTTCATTTACCATGACTTCTATACATGACACGGAGACCCAGAGACTTTTTCAGCTGCTCTGATTTGATCACAGGTGATAGTCAACTTGCTTTTACTGCAAAGTTACAGCACTATATATGAATGCATCATAAAACCATTGTTCCAGGGCATCTGCACTGGTAAGTGACAATACACGTGGATGGAAGATAATCAATGCCAATTACTCTGTGAAAAAGCCTCTACTGTTCTCAAACAGTAACTGCACTGTAATAAAGGCCAGATACTAGCTCTGTTCTCCTGAAATACAGTTCTCAAAGTATACACTAAGATAAAGCTGGTTATAATAAACCAAATATCCACAAGCAAGTGTGAAATTACCCACTCACTTTTCAGTAGGCAGTAAAACAGGGCAGTTGAAGCACTTATGTGCTATAGATAAATGACAGGAAATTGTCAGCTAGTACAAATCTATAACTCTCGTCAAACAGGGGATTTAGCTTCTGTCTCCAATAGACAGCCTGCATCCGGGTGCCTTCCCTGCAAAACCAGTCTTGTTTCTGCTTTTTCCTTTTTCGACTTTGCATAGAAGGAGAGAATGACAGAAGAGGCTGACCAGCTGACCTGCTGATTTGACTGCTTTGGGCTGCAGATTGGGATATTTGATCTTCAACTCAGATTTTTACAGCAGCTATTAACGGTGTTCTTCCACTAGCATCAGCCCAACCTTGAAGGTCTGCATAGCTGCTTATGGTGGTTTCTTAGTAGCTGTCAGGATGTAGGCTAATTGATGATAACTAAGACAGAGAAAGAGCTTGCAGAAAACTCAGTCTTTTTCAGCAACTCCAGTAAAACATTTTGTGTGTGCACATATAGTTCTTTGTTCTGAACTGAGTACCCACTAGCTTCTTGCTCACACCCCCACCCACCTCCATCTTTCAAGAGGTGGTGGAGACAATGGCAAAAGAAAGAAAAACTCATGGTTCAAAATAAAAAAGGTTTTGAAATCTGCTTCATAATAATAACAATGGGATAGTGCCTGAAAATGTATTGGATTGAAAAAAAAAAACCAAACAACTAGCTAGGAAATATTTATAGTACAGAACTGTTGTTTAGAACCCATTGGCATCAATGTACTTATTTCTCATGAAAATAACAGCAAAGGTAAAGTAGGATGCAAATGCATCTGATGAACCAATAGCATCTGACTCCCGTTAGTTATATCCATGTCTCTATCAAAATTTAGGTAGTTTAACATGTATAAAACTTGACTTTACTGTAAATTAAATTTTCTAGACTCTGCTTCAGGATGAGACTGAAGACTTCTGCATGAGGAAAGTTCGATTTTATGACAGGGGAATATTTCTGCTCTGAGAAGCAGTTTAATTTGTATTTGTTAGATTTTATTGCTTTTGGCTGATTTTTAAGAAAACTAATAATGTAACAGGACTAAAACTAGTGTGTCATGTGGAACTGCAACTAACCAACGTGAATGCCATCTGCTTGTTACTGATTATTTACCTTGCAGAAAAGTCATCCTGAAGAGCCTTTTGTTCTGCTTGCACTCAATACAGAGAAATATGATTCTTCAGTGTAAGCTCTTTTAAAGAAATGGTTTCTAATATTTTTTAAATTGTGAGCATGTATATCTTTATTAAAGGTAGATATGCTTAAAAGTTCTTTACAGATACCACCTTCACATAATTCAGCTGATATACTCAGCTAGGTCTGCAGGCTTAAAGAGCAGTGAAAATGTTACAACATACTTGATGGAAACATCAAACATATTTGATGGAAAGGAAGTAGCTTGCTGCTGCTAACCTAGACAGGTGAGAAGAGTAACCATGCTATTTGAAATAGCAGCAGCTAGTGATGCAGAACATAATTCAATGTATAACACAGATCATTCCATAGAAAAGAATGTGTTAAAAACTGTCTAATCACATCCTCAGGTTTCAGCGTTGAGATTTTCTCAGGAGAATTATGTCTGATGTCTTGTATTCATGCTTTATTTTTGGTGGCTGCATTGCCATTAAATGTATTTCATAAGTCTTATACACCAAACCAACTGCTCAAAACCAGTTTCCAAAATAATTTCAAATTGGGTTTGTTTTTCATTAAATGTGCACATGGATAAATTGGGACCATCTTCAGTATGACATTTCATTTACAAAATGTAAATATCATTGTATTAGTACTATCTGAGAATTACATGATCAGGAGTATCCTCCTGAGGCATGTAATCCTCCCACTTCCTCATCCCTGAGTTAACTGTCATATAACTCTGTTTGTAAACCAATTAATATTCATCCTTTAGTGGTGTAAATAATCAGCATTTACCAATAATCTCCTTTTACCAAAAGCAAGAGAAAATATTCAGCTTGCTTTCAAGCTTTTCCTAGGTTTGAGTGTGGTCTTAATTGAGTCTTATGTAGGAAGTTTTGCCTTCCATGCCCATTGAAAAGATTCCTTTACCCTTTTAAAGACTGAAATAATAATTCCAGTCGATTTTGAGAAACTAATAATTTTAGTTTTGACATTTTTCTGTAAATAAATGCCTCTTTATGCAAATTATATCTATAGAATTCTTGTTTATTCTCGTTCTTCTTAATTTCCTAGTGCTTTCTCTGATAAAAATAGAGTTAATCTGACATCATTCATGAAAACATAGCCTGAATTATTTTCAGAAAGAAAACTTTAAAAGCGATGATTAAGTACCTATTCCCCAAGTAGCCAAAAACCAAAAAGAGTTCTTCTAAGACCCTGCTGTTCACCCAGTACATTAAAGTCAAGGACTTGTCCAAGGTTTCAGATTCCTTAATCATGCCAGCTTAGCGTCACTTGCACATTTTTAGCATGTAGTTAGACCAGTGTAATTACTACTTTATGCAGCTGGGAGAAAAATGTACGTGCCACTGTAGCTGCTGAACTCCAGTGTGCCAAACCCAGCACGTAGTCTTGCAAAGCTGGGAAACAACATCTGCTCTCATGAATTTGCTATAATAAGACTGCCTAGACTGGGGTTGCTGGATGCCTGACCCAGGTCTTGACAGGATGGTTAAATGCAATGTAGCAGTCAGACAACTGTCTTGGCTTTGTTGGACAAATGACTTTAAAGACATGTAGAGTGTTGCCATCCAGAGGCATGATGCATGGAAAAGGCACTTCAGTAACACCAATGTAGGTATTAAAAAAATGCTGTATCAGATTAAGGTAGTATCTGTACAAATATTTTTTCCTGCAGTACCACTGTCATTTACATTTATGTGGTATCTTGCACTGCTGTCGTGTGCATTATGACTTCCTGCCCTTTAGAGTACGTATCACAGCTGGGAACTGTTGCTTTGAGTTTTCTTATGTGCTTCTCTTAAAACTCAGTGAGAGAAAGTCACTGAATAAAGTTTTATTTTTAGACTATTTCTCAAAGTAATTTTTTTTGAGAGAGAGCAAGTCAGAATACTGACTTGTCAGTACTCAAATACTAGATATTTTATTGTAAAATATTCTATATTTTATTAAAATTCCAAAATCCATACTACCATCTGTTTCTTTAAATTTTTAGTCTGTTTCCTATCTTCCTTATATCTCTGCAAAGTACCTACTCACCTGTCATTTGTTTCATTTTTGCACATTTGAGCTAATGAAGTCCTAAAGTTTTACTCTACTGATCACTTCTTATTTGCTCTTTAGTAAAACTTACAACTCTTAACACACTTGTCTTCCTACTCCAAAAGTACTTGTCTCTAGTTGAAAAGATCGAGAAATGCCTTCTGCTCATCCCTGTCTGATATTATCAAGCTACAGCTGGCAAAGGAGTTCATTTAATCAATATTTTTCTAGCTTAGACTGTGCGTATCACACTCTATCCTATAGTCAGGCTGCCAAAGAGACCGTGCTTTCCCAAGCAATACGTACACTAGCTCCCAAAACAAAAGCAGATATTTAGTACCTGAGTTACTTCACTTCTTCCAAACTCTTACAACCCTTTCCCTTCTTGAGAGGCAGACATCACTTGGAAGGGCACAGACCTGTCTGACTCCATTTTCAAGCCTTTCTGACAGCCCTTTGTTTTCAGTCTGCTCTGTAACTCTAAATGCACTTTTCCTGTCCCCTAGTTAAAGAGGCTGGGCCGGCCATCACTTTCTTCCTGCTTCCACGACTAAGTGAGCTTTTTGTTTCTGCTGGCCCTCAAGACAGAGGAGGTTGCAACTCATTCCACAGCACTGGCTCAAAAGTAAGAACAGTGTGGTCTCTCCGATTTCAGTTTTCGGTGTGACACTTACCATGGCAGCTTTAACATGTTAACTGTTAAGAAGGTGATAGGAAGGGTACCTCCAGCTTTAATTAGAGTATTGAAGAAATCCATACCATACGAGAAGATGATGTAGTGACAACGTTCATGGGCTCTTCCCTCTCCATTTACAAAAGGACGCTGGAAATGCTAACTTCTAGTTTAAAGTAAGCATTTCTACAACAAATACCTAAGCAATCCCACTGTGTTCATCTTGCATAAAAGCAGGTCTGAATCCAGTTTCAGTCTGTGCTTCAGAGCCCTTTTCAGAAGCAACAAACAAATTTTGAACACTACAAAATACTCAGAACATAATGAGCATCTGTTCAGCTTTTCACCAGTCTAGGACATGCCCCCTTGCAGTTTTCCTTAAGCTGAAATTTTCAGGAGAACATAAATCATCTGAAGTGTGAGACTTGTAAGATTATGCTTGAGTAAGAATTACCATTTTGAGAAGGCCAACCAAATTCTGCGTTGCATCAGGAGGAGTGTGACCAGCAGGTCCAGAGAGGTGATTTTACCCCTCTACTCAGCACTGGTNGATGGTCAAAGGGCTGGAGCAACTGCCCTATGAAGACAGGCTGAAGGAGTTGGGGTTGTTCAGCCTGGAGAAGAGAAGGCTCAGAGGGGACCTCATAGTAACTTATCAGTACCTGAGGGGGTCCTACAGAAAGGCAGGGGAAGGAATTTTTAACATAATATCGGATGGGAGGACTAGAAACAATGGATGGAAATTGGAGGGGGGTAGATTTAGACTTGACATAAGAAAGAAATTCTTTACAGTGAGGGTGGTGAAGCACTGGAACCGGTTGCCCCGAGAAGTTGTGGATGTCCCCTCTCTGGAGGTGTTCAAGAATAGGCTGGACAAGGCACTGAGCAGCCTGATCTAGTGGGAGGTGTCCCTGCCTATAGCAGGGGGGTTGGAACTCGATGATCTTTGAGGTCCCTTCCAACTCAAACTATTCTATGATTCTATGATTCGAAGTTGGCTCCACTGTGTTGTTTGTTTATGTTAGAGCAATGTTATTGAGCTGCATTAGCAGCAATTTGAAGTACAGAATGAAGCAGAAAGATTCATCCTTTCCTGGGCTGAATTCCCATTTTACAACATTACATAACTCTAATCCTGGTTTCAGTGCTTCAGCAGGATGAAAGTGGCAGGTATTTGGCTCTTTTCCTGTCACATCACCATAGTATAATGGTGGATTTAGAAGGGTGAAGTGAGGATTTTCATCTCTTACTACCTCTTATGTAGCTCTCTGAAGCCAGTAATAGCCATGCTCCCTGAGGGTGTTCAAGGCTGGTTTTCAGGGACTGAAAGACTGTTCCTTCTTCTGGACAGTGAGTTAAATTAAAAATAAAGCTGCAACTAGTTTTTCTTCAGACGAGGAAGGAAATCTTTGGTTTAGTGCTGAACTTGGTGGTCAGGAAATTGCATGAATTGATAACATAAATTTTTGGCAAATGTTCTATTTCTACCTGATTTGGAGGAGGAATAGTGGTTTGAGTGACTTTCAAACATTGTGCTTAGAATTTAAAGTATATGTACTATGGCAACAGTGATATCCAAGCATTCTTTGCAATTCTCTATAACTTTTTACTGCATTTTTAATTTCATTTGTCACACACTACATGTTTCAGATAGGGAGTTAAATAGCAGGTTCACTTGCAGATTTGGCTTCTGAGACTGTCTGCTCTGTAGTAAAAAAGCAAAGTGCTTTGTCAGGTTATGAAAACAGAAGCAAAAATATTTTCAGAAATTTTCAGGCCATTTTTTTCCTGAAATATAATGGGTTGCTGTTTGAGGCAAATGACAATACTAGGGACATATTCCATACTCCTCAGACTTTGATCATTAAAACCAAGAAGATCTAGGACAGGCATAAAGAACAGAAGGTCCCATAGTAGACTTCTGCCCTCCAAGAGGAATTTACATTGAATAACACTGAAAAAAACACAGCTTAGTAGATTCTTCTTAAATAAAAAAAAAAATAAAGGCAGGAGCTAAGAATTGAGTAAATAAAATTTAAACAGACTTGGTGTTTAAGGTTTATCAACTTGTGAAGTGAAAAAGTAGAGAGATGAAGAGCATTAAAGATTTTTCTTAGCAAAATTATCACATTCCTGTTTCAATGAAAATAGTTGCTGTAGCCGGCTACATCCTTAAGGCTGTAATGTCATTGCTCTAAGTCCTTTTCTGGGAGGAGAAAAACAATTCTTAATTTAGAAGAAATGTTGAAATCACTCAAAATCATTTTAATAACTTTGAACAAGGAAAAAACTGTCATGCTTTGATTTTGTTATTCTTTTATTCAGTTGATGCAGTTTGTAAGATCATGAGGATGCTGGAGTTTAACTGATGCCGCATTAAACAGTCTCTTCAGATGTGTGCTGTAAGCATGATACAGCAGCCTTAGAATTATCATGGGCCTAAAACTGAGTAGATCAGATGTCCAACAAAATTGCCAGTGGTTCCCTAAGGTGACTTTTCTGTCAATGGGGAGAAATGCACAAACCTCAGCCTTTCATCTCTGCTCTGTGGGAAAGTGTAGCTGACTCAAGGTCAGAAGTACAGGCATCTGAACTGCCACCAGTGCATTGATTTGCATTCATCTTAAGTTGTTCAACTCAAGCAGGGTTATAGGGCAATGTAGACTGGGCAACATGAATATTCTGTCTGAAAGATCTTCCTTTATTCCCTCTCTCTGTCACTACTCTTTTACTCTTTATAAAATTCACAACCACCATGTATGAACCAGTGATATGAGTAAATGCCACTGTAGGTTGTTCAATGGAAGCTATTGCATCCCTACAGCAGAAGGTAGCTCTGCAATATCCCTTCCAAGGACAGAGCAGGTGGAGTGGGAGGGAACTTCATCCCTGAGATGCCAACTGACTAAGTCCAGTATCAGATTTGCATGTGCTATTTCTGACTCCAGTGTGCTTTCACTGCAGCTCTGAGACAAATCTCCTTCTGTGCCACAGCTTCTTATCTGAAATACAAGGAAACATTTTGTAAAGCATGGACTTTTTCCATCATTACTGTGAAATTAAATTAAAAGAAAAAAAAAGCTTTCTGTTCTTCTGCTGGCACTGTGTGGAAGATACATCAATGGCATTGGATAACACAGTGAATAACACATAGTGTTATCCACATAATTGGATAACACATAGTGAAGACACACTGCATAGCCCAAAGAGTTGGCCTGCTGTCCAGTTCTTTAAAATTAAACACTGCAAATTACACATGATGGTTGCCACATGGTTTCCACAGTTGAAAAAAGAGAATTAATATTCATAAAGTTGAGAAGATCTCTATTATTTAAAAGTGTACAACATCGGAAACTGCCCACCAAGTTAGCTTTCTGCTAGCTTTTCTAATGGGATGCTCTGCTCTCAAGTCGCCTAAGTGCACTTTGCTTATATGAGGCATTTTGCTGATCTTTTCTTAATCTTAAAAGGGGGATTATCTTGTTCTCTTTAATACTTCCAGAAAATAGATGTAGGCAGGGTTCCCATTTCATTGGAAACTGTGCAAGCCAACACCAGCAGGACACAGGAACAACCACAAAACCACAGATAAAGTACAAAGAGTCAATTTTATCTCACTATCTTGCTAACTAGGGTGACCCAACAGATGATAGAACAAGAGGAAACAGCCTCATGTTGCATCAGGGGAAATTTAGACTGGATGTTAGGAGCAATTTTTACACTGAAAGTTTTATTAAGCACTGGGACAGGCTGCCCAAGGAAATGGTTGAGGCACTATCCCTGGAGTTATTTAAGAGATGGGCAGAAAAGATACTTAGGTGATTTAGTGATGATTCTTGTCAGAAGGGGATTGATGGTTGGACACAATCTGAAAGGTCTCTTCCAACCCAGATGATTCTATTACTCTGTGTGACTCTGAAGCAGAACCTGAGCAGAAGTGCGTGAGCAGACCACCATGGAGCTTGAGAGCTCTTGCTGGAAATTTTTTTATGTTATTGCTTGTGTATCAGGGATTCAAGTAGGCGCTTCCACTTTGCTTTGATCTTCTATTACAGCAGGGCAGGAGCAATATAGAGGGTGCTGACATGTGGAATCCAGGGACTCTAGGGTTGTCTCTGACTGATCCACCACAGGGCACAGCTGGCACACAATGGTGGGATCTCTTGGAAAGCATGTATCAGAAATGGCAAAATGCTGCTCAGTCACAGAAGATTATGAGGAACAGCCTTTCAGGCACTAAAGTCAGAGGAAGAGGTGAGGAGGTTCTCCAGACATGAACAAAGATATTTCCCTGCAGCCTCTGAAGCAGACCATGCTGCTGAAGGCATTCACACTGCAGCCTATGGAGCGAACCATGTTGAAGGAGGTGGACATGCCCTGAAGGAGCTGAGGCCTATAGAGACCCAACACTAGAGCAGGTTTATCCTGAAGGACTGCAAAGGAGTCACTCTGGAGAATGAGAAAATCAGATGGTGAGGATAGAGAGGCAGAAGAACTGTTATGGACTGATCACAGGGGAGAGGGGAAGTAGAAGAGTTGGGGATGAGACAGCGAAGTTACATGTGAGATAAAAGGGGGGCAGTGGGGAAGGTAATTTCTATTTATCTTTCTTTCTCAGCATAGTATTCTATTTCAATTGAGAACATTAAATTAATTTTCTCCAAGTCAAGTCTGTTGTCCTCAGGACAATAATTAGTAAGCAATCTCCCTGTCTTTATCTCAACCTGTGAGCTTTTCTATCTTATTTTCTCCCCCATCCAGCTGAGGAGAAGAAATGAGTGAGGGGTTGTGTGGGCACCTGGCAGCTGGCCAAGGTCAACACACTGAAGTAATTTACAACAGAAACAGGTATGCTTGGAGTCTTGGTAAGTATAGCTAGTCAGCTTAACTATTTTTACTAGTCCATGCTACATGAGCTTGGTTGGTATTTTTGTCTCCATGGACACAATGTTACCTGCTTGTTGCTAAAACTTTGCAGACATACAGTGAACCCCTAAGTTCACCTGGCAGGATTACAAGTGCTGTTCAGAGAAGCTACAACTCACTCTACCCCTGGTTAATAAGCTGCTTTTCTCTGCCTTCTGCATATCGCTAATCCAATTTAGAAATGGAATAGCTTCCAGACACCTTTAATGTGAAAGGCAAAGATCAGATATTCTCACACAAAGAGAGTCCTTCCCCATCAAGGACTCAAGAAACATATAGACTTACTTTCAGGAATATTTTCATATTTTGCATGATGTCTCACAGCATCAGAAGAGTTTACTACCTATGTGTGTTTACTGGGAGCTTGTTTTACTGTCAGATGCCAGAGGCTGGTTGTCCAAAGTGCACATTCACATTCTCTGAGTTTTGAGGCAGAACAAGGTTCAGGTTTTCAAACTTTTCCAAAAACAGATATACAGAATTAAACAGCTTATTATAATGCTTCTGGTGAACTCCATTTTAGATTAAAAGATTTTGTATAGAGGAAAGGTTTATCAGTTGTCCATGCGTTCTTTTCTCTAGTACTGCATTTTTAAAAAATTCTTAATGTCACCTTTAAGGTACAGGAGAATAACTCAGCTGTCAAAATATTGCTAAACAACAGGTGACAGTAAAGTGTTTATTTGCTCATTTAGGGCTTCCATACCCTCCTGAATTTAATTAGTATTATCTCCTTTCTTTATTTGCTTTTTTCATCTGTTGTTCCTTTACAAACTTCTCTTGACTCCTTTTATACATGCACATCATACTCACCTCTTGAATGTAAACGCTAATTACTTTTCCTTCTAAATCAGAACAACCAGAGGTTCCTCCTGAGCAATTAAAGAAGCCACATTCATGCTACATCCCACTACAAAAGATTATCTAAAATTAATTTCTGTTCCAATATTATGTGCCAGTACATAGGTGCACTAATTCTTCATGGATGTTACTTTCCAAAGCAAAGAGCATTCTTTGGTTTATTTCCTTTAATTTACTAACAAAGTTGTATTTAATACTCTAGAGAGACTTCACATGAAGTAGTGAAAAATGTGAAATTCAGAAAAAGTGAGCTTGACTTTCTCTTTCAATTTTGTGGCAGTTAAGCCTCCCAAAAAGTTAATACATAAACAACTTAGTACATTTTAATGGTTATTGTGAATACTGCTTTAGGTTGTAATACACTCCTTTTTTTGCTAACATGCTGGCATATTTAGTCTCAATCTTATTAGTCCAAAAAGAGGGTGGTTATCTTTGAGTAAATCTTCAGATTTAGAGGAATTTCTCTGGAAGTATATCTTCTGTCTTAAATAAATCACAGCAACAAAATTATTTTTAAGAACTGTGAGAGAAGAAATATTAATCTCATAATGGCTACTTTTCCAGGCTCGTGCAAAAAGCACTTGTTGTCATAATCATAGAATCGCAGAATAGTTTGGGTTGGAAGGGTCCTTAAAGATCATCGAGTTCCAACCCCTCTGCCATAGGCAGGGACACCTCCCACTAGATCAGGCTGCTCAGTGCCTTGTCCAGCCTAGTCTTGAACACCTCCAGGGAGGGGGCATCCACAACTTCTCAGGGCAACCGGTTCCAGTGCTTCACCACCCTCACTGTAAAGAATTTCTTTCTTATGTCTAGTCTAAATCTACCCCCCTCCAATTTCCATCCATTGTTTCTAGTCCTCCCATCCGATATTACGTTAAAAACTCCTTCCCCTGCCTTTCTGTAGGACCCCCTCATGTACTGATAAGTTACTATGAGGTCCCCTCTGAGCCTTCTCTTCTCCAGGCTGAACAACCCCAACTCGTTCAGCCTGTCTTCATGGCGCAGTTGCTCCAGCCCTTTGACCATCTTCATGGCCCTTCTCTGGACCCTCTCCAATAGTTCAGTGTCCTTCCTGTGTTGAGAAAAAATAGTTCATGTATTTCATTGTGACCTGCTTTCCAACGATTGGGCCTTATTTAGTAAGTAAATGATTTTGGAATACTTAGAATATTTTTCCCCTTTTGTGTCAGCTATGGAAAAGAATTGGTACAACCTTCATGTTCATTGTTAAACTTCTTAATGGAGAGAAGAAATTCTCTAATGTGTATTTTCATCACTTTTTCAGATTGAAACACAGAGGGATACTCTTTGCTAATACTCACTGAAAACGTACTTGAATAAATGTTATGACTACTGATTTTTTCGTATCTTAATTTTTTACAAGAAGTACAGCTTCTTGAAGTACAGACAAGTTTGCTGCACAGGCAGTGCTGAATAACACAGTGGTGATGAAATTCATCCTGAGGAATATAAAGTATGAAAGGTCAAAAGATTTTCCTGCATCTTTCTTTTAAACTAAACTTCGTACTGGTATTTTTCCTTTTTTATTTTACATCTCAGGATGTAATATGAATGCTGATAAAATTAAAATGCTGATAAGATAAAAAGGTACCAGTTTTCTTTGTCCTATCCTATAAAAAGATCTTGCTCTCAACTTCTCAAGAAGAGGGAAAAGCTAAAACAAGATTTTTTGAGTCTGACTCAATAAGATGAAAAATGGTATTATGGTTATCAACAGTCTGGCAAATTTTCAGAAAAACCTTTTTGGATGTGCTACAAAGTAAGTTACTGTAATCACCTAAGTCCATTCTGCATCAGTTGCTGTTGATCAGACTTGAACCTTACAGTTCATTTCTCTCATGTCCTCCATGATGGGCTATTAATCATGATGGGTCATTAGTAGTAATTCTCTAGATGCAGACAAATATTTATAGGAATTCTTGGTAGAAAACATACATACAGGGAATGTAAGCTTGCCTTTATTCAGGACATAAGAATAAGCACTCTTTTTTTAATTTAAAGACTATTTCATTCCATTTAAAAATACATACATAAATGCTGTCCCTCATTTGCTGCATCTACAAAGCACAGTATGACAGCAAACCACAGCAAGCTGTAAACTGCAAACACAGTTGTTCAAGGAAAACTTAGTAGGCTGAGGGGAAAAACGGTAGAATTACTTCAGGGCCCCCAGAAGGTAAATTACATTGGATGTCAAGTATTTATTGTTACTCAGACAAAGAAACAAAACATGGCCTGATCCAGGCTTACAGTTAGTTACATGTCCATCTATAAGCATAGATGCATATAAATAGATGTCCATTCATATATAGTTTTTGTAGTCTGGGGGATATGTCCTTGTGCACTGGAGCTGAGTCTGCTCCTGCTTCCCACTGAGTCCCTCTACACCCAGGTGCTCAGAGAGAACACAGGGCTTTATGTGTTGTGAATTCCTGTGCATCTGAGACAGGATCTTTGAAATAGATTGCTCTTCATTTGTCAGTCTAAGCACCTGTTGGATGACTATAAGCCAATTAAACACTCTTTGGGTTGTGTCTGGTGTATAAAAATAGTCCTAATTCACTACCCAGGACAAAAGTATTCCTGGCGCAGCTCTCCTGTCTCTGGCAACAGCCAGTAGCATGTGCCTTGGGAAAAGGTACCCCAGTGTCACCCCTCCTGCTTGCAGGAACCTTTGGCCATTCAATCAAATAACAAATTCAATAAAAGGATTTAATGAGTTTTAGCTTTATGAAATTAAATAATTGCCTTTTAAACTCATATTTACATTTAGCTTCCATATCACCTTGGGGGTAATCAGTTGCACAGTAGAAATGCACAAATATTCTTTTTTAAAGAAGTCTGAGTGATCTTTTCTCAAATTATTTTTATGAGATATTTCAAAGAATTCCAGAAAGTCTGCCTTGAGGTTAAAGGAAAACAAGACTTTTCAGTTTGGTGACCTGATATTTTTAACCATAAAAATATAGTTAAGATTATTTCCTGGCACTGCAGCACAGGAATCAGATAAAAATTTTAAATGGCACTGTCTTCCTGTGTCCTTAAAATTCAAGTATCTTATTCCTGTGGACTGCAGAGGCTGATGGTGCTGATATAACATTGAGAGAGACTTAGTGAGAATTCTGCTATGGGGAAAAAACTAGGGTTAGAGTTTAGTCACTTGAAGCCTCTCCATAAAATATCTGTTGAATTTCTCTGTCCTGATATGGTTGTCCTCATTGTCTTCAATTTTCATCTTTCAAAGGCTTCATTACATGTTTCTGTTACGTTTCTTCACATCATGCAAAGAATATCTGACACTTCCTTGATACAGCTTATTGGAACCTCAAGGGGCTTTATTTTATAACCTGTGTTAGTAGCCTTGAGTCACTTCCATTACATATGAAGGTCTAAGTACAGGTGCCATCTGGTACAGAGCTGAGAGGCTCCAGGTGACCTGGAGATTTTTCCAACCATGTTGGTGGAAACTAAGTATAGTACATATTTGGGAAAGGCAGTGAACAGGCAGTAGGTTTCTATATATGACTCCTGATGCTGGATTTAATTCTTTTTAATTAAATTTTTGTTTTCACTTTCATGCTCAATTTCTTCTTTTCAAGCCTCATATCTATTTTATGGCAAAATTTTGGGGTTTTATTTTTTCTTGAAGTACCTTACATTCTCACAGTCATGTCAGCCTCTACCATGCTTTTCGTTTCCTCTTCAAGCTGCTTTTCCATCCTTTGATATTACATTGCCAACAAGCCTACAATTTCAGTTCTTCATTGCTTCATTCTTCTAGACTTTGCTTGTTAGGTCATACATATGAAGAAATATAATCCCCAACTAACCCAAATGTGCAAATACTTACCGTAAGTCTGAGAAAACTGTGCTGTAACTACAGAAGTATCTTTTTCTCGGAGTGAGAGGATAGTACTAAAGCGTTAAAAAGAACAGTGTTGCCAGCACTGCCCTCCTAATCTGCCTGTACTTCATCACCATAATCCTCCAGTAAAGCTGTCCTAACAGGAACATGGCCAACAAGAATTCCTTTAAAAGCAGTTTCTGCTGCTACCAGCACTTAATTCTACCTTCCATGTTTCCATTTTTTTCTGGGTTATTGCATGGCTTCTTCAAGACTTCTGCGCATTTCTTTCTCAATTGTGACTTTTGCTAATAAGCAAAATGCTGTAGAGTAAAATGTGCTTCTTTTCAGATTTGTCAGAGATAATTCAGAATAGTTTCATTATTATCTTGAAGAGTTACTTAAATTAAATGTTGTTTTCTCTGATGTTTTACCCTTGTCTTCTGTAAGGACAAACACAACAAAGAGATTATTCCATGCCATATGAAAGAAGTATTCATGTTTTCAAGGACTGGGATGGGTTAGTCTTTGATATTCATGTCTACACTGCCATATTTTTCAGAAGCACATTTCAAAATGAAAACATACAAAAAATTATTATAGGCTTCTGTGTTTACAAAAAAATAGCCTATGGCTTCTGAAACCTATGGCTGAAATCTGATCACTTTTCCCCCCTTTGAATACTGTTGTTATTTCTGGGAAAAAAAGGAAGTCTAAGTAACATCTGAGTTTTAAAACACTTTATCTTTCTGTTGAACAAGAAATTTGGTAGGTATACACTTCGATAATTCTGTGTCAGCATTTCTACTTACAAGTTGCTGAAAATTTAGATTCCATGAGTAAAGTTATTTAAAATACAGTATTATGTGACTGCTATTGATATTTTGAAATGGAGTATTTCCAAATACTACTTCATATGTTTCAGACTTATTTTGATTTTATTCAATATTTTACACAAGTAATCCCTTCTGCTTCTCAGTATTGAAGCTTCATCCTATAACTGACAGCATTTTATTAGACACCTATTATTGCTCTGAGAAGATGGTTTAAACAAATGCAGGCAAAGACCTTTTAATGACAGCTACAGTATACATCACTACTGAAGTCATCCAGGCATCCTCATGTGCATTTTTACCCTTTCTTACTTAGCAGCATTGCCCTGACTGGCTGCAGACTCTGATTTGTGTTTTGTATCTCCCAACTCTTGATTTGCCTATAGAATCATAGAATCATAGAATAGTTCGGGTTGGAAGGGGCCTTAAAGGTCATCAAGTTCCAACCCCCATGCCAGAGGCAGGGACACCTCCCACTACATCAGGCTGCTCAGTGCCTGAAACAAAGAGTCCAAATTGCTGGATGACTATGACAACCATATGGCAGGACACAGAGCTTGCCCTAAATCTGCTGCCACAGGGTCAGCTTGTCCAGGTCTGTTACACCACCCTCACTGTGCACACCCAACAGATGCACCATTGTGTTGCCCAAAAGCCTATTTTCATTACATGTTCAACAATAGTATTGCATTTCTTTGCAGTTTTGAGATCCAAATTGTCACTTGTAGCTGTTGATACTGCTTTTCATAGAATAGAATCATAGGATCACAGAATTGTCTGTGTTGGAAGAGACCTTTAAGATCACCAAGTCCACCCATCAATCTAGCACTGCCAAAACCACTAGTAAATCATGTCCATCAGTATGACATTTAGCCATCTTTAAAATACCTCCAGGGATGTTGATTCTACCACTTCACTGAATAGTCTGTTCCAGTGTTTGATAACCCTCCTGATGAAGAAATTTTTCCTAATGTCCAATCTAAACCTCCCCTTCTTTTGCAGAGTCTTAGATTTTTCAACTGAACCAACCTAAATCTTACTGTACAGGATAATTCAGCTGGTGCAGCTGTGCAGCACTTCATGGGCAGCTGGACTACCTTCTTCTCTGCAGAATGAAGCAGAAATGCTGCTCATGTAGTGCTCACCTTTCCTCTTGTGAGAAACCTCAAGAGTGCTCTTGGTGAGACAATACCTTTTTGGTGGGATTAAGTGTAATAATTCTATTTTTATATTCCAACAGTTTTGATTTTGACTACTGTGTACCAAAGCATACGGTCAAATAAACTGTAAAGTGCAAATTGGTATGTACCACTATACAGTGCAGGACTTATGATGCTACGCTATGAATTTCCACAAACAAATCAGCAAAAGAAGCAGTCCTTCACTCTCTGCTGCTAGCCACTCTGCTCCTGCTTAACCTGTTCTCTTGTGCAAGTCAATGTTTTCTGTGACCAGAAAACAGAAAATTTAAATAATGTTATCTAAAGCTAACTATATTAGTAATCAATTTCATTGCAAGCTTTGCCTGGATCTGTTTCTACAGTTACTACTCCAAATCACAAACTCTTGCTGGCCTAATGGAAGGGAAAGCATGGGACTGAATTAGCAGCAGCATAAGGGGAGTATTTTTTAGGACAATGTTTCCCTGTGCAAGTCTCAACTGCCTGTAAAACTGCTGTTTAAAAATCACACCAATTTTTTGTGCCTAGTGTATAGATGTTTTCAATTTTTTTCAGGTTATCCAAGTCAAACTATGTTGCAGTTTTGGCATATAGGCTAAGATTTGGACCACAGTATTTGGATACAGAAGCAATAAAAGCTCCAAGCAGTTGCACAAAAGGTGTCCAAATATTTAAATGGGGATGAAGGCTTAATTAAAGCCTTGTGAATTATTAAAACAGAAGTATAGGATCTATTGTCACAATCCATGTGGTAGTTGCTTAATTAATATTCACCCCATTTACCTCACTTTAAGACCACAGAGGCAAATGCAAGATAAGAATCAGCATAATCAGTCCTCGTGCCCTGCTAAGGGTCTGCAAACTCACCGTGCACTAAGGCTGTAATCAGCTGATAAAACCGTGGTGCACTAAAACTGGGCGCCAGTAATCTTGCTAGGGTGCTATATTTACTTAGTCTATATTGGTAGTGATCTGTAAGAGGTTTAAAGTAGCTCTCAAAGGCAGAGTTGATGTCTGCATGATAGCTGTTGGGAAGCAAGAATTGCTAAATACTGAAAAAGGCTACCTGATATGTTAGACATTATGGGTGCTGCTGGATCAGCAGATGACATCAATGCAATGGAAATTCACCACTGGTACACAAAATTTATGAAGGAGTGCCCATCTGGACAACTTTGCCTGCATGAATTTAAACATGTCCTGGATCTACACGGACTTACTCCAGAAGCTAACAGCTATGTTGAACAAGTATTTCACACATTTGACATGAATAAGGTAAGAATTCATGCTTCACTTGCTGTTTTTTTCATGGCTGTATCATTTGATGCATTCAGTGGCATAACTCAGATAGCTGGCAATTCTGATTATTCACAGGTAGTAGAAGTGATTCAGAAGTGATTCAGTAGAAAACTACAAGCAAATAAAGATGACTGGCAGGCAAACAATTTCCAGTGTTCTGTTCCTGGTATATCTTGCCATCTTGAAAATCATGTATAATCATTCTAATACATGTTGAATAGTTTCCCATCTTTGGAACCCATATTTTTATTATTTTTAGACTTTTATAATAATTGGAAGTTTTATTTACATGACCCAGCTTGAAAAATCTTTTTTTTAAATCACTATGTTTTCGACTGGATCCATAGGTACTGTGGATACTTTAAGAATATGCAACACAGACACAGCATGATTCCTGATGTTGCCAATTAAAATGTTCATTCCAAACACCTTCTGTGGCTTAGTATGGTAGCACTCAATCCCCCTTTTCCAGAAACATTTGTCTGGTTTTGATCCCTCATCCCAATTTTACTGTTTAACATTCCAGGTCATCCCAAAGGCACCCAAGGGCTGACTGACATATTGCTATGTAACACTCTTACAAATTGATCTTCATAAAGGTTCCTTCTAATCATGAGATCCGTCCAGAGAACTGTGCATTGTTATTTTACCCTTAAGCCAAAATAACTCTATCAAATGCTACAAAAAAAGAGTCATCTGTAATTCCTACAAAAGTGTTTGTCCTTGACTGAAATAAGGTTTAGGCTGAATTGCAAATAATATACAGTCAAAGTCTGCTTCAAGGTAATAGAACATCATGGTATAAAACCTTACTTAAACAAAAAAAAAAAGCATTAGTGCTCTCTACCCACACTACCAATCTCAATTAATTCAGAGCTGAAATAAAAAATGTATTACACTCTATGTGTTACTATAGTGGCAAGTTAAAAATGGTCCAAACTGTAGTCAGAACTACTCCAGACAGTTTCAATTACCAGAAGTATCCTTTCTGTTCTTTATTATTAAATTTATTAGTTTCAGAAAACTGTGAGAGTACGAAGTACCTTGTGTGTTTATACATCCAACTTGCAATTTCTTATATGGTGCCCAATAGACAAAAAATTCTCAGAGTCAGTAGTCAATACCACCACTAGATCAAGTTTTCTTGCTATGCTATTTTTCACACACACACTCACACACACCCATCCCAAATTCAGTTGGTGCTGATTGTATTAGGCAACACTTTCACACCTAATCATCAAGTGCAGTTCTGATGAATTCAGCCTCATTGCATGCTCTTTTATTTCCCCATGCCAATTAATAGTTAGATATACTGGAATTTGATTAAGTAGAATCGCCCAACTCAATGTGCTGATTACAGATGGTGAGCAAAATTCAGGTCTACCAATTTGAAATGTGACGGGCAGAAACTGTGAGCTTACTGATGGTTTATTACTTTATTAATGCAATTAATGAATCAGTCCATCATATTCCCCAGTAAAGCTTTAACAATGCTTACTTTATTACTTCATTGAGTAATGCACATGGAACATATCTGAGCTCATCTAATAGCTTTTTCAGTTTTGCTTCAATGTGTGCTATAAAGGGGAGGGGGAGGGAAGGAAAAACAAACCCAGCATTCATGGCTATTGAGAAACAGCTGGGAAAATTTCCAACATTTATTTTAGATAAATATTCTTAAAGCAACTAGTGGCTTGAGGATGTTTCTGAAAAAAGTAAGCTCGTAGCTTCTTTAAATTACTTTTTGAGCAAGATAGAACATGATGTGAACACTACTTGAAAATCAGGCTTCTGTCGAGATGATAACATCGCAGTGCAGAACCAACCATGGACACAGGGAAAGTGATTATTTACCTGATGATAATCAATAGTGTGAAGGGTGGAAAAGGATGTGCCCTTAAATTAGTTTTGCACCAAAAGAAACACCTGGGAGTACTTGACACTACTATAGGCATTTGAGAATATCTATTTTACCTAGCAAATGGCATATTCAACACAGGTACAAAGCAGATAATACTGAATGTAATTAAAGCTAACAGTTTTCTTCCCTTGTTTATATGAACATTCACAAAACAATATTCAATATAGACACTGGTGTTTACTTGTGAAGATGTTTCAGAATCTAGTTTCTTCAGAGTACCATTTCATAAGGTAAGAATATATTGCCAAAATAACCAGTCATTTGATATTAAGACAAGCTTTATCTGAACCTGAGACAGGAAATAGGGAAAGGGCTCCAAACTAAAAAGACGTAGAGGTTTTTTGGAATTTCAGGTTGGTTGGTGAGTTATTTCTGGGGGAATGTAGGCAGTGATGGTATCTTCTTGTGGGTTGTTTTTCAGTACCCAGAGAGCAGCTTGTTCAAGGTATCTGATGAGTATTAAAACACGTGACTTGAACTTGTCAGGTTATTCACACATCAGAGTTTTACTGTTACAAAGTCCTATTCATCACTCTCTGATCTTCCTGTCCTGTTTTTCCATTGTTTTTAAATCAATTGGCATGTTTCAATAACATTGCAAAGAGCAGACATTTGGCATTTTTATGCCAAAGCTAATTATTTCCTGAAGTTTTCATTAAAATGGCAGCAGGGTGGCAAGGACACATCCAGAATGAACAGCAGCACTCATGCAGAATTCCGCTTTTATCCATTGTTTAAGGCAACAGCTGGTTGGCAAAGCAATCTGGCACTTGTTTTCTTTTGCCTGCTGAGGATGCAGGGTGGAGCTGAGGTACTAGAGTGCAGAGATTTAGGAGACAAAAGACAGAGTCTCTACAAAATCTAGGCTTTTGTTTTGCTGTTCCCAGAAGAACTTGTTTAATTAATGTCCCATGTTAGACAGAAAAAGCTTGTTCAATGCTTTATCCATTTGGAAGTTTTCCCCCCTGTTTTAATGAAATTAAAACAATGACTTTGTCTTTAGGGCTTCATAAAATCCCCTATAAAAATTGCTTATGCTTGGCTTATGACTTCATTATTTAATAACGAGCTCCCACTAAAGATCTGATATTCATTTACAGTTCTGCAAGATGTTGTAGCAATCCTCCATTAGCTACTGTAATCTGAGGCATAGGTTTTACTGTGTATTTTCTTAATTGAGCTGTTGCAGCAATAGGCCTAGGAAAAGTTGAATGGCACATTAAGAATAGTCATATACCTTTGATTGTATAGTCTATGGCTCTTGCAGCTGGAAATAATAGGAAGAATGTGGCATCTACTCACAGCAAAAAGCCTGTCAAGCTGGTTTTTATGTTGTACAAATTGTTTGCATGCTATAGTGTCTGTGAACACCTAAACTCTTAGGGAAATTAATCAAATTAACTAGAATGTCTAAGCTAGATGTTTTTCTTTATAATTTTTAATAATAGAAAAATCTATTTTTGATGTAATAACAGTATGATTTTCATTGAAATGGCAACTGTGGAACTACAAAATTTGGACACAGCACAGGGCACCTTGATAAGCTTGTAGCACAGTTTTTCGCTTGCCTTAAATCTCTTAATAATTCTCACTGCAAACTTTGCGGCAAAGAAAGACCAGGACCCCTCAAGCCACATGCCAGGATTTCATAAGCTTCCCCTTTGGGACTCAGTGCACATCTCTTTAGTTTGATATGATGTGTGTATTTAACTGTTGTAGCGTATTTTTCCTGTGAAGTCATTCTAAGGGGCTTCAGACTGGCTTAGGGTGTTATCACCATTTAGAAGATGAATGAGCTGTTGGCATTCCAGCTTGCCAAGAGTAACACATATGGGATTTTCATGGCTTGGCACTAGCTTTCTCAGTTAAGAGTACCCTCACACTATTCTTGCTCATTCTGACTATATCGACACTTCTCTAATGAGAGCATGACTTATGTGTAGTAGTGCCATCAAAACGCATTTTTCTTCTGGAATTTTGGTCTTAATACAGAAATCCAGCCAAAGACTCCTTTCCACGCTTATTAGAGATGAAGGAGCTTATTTCAAGATGACTCAGCTCTTCGCAGGTTAGATGAACAAAGTCTCTTCATCCTCTTCAATGGAATAACAACCAGCCTGATTTGGTCAGTGGAAACTATTTAACTCTTTCTTAACACAATATGCAGACCTCTTTTTTTCTTTTTTTCTTT